>OZ004600.1:20345830-20886892 GCA_963924605.1 Malthinus seriepunctatus | reverse complement strand
AGTTATAGATAGATACAGAGACAGAGATAAGGAGATAGATAAAGAGACTGATGAAATGAGATAAAAACATAGTAAAATAGAGGGAATTATAGATAGATACAGAGATAAGGAGATATATAAAGAGGCTGATGAAATGCGGTGTAAAGATAGAAAAAAGAGATAGATATAGAGATAGGAAAACAAATGAAATGCGATATATATATATATAAATAAAGGTAGACAAAATAAATAGATAGAATTAAAGATAAAGAAAAAAATGAAATGCGATATAAAAATAGATATAGAGATAAGGAGACAGATAAAGAGACTATAGAAATGAGATATTAAGATAGCAAAATAGAGAGAGCAAATAGACAAAAATTGATATTGAGATAACGAGACAGATAGAGAGATATAGATAAAGTGTCAAATAAAGAGACAGATAAGGAGCAGATAAGGTGAGAGACAGATAAGGAGAAAGACAAAAATAAAAAATGGCAGGACATAGAGAGAGATAAGAAGACTGTTGAAATGAGAGATAAAATGATAAAATGTGATAAAAACATAGTAAAATAGAGGGAGTTTAGATATAGATACAGAGATAAGGAGATAGATAAAGAGACTGATGAAATGAGAGTAAAACATAGTAAAATAGAGTGAGTTTAGAGACAGAGACAGAGATAAGGAGATAGATAAAGAGACTGATGAAATGAGAGAAAAACATAGTAAAATAGAGTGAGTTTAGAGACAGAGACAGAGATAAGGAGATAGATAAAGAGACTGATGAAATGAGAGAAAAACATAGTAAAATAGAGTGAGTTTAGAGACAGAGACAGAGATAAGGAGATAGATAAAGAGACTGATGAAATGAGAGAAAAACATAGTAAAATAGATTGAGTTTAGAGATTGATACAGAGATGAGATAAAGAGACAGAAACAGAGATAGAGAGACAGATACGGAGATATAGAGACAGGAACGGAGATAAAGAGACAGACACGGAGATAAAGAGACAGACACGGAGATAGAGAGATAGAGAAAAAAAAGTCCCCTGGACTTTTTCTCTGGGGCTTCCAGCTCTCTCTCTCTCTCTCTCTCCCCCTCCTCTCTCTCTCTATCTCTCTTCTTCTTATTCTTTGTCTTTCTCTTTATCTCCGTATCTGTCTCTCTATCTCTGTTTCTGTCTCTTTATCTCATCTCTGTATCAATCTCTAAACTCAATCTATTTTACTATGTTTTTCTCTCATTTCATCAGTCTCTTTATCTATCTCCTTATCTCTGTCTCTGTCTCTAAACTCACTCTATTTTACTATGTTTTTCTCTCATTTCATCAGTCTCTTTATCTATCTCCTTATCTCTGTCTCTGTCTCTAAACTCACTCTATTTTACTATGTTTTTCTCTCATTTCATCAGTCTCTTTATCTATCTCCTTATCTCTGTCTCTGTCTCTAAACTCACTCTATTTTACTATGTTTTTCTCTCATTTCATCAGTCTCTTTATCTATCTCCTTATCTCTGTCTCTGTCTCTAAACTCACTCTATTTTACTATGTTTTACTCTCATTTCATCAGTCTCTTTATCTATCTCCTTATCTCTGTATCTATATCTAAACTCCCTCTATTTTACTATGTTTTTATCACATTTTATCATTTTATCTCTCATTTCAACAGTCTTCTTATCTCTCTCTATGTCCTGCCATTTTTTATTTTTGTCTTTCTCCTTATCTGTCTCTCACCTTATCTGCTCCTTATCTGTCTCTTTATTTGACACTTTATCTATATCTCTCTATCTGTCTCGTTATCTCAATATCAATTTTTGTCTATTTGCTCTCTCTATTTTGCTATCTTAATATCTCATTTCTATAGTCTCTTTATCTGTCTCCTTATCTCTATATCTATCTTTATATCGCATTTCATTTTTTTCTTTATCTTTAATTCTATCTATTTATTTTGTCTACCTTTATTTATATATATATATATCGCATTTCATTTGTTTTCCTATCTCTATATCTATCTCTTTTTTCTATCTTTACACCGCATTTCATCAGCCTCTTTATCTATCTCCTTATCTCTGTATCTATCTATAATTCCCTCTATTTTACTATGTTTTTATCTCATTTCATCAGTCTCTTTATCTATCTCCTTATCTCTGTCTCTGTATCTATCTATAACTCCCTCTATTTTACTATGTTTTTATCTCATTTCATCAGTCTCTTTATCTATCTCCTTATCTCTGTCTCTGTATCTATCTATAACTCTCTCTATTTTACTATGTTTTTATCTCATTTTATCCATCTCTTTTTTTATCTCTAACTTTCTCTATTTTTCTATCTTTATATCTGTCTCTCCCTCTCTAGCTCTCTCTTTTAATATCAGCTGTCATGCTCATCTGTTATTTAATCTCTTATAGGAATCTCCTCTGCCTCTGTCATCTCATTTCACACAAGTAAAGAAGAACTCTTTGTATTACAGATTTAGCCAGCTGGAATTTATTGTCTTATGTATTAAGACTTCATTTGTCTTCAACAAATTTACTTTTTGCTTTTAAAGTCCAAAGTTAATTGAAAATTAAGAAGAGTATGGAGAGAAGAGTCTTAAGGACTCCAAGAGTGTTGTTTTCTTGGGAAAACATGTCAAGATTTACATCAGTTTACTATTTATTTATTAAAATGAAAAATACACAAAAGTATATTATAAAACGTATATTTAATATAATTATGTACACAAGAAAATAATAATAATATACTAGTAATTCATTAATTAATTATACAAATTTAAAACTAATTATTTGTAAACAATTTATTATTGATTGACGGGCCAACGCTTAGTAAATCACCCAAGCGAGATTGAAGAGACATAAAAGTCCCTTTAATGATTCAGTCTGTGTCCTAATCGATGTATGCAGCAGAAATTAAAAATTATAAAAATAGCTATACCATTAAAAAAGAGATTAAAAGTTGCGGCCCATGGCATGGGCTCCAACAAGTCCACCCCTCGTTAGGTTTGGAAAGAAATAACTGTAACAAATAAAGCTTGAGGAGTCATCGCTTGAGGAGTTCGGCTCATCAAGCGGTGGCGCACAAGACATAATACATAATTAAAACAATAAATAATTACAAAATATTAATTAATATTAAAACTGGTAATGGCTGCTTATCGGGTAGCTGCTAGGTAGGTGGCGTCGCTTCAACCCTGCACCTTGTCCGAGAGAGTACGAGGGGTGGCACCCCCGTCCACCACTGGGGGTTGTTCTCGAAATTGCCGGTTGTTGCTCCTCCTCCTTTGTCTCTAATGCGCATGCGCGTGGACTCCGTGTAGGAGTGCGCATGTGCGTTGGCGCCGGGCGGGGAGGGGTAGGGGGGAGGGGACCGCCGACCCCCCTCCCACCTACCCCTCCCCGCCCGACGCCAACGCACACCCACATTCCAACATGGAGTCCACGCCCATCGCCACATTAAAGACTACGGAAGAGGAACAACCTCCGACCAATTCGAGGACAACTCGCAGTGGTCTTAGAGGTTGCTTCCCCTCGCGCTCTCTTTAACGTGGAGAAGAGCTGTTGGAAGCAACTTACCTAGCTGCTACGTCTTCGCTAGCGATGACCAGTAAATAGAGGTAGCTACCCTCCTAAGCAAGCAATGAATTTAAATTGAAAAAAATTAATTTAAAAAAATCTAATCGAGAGGTGTAGCTACCCTTCTACTTAAATACAATCCAAAATAAATTAAAAATAAATTAATCCTCGTCCATCCTCATGGTGGGGATCGTCCAACCGTCCATCCTCATCCTCATGTTGGGGTCAAAACCAAAAGGCACTGTCGGTGTGATGAAGGAAAGCATCTTTCCGCGTCAAAGATAACCTGAAACTAATTTAGAAATGTCGTAGTTTTATGTACCTAAGGGCACAAACTGAATCGTTAAAAGGACTTTTGCTTCTTAAATTTTAGTATTAATCGCCCAATGATTATTTACAGTTAATTAATTTTTAGTAACCAATTATAAAAAATACGTATTTCGATTCAAAATATCTCGAAAGCCCAGTGAGAAAATAAACTTAGGTAAAATAACTTCAACTTGGTTTCATTCAGTTTTCTTGTAATCTTCTTCATGTGGACCAAAAGGCACTGCAGTTACCGGATCATCTTTCCAAATCAAAAGATCGAACGTCTACTGAAATAAAATGAGAGATGTTTTAATTACTTTGCTTTAGACAACCGATGATTATTTTCAATTAATTAATTTTTAATTAGCAAAATAAATTAGTAATTTAAAATACAAGGGTGTAAGCAAAATGCTTTAAGAAACTGCTATGATATGCCGCTTCAACATTAATAAAAATTGTACCTAATTTAGAAAATATCGTTATTTTAAGAAATAAGGTGTTTAAGATTTAAGAAGAAAAACGGAAGTAAAAATTGTTAAGTAAGTAAATGAAAAATACGTGATTAGCTCAACAAATAATTTTTGAAGAAACTAAATTCATCTAAATTGGGATCACCCAGTTGCAAGTAATTCTAATCAACAATTTTAAGTTGGAAGAATCTGCAGATTCTATATTATGGTAGTAAAGAAGGTACCGGAAGAAAGAAGTTCTTAGGAAAAAGGGGATTTACATTTGATTTGAGACAGTTTCTAAAAAAAAAGTTAATTGAAATTTTTATAATCAATAAAAATTTGCTTAATTTATACATGGTTTTAAAAAAAAGCATTCACTACTTTAAAAGCGTGTAATGTACAAAAAATTGAGTAGCAGAAGTTATATTAAGGGGTTTGCAATACTTCATACTTTTTTGTGACCACAACTCAAAAAGTATGAACTATTTGACACCTCTCTTTACGCATTAAAATGAGTAGAAAAAGTTATATTGAGGGGTGTTCAGTGGTTCATACTTTTTGAGTTGTGGCCGTAACTCGAAAAGTATGAACTATTGGACACCCCTCTGTACGCATTAAAATGAGTAGAAAAAGTTATATTGAGGGGTGTTCAGTAGTTCCTACTTTTTGAGTTGTGGCCGTAACTCGAAAAGTATGAACTATTGGACACCCCTCAATTATAACTTTTTACTCATTTGAATGCGTACTACACGGTCTTAAAGTTGTGAATGCTGTTTTTAATACCCTGTATGTTTAATAAAATTTGTTTTTTTGTACATTATAGCAATACTTTCTCGAGTTTAGAGAATTACATTCTACTTTCAACTGTGCAATAAAATATAGGAATTTAAGAAAAAAATACGGGTGCCCTAATTTTAAGTAGATATGATATCCTAAAAGTTTGTTCGAGCATTTTGGTTACACCCAGAAATTGCTCACAAATACCTCGAAGACTCTTTGAGAAAGTTATACTTACAATAACTTCATCTTAGTCCCTTAAAATTTTTAGTAATCCTCTTGTTCTGGGACCAAAACAGCGTCAGTTAACGGACCATGTGTCGAAGTCAAACGTAGATTTGCAACTGAAACAAATTAGCACATATTAGAATTATGTCACGACAATAACTGAATCGTCAAAAGCATTAGTCACTAGTGCCTTTTATATTTATGATTGTTTGAATTATAAAGCAAAGTAATTAATTAAACAAATTAATTTATTTAGTAAATTAATTTAATTAATTAAGGGAAGTTATCTCAACATGTTTGAAGAAATAAAGTATCAGATTACTATGGAATTACATACAAATTTAAATTAGTTAAATGTTTAAGAGATATTTTACATAGTAAGAAGTTTATTAACTAAAGCTTGTTTTGCAAACAGCGCAAAACTTAAGAATTTATTAACTCTAGAAATACTTATTATATATTTGCAAAATATCTCTTACACTTCGCATACCCTTAAAAAGACAAAAAGTACTCACATTAATCTTTGTTAATTTTCATGTAATCCTTGATCGATCTTTATAATTATTCTGGTATAGAGGGCACTTAACGAACGATCTTTACCACTCCGTAGTTCAATGAAAACTGAAATATAATAGGAAATGGTTACTATAATATACATAGCATAGTGAATCATTAAAAATTTTATGTTCTTATCTATTTGAATTTTCTTTTTATAAAATTTATTATTATGCAAGGTAAATGCTTATTGCTAAATTATACAGGATGTTGAAGAGAATAGAATTTCAAACATCAGATTATTACGGATTTAGATAATGATTTAAATTAGTTAAATGTTTAATTATTAAGGGATATTTTACATAGTAAGAAGTTTATTAACTAGAGCCCATTTTGAAACTAGCAAAAAATTAGTAATTCAAGTTTTTTCTTATGTTAGAGAGAGTTCATAAATGACCGACCCAACCTAACTAATTAAGAGATTCTTTTTGAAGAAATAAAGAACGAGATTACTATAGAATTACATACTAATTTAAATTAGTTAAATGTTTAAGAGATACTTGACATAGTAAGAAGCTTATTAACCAAAGCCTCTTTTGCAAACAGCGCAATACTTAAGAATTTATTAAGTCTAAAAATACTTATTATGTATTTGCAAAATATCTCTTACACTTCGCATACCCTTAAAAAGACAAAAAGTACTCACATTAATCTTTGTTAATTTTCTTGTAATCCTAGATCGATCTTTGAAATTATTCTGGTATAGAGGGCACTTAACGAACGATCTTTACAACTCGGTAGTTCATTGAACACTGAAATAAATTACGAAATGGTTACTATAATAGTCACAAGGTGAATCATTAAAAATTTTATGTTCTTATCTATTTGAATTTTCTTTTTATAAAATTTATTATTATGCAAGGTAAATGCTTATTGCTAAATTATACAGGATGTTGAAGAGAATAGAATTTCAAACATCAGATTATTACGGATTTAGATAATGATTTAAATTAGTTAAATGTTTAATTATTAAGGGATATTTTACATAGTAAGAAGTTTATTAACTAAAGCCCATTTTGAAACTAGCGCAAAACCTAAATGAATTAAACAACTCCGCAATTATACTCGTCAAAAATTTCTTACCAATACACCTCGAAAAGTAATTAAATTGCTTGATCAATTAATTGTATTTTTTAAATAATTTAACAAATTAGTAATTCAAGTTTTTTCTTACTTTAGAGAGAGTTCATAAATGACCGACCCAACCTAACTAATTAAGAGACTCTTTTTTGCTTTTAATTAAATTAATGGCTACATATTTGGAACATTATCTAATTGAAAATATTCTGTAATTATTATAACAATCCAAAGAGAGAGAATTAAAAAGCTGTTAATTTATTTAATAATTAGAGAAGTTATATCATAAATTAATCTCACTTGCCAAATTATTTCAGTCGTTTCATTAGGAATGCAACTGGTAGCTTAATTTTCTCGATTCCAACTTCATATCCAGGATTTTCTTTTTGAAGTACCCACTAACTCCCACAGCCATGGTAGTATGACAATATCCTTCTTCTAATTCTTATGTTCTGGTGTTAAAATCACTTGCACTTAAATGAAAGGAACGATCCTTCCAACTTAAAAGTTCAATCGAAAGTGAAGTAAATGCAAAATACTTTACTATAAATGATTACGCTCAGTGAATCATTAAAAGTATCAAATGCTTTATGTAATTGTTGTGCCTTTTGAATTTAATTTTCAGATTTACACAACAATGTATGTAACGAAATATGTATTTTTAATCTTGTAAAAGGAGGTCGTTTATTGTTACTTCAAGCTTGGCAGCTTAAAAAAATGAATGTTTCAATTTACAATTACTGTTATTTTATTAATTGCCTAAATATTAATTAATTTAATTTTGTTCATAAATTACTAATCTTTAGAAATAAATTAAATAATGCAAATGTAATTGAAATTTAAATTTCCGCCTAACACATAAGCAACCCTAAAAATTCATTTTAAATACAAAGAATATCATTAGAAATAAGTTTCAATTATATAAAATATAAATCAAAACTTTAAGTTAGGCTTTCCTTAAAAAATGTGTTAAAATTATTTTACAAAGAATTTAAATAATTAATTTATTAGCACATTAATTGCATTAAAATTTTGTGTGGTTAGTCAGAACAATACCAGGAACAACTTCCAAGAAAAAAAAATTTCAAAAATCGAAGTTGATTTTCGACACGAGTAACCCTTAAATTTCTAAAAATTGAAGATCCGAGTTACTGATAAGAATCTGAACTTGTGGCGAAACTCGGACTTATATAGACTTTTGGCGGGCGTGCTCTCCCTACTTTTAGAGTACTAGCCAATAGCATTTAAGTATTATTTATATTGATAAAGTGAAAACATATAGCGTGTCTCTTTAGCGGAATACAGTGCATCGTTTTAGTGAGTACGTTGGGTGGCCTATATAGCAAGGGAAAATTTTTAATTAATTTAAAAGAATTAGTTTTTAATGAAAAAGCAATTTAATTATTATATTTTTATAGTTTTTACTCAAGTTTGCAATAAATATTAGAGCAGTAATTAGCAAATTGATATTTAATTTATAGCTACATGTTAACATCTTTTTTCAAATATTTATATTCATACCTAAACCTTTTCAATGTAAAATTAAGTAATCAGTTTAGCTTTTGGTGTATGTAAATTGGTCATTTTGAGAAATAATCTCCACAATTTGACTAAATGAAAAATTTGAATAAAGCCAAATTAACTTAATGTGCCTCCCATCACTAAATAATAAATTGTTAACAAAAACTATTTTCGAAATGACCTATCCAATTTAAATATTAGCTAATGAAACTTTCTTATACAATTCCACATCAGTGGTAATTACTAATTACAAAATAAAAAATAAGGAAAAAATTATACGTCTAATGCCGAAACTCGGTCTTTTATTAACATTTGATGCACGGTTATGAGAGTTGCATAAATGGTAGGCGTATTTTCTTCTACCTTGAGTATACAATTGAAAATTATATTGTATTTTTGAATTCTTCTTTCTTCGTTGGAGGAACGAGATTGTTTTAATAACCATCTCATGGTTTACTTTTAAAAGCACAGAGGTAGCAATGAAAAGTGCAGTAAACTACAAATCCTTTATTTTGTAGTTCATTTCAAGTTAAATACATTTAGGTATTGCAATTCGTTACTCTATAAGTAAAAAGTTGATATTAAATTATCACAGAACCATTAATATCAATATCATCGTCGATATATTGTTTGTTGTAATACAATTAATTAAATGCATAATTATCTTAAGTATTATGTAGGTAACTAAACATTTATTGGATATGTTTGAGAGAAGTAATGTAAAAAAACCTACTTTATAAAACATATCTAAAATACATTCAAAATTGTAAAATGGGGTTTACAATGCAGTACGTTCATCATAAACTATTACAGCTTCATTATCAACAAGTGAGTCTGTATCTTTGTGCAAAAATTGGCTTCTAGATTTACTAAGTGCTATTATAGCAGCTTCATCGTTACGCATACGATTTTTTCTCTTTTTACTAAAGTTGACCTACAACAAAAATTAATTAACTAATTAAAAAACAAACAATTTTCAATTACTTTAGCATAGAGATCGTTTAAATCGTCTTCTGTCGATAATGGTCTTGGTTTCGATCGAACCCAAGCAGGAAGACTTCTCGTTTTCAATGCACTAGAAGCATCATCCTTGGAAGTAACATCATCTAAGACTAACACCAAAATAAATTTTGTCAACTTTAAAATTAAAATAACTTACTACTACTAGAAGCATATTGTGCGCTTTGAGGAGAAAATTCGGATATTTCTGGCATTGGCACAGGTTTTGAATAAGCTAGTTCACCATTCATGATATCACAGGGACCAAATCTAATAGGTTGACTTACAGGACGTTGTTTTCTCGATGTATTTGTATTATTTGAATGTGTAATCTAAAAATTAAAAAATTAAAATTTTTGTAATTGATGTTAGCAGTTCCAAACCTGTATTGTGCTCGATCCCGGGTGACTACTACTACGAGGCACCGGACAAATTCCGGGACATTGCGTGCATTGTTGTGGTCCTCCGACAACTCTACTACTATAAACCCAGTGGCCTCCTTGTCCACATGCTTGATTTGCCGTATGATTATTGTAACCCCAGGAACATCCTTTTGGTTCTGCGTAAACAACGGATTGACTAGGATAAGCAGGAGGAGCACCAGGAGGCACTTGTGTAGTAGGAAGACCTCCTTCTGCTTTACGTAAACCTATAAAAGTTTATTAATTAATTAAAAATTAAATTTTAAATCACTTCGATAGTCAATTTAGTAATTTTAAAGAAGAAATTGCCTATTAAGTTCACTTATTGATTACCTCCTACATATTAGAGGAAATTGTGTAATTTCCTGCAAATTTGAAATTGAAATTATTAGATAGGGTTTGAACTTACAATAGTGTTTGTCGCGTTTAGGCATGATACAGCACTTATAGATGATGAAAGCAAATAAGAGACAAACTACAAGGGCAGCTCCACAAAATATAGCAGCTAACAAAGGCAGTCGATCACTTGGCACTCTCCAGCCCCTTGGCGAGGCAGTAGGCTCTGGCCACATACTAGCAGTCAACGTGACCCATTGTTGTTGCAGCACATGGCTGCCAGGCTGTTGGATGTATCCTTCATCTCCTGAAAGAAAGAAAAAACATTATATAGAACAAATAAAATTTTAATTTTTCAGTTTTAAACAAATTATATTCAACGTTTTCTGTCTGAAAATCTTTGAACTGTTAAGCACTCAAAATGAAGAGATTTTAAAAGCTTTTTTTTATCAGTTTTTCATTTGTGAAAATATTTACATTTTAATTATGTAGCTTTCGAATTAAAATAATTAAATTTATACAAATGTTTTTAACTGTGAGTAAAATATTTATTTAAAAGAAATTAATACACGCTCACAGGAGCGTAACGATTGGTGTTGAGTACGTACATACAATTTTTTATATATATAATGGAAATCAGTTTGTGTTTTATGTTCATTTTAAAATTAAATTAATATGACAAGAGCTTTTATAAACATAGACAATTAAATTATCACGTCAATCGTCATAAAGCAACCACAATAAGCTGCAAATATTTGTTTAATATGGACCAATAAGAAGCGCATACCTATGTTCTGAAATTTTTTTGAAACACTGAATGTCAAGTTTTTTAGTAATAATATACAGGGTGGTGACTGAAGCTCTCGCTCATAGGGATTAACACGTAAATAGCATATGATAATTTTGATTTGAAAGTTCATAGTAATCGCTAATCGCTATTTCTGCCAATTTTCAATTTTTCAAAATAAATTTCTATCGTTATTAAGTACTTAAAATGAATTTTGTTTATTGATTCAGATTTAGAATTTTATGCTCTAAAACTTTTATTCAATGACTTTTTTTCTAAAATAAATAGGGAAGCAAGAAATGGCCAAAGTATATGATTTTACATACCATATCGCTCTGACGGAGAGCTTCTCTTGTTGCTTGGTAACATCACGAGACAAATTAATATGACCACAATCATGAGCGCGGAGCGCGAGTGATTATAAGATTATATGATTTTATTAACTTGTAGATGGATGATAAGCACAAGCAACAAGTCTTTGCCAATATCCCTTTTGTCTGTTAATAATAAAATATTTAATTCTACATAATATCATTTTAAAATTGATAAAAAATAATAATATATTTCTTTGAAAAAACTAAAGATTTAGACGAGGGGTTGTCCACTTTCTGCAGTCACTGTACAAAAATTGAGCTGTTAACCATAGTCATCTGCAGTCATGAGCAGTCAACTCCAGTCAATCTACAAATTCAGAACAGTGGTTGATCTCTCGGATTTAGACAAAGTTCCACCCATCAAACATAGCTATTATTTAATGGAGAACTGTAAAATAAAAGCAAATATGGCTCGGTATTAAGAGGGTTTACAATGGCTCAGTCGCTGGCTCCAGTGATTCATTTCAGTAATTTAACTGCAAATCAGTTGACAGCTAGCTAGTTATAGAGAATGGGTGTTGAAAGGATGCAACGGAAAGGATGAAACAATGGAGTATAATGTGCTTTATCACTGCCCCACGTTAACGTTAATTCAAGAATCTATGTTAGAGGAATACTGGCCTAATACGTCCAGTCTCAGCGACACTTCTATAATAGAATCTTTGAGTTCATCCAATGGTTGGGATGGATTAAAAATTAAAGGGACGGAAGAAGTTGCTGAAAGGTGGCAGCACAATGATTAAGTGGCCTAAGTGCGTCTAAAATTTCGGTTTACCTCCACCCTAACAATCCATACAAGGTCTTTCAGAAGTATGGAATAATGGCTGTATTAGCGTAATTATTAATTGGTTTTAACAAAGAGGAACAAGAAGGACGTAAAGAATTTAACAAAATTAGTTACCTTCCGTTGGTTTTTTCTGCTGAAGCTGAAAGTGCTATTGTCGTTATTTATTTAAAAAACCCTCCTCTAATTTTTTCTTATACTCGGCAGTAATTTTTTCCTCTTTTCTACACTTTTATACACTTACACAACAGTAAACGGTCTTTTATGATTTGTACAATTTTTTTTCTTTTGAGTTATTTCTTAACCTACTTAACAACCGCTCTTACGAAACCCTCACAGGACACTCCAGGTCCTTAAAAGCCCCTGACCATTATCATTGTGGCGACAGACAGTTTGTTGGCATTTATGCAAAACATGTGACATGGGGTATTCAATCATCTATTGAACCACTTCTTAACTATACAAAAATTATTCGTGTGTAAATAAAATGCTCATAGCTCATACATCACAATGCATTTTCAACGTCACGTGATTTATCAAAAAGATGAGCGTATCTTTAAAAATATATCTACAGAAGATGGAAAATGAAAAACGGGATATCTTTACTTAAATCTATTAAAACCACTGCAATATTAAATAAAATGCAATTTTAATGTAATTTTATTATCTAGGTGCACTTTAGTTTACGTCCTTTTTTAAAATTCTAAATTGCAATGTAATATAATTTCCTGATTATCGTTTATTCTACAATCTGTTTATTGTTTTACACACATCAATCAATTATATCCTCTGTGACCCTCTCATACGTCGCCTATCAATTATTCGATTTGAAAGCTAGTGATCAACTAACGACTAAATAAATTAGCAATCGTTTACACAAATCAAACGACAGAATGTTTGAACTATCATTCAATGTTCGATGGATACACACAAGCTCTCGGCTATCGGATGTACAAATTCGTATAAATGGAATTCCGCCAGCACAGGTAAATATTCAAGCACGATTTGTTATAACATATATACCAGCAATAGCAAATATGTAGAAAATGTTCCAAATGGAAGTATTAAGTGGATACAGGATGGTCACTTTTTCACTTTTACAATATAATTTGGTACGTCCACCATAAGGATTTTCTCATTGAATAAAAAAATACCCCCTACTCTACCAGGAAAGAGCTTTTTAGCTAATAATATGCTCACTCCCACTCCCACTTATAAGGAAAGATCATGACAACCAATAATCAAAATGGCATTTCCCTCGCATTTTCTCCTATAATAGGTAACGGTTGTCAAGGTTCGTTCCTGATGCTATTAAGGATTTTCTAGTCCCGAAGGGATTCAGAGATGGCCAAATTACAAAAAAATTACATATTTCTATGTCCTTTTAGGACGTGAAAAGAAGTTCGGGACAACTAGTGACCTTCCTGAAATACTATTCTAAAAAAACTAAAATCTTGAGTTTTGTTATTTCTTCCATGCCCTTTTCATTATTGAAGTAGTGCAACAATGGACAACACTGGACCGCTATACAGGGTGATTAATGAGGAAGTGCAAATATTTTGGGAGGTTGTAGTATGGATTATTCTGAATAAAAAATATCATATGAACATGTGTCCTATTGTCAATAGATACAGAGATACGGTCATTTTAAGATGTATTAAGGTATAAAACAAATAACTTATTGTTGATTTTTAATACTAACAATTAAAATTAAATAAATTTACAAGACGGTTCAAGAACAGGTAAACACCAGAGACGAATTATTGCTCACTCGAATTGTGAATTGTGCGGCGCTAATAAAGGAACGCCAATATGATATTAGAAAAGTAGCAGTAGTATTACAAAGGGCATTGAGGTTCGCTGTGGGATTTTTGAACTATTACTGTAAATTTGTTTATTTTATTGTTTAGTATTAAAAATCAACAAAAAGTCATTTGTTTTATACTTTAATACACCTTAAAATGACCGTATCTCTGTATCTATTAACAATCGGACACATGCTCATATGACATTTTTGACTCAGAGTAATCCATACTACAACCTCCCAAAATATTTGCACTTCCTCATGAATCACCCTGTATAATGCAAACTGAATTGAAGAACTATTGTTTTTATCTTTTTATAGCCTACTGTTTAAATTATTATGGGCGCCGTATTGACAATTATGTCATCTAGGCAACAGAAAGGTGACAGAGGACATGGAAGAGGGTGGAATTTTTACGTCAGGAATGTACAGTCACGTGGATATCTTATGGCCACCTTGGCTATACGCCTAGCACGAATTGTGAGTTCGACCATCAATAACACCCCCCTACTTGAACTGAGGGGTAACTTTACTTTGCCAACAAGTAGTAAATCAAGAAACTGTGTTGGTGTTATGATGGTTGCACCTACAATTCGTGCTAACGTATTGTCGAGGTGGCCAAAAGATATGCACGTGACTGTACACGTACAGGGCTGGACTGGGAATAAAATTAGTAACGGGAAATCTGATAGTTCGGGCCACTTGCAGGCGGGCCATTGTAAATGGGGGGGGGGGGGGGGTGGGGTTAAAATGAAAAATTCTAAATTTCATTTAAATTTAAATTTTCGTTCAGTGTAAACTTTAATATGAATAAATTTTATACAGGGTGGACGGATTGCTTCTCAACTATTCGAGATTGCAAAACCAATTTTGGTATGGTAATACCAAAAATGTTCAGGTACATACAAGGTAATTATTATACAGGAGAGGTATTGTGGCTTTAATGCCGAAATCGATTGAACTTGTGAGCTGTGAGGCTAAGGGTGTAATCAGGATTTTTTAAATCTGGTTGTTCCACTGACTATTGATAATAATCAACTTACAAAATTCTTTCTAAAATAAGTAAAACTATTATACATCACTTCACGCGAAATGTAATTTTTCTCGATTTTTTTAACGGAAATCTATTATCAAAAGTCGGTGATACAAATACATTAAAAAAAATCCTGATTACATATCTGGCAACATGGCTCCAAAGTTATCTCTATTTCAACATTGAAGTGACAATATCTCCGGAACAGTTAGTGATAGGTACATAAAGGTCTCAAACTATTTTATTCTAAATACTATGGGAAATCCGAATATGTAAAAATATACAGGGTGTTCCATTAAAATTCTTTTAAAAATTTGTTCATTTGGCATTCTTTTGTGAATTAACCGGCTTGTCTTCTGGTTTGGCCTGCGCAGACCGCCTGCACATGCCAAACTGTGCAAGCAGACTTGCACAGGCCAAACCGGAAGGTAAGCCTGTGTATGTGGCGCGGCCTTTAAGACCCGTTCACACACACTCACAGGCCTTACCTTCCGGTTTGGTCTGTGCAGGCGGCCTGAACGTTGTCCATATGCTCTGGTCGCCTGAACGTGAACAGTGTCCACAAGGAAGGCAAGCCTGTGTGTGTAGACGGGCCTTTACAGTTATTTTGATTATTGAGTCCTGGTTCATATTTTTGATTTTTTCAATTTATCTAAATTTTTGCAATATATTTCTTTCATTACCACATTACGGGCCACCGGGAAATTCCCGGTAGCCCGCCGGGCCAGTCCAGCCCTTGAAATGTATTTTTAGTAGTTAGGAGGTAAAAATACTAAAAGCACCTGGTCCTAGCTATATGGCTAAGGGAGGAAGAGAGGTGGATGGAAAGGTCTCGTTTTTGGGGTTTTCACTTATATATCGAAAACGGTGGGTTCTAGGGAAAAATTATTTTTAGCAAAATAAAAGCTTAGTAAATATCCTTTAATTGTATGTATTCATTTTTTCTCTACTCCTTATAGATTTCGAGATATCCGCCCGCAAAAATCGCCAAATCATGAAAAAAAATAAGCAGTTGGAGACAAAATAATTAAGGAAATTTAATGCTCTACAATTTCTTTTCTGAAGACTTTTACTGTAAAACAAAGGGCTGAAGCGCTAGAGACAAAAGTTTGACGAAAAATGTGAGACCAAATTAATTTTTCATACATTAACGATTTGTGCTGGCGGGTACCTCGAAAACTATAAAGAATAGAGAAAAAATAGATACACAGTAAAAAAAATATACTCTAAATTCACTCTAAATTAACACTACGCGGAGTCCATGGAGGTCCACTCTATTAGAGTACAAAATTGAGTGGTATTGGTAGAGTGAAGTGTAGAGTACTTTTTACTCCATAATATTGCTCTAGGTTAGAGTACAAAAATACTCGAATAGTGTTGATTTAGAGTAAACCTTAGAGTAGTTTTTACTCTCTTGCAGTGTCATCATCACTTAGTACTGAGTGATACTGCCTCTAGGTTAGAGTACAAAAATGCTCTAATTGTGCTGCTTTAGAGTAATCTTTAGAGTACTTTATACCCTGTTGCAGTGTCATATTCACTTACCATTGAGTGAAACTACCTCTAGGTTAGAGTATAAAAATACTCGAATAGTGCTGATTTAGAGTAATCTTTAGAGTACTTTTTACTCTGTTGCAGTGTCACATTCACTTACCACTGAGTGACACTGCCTCTAGGTTAGAGGACAAATACACTCACAGAGTGTTCATTTAAAATTTTGGTATACGAAATAAAAACATCAATAATTCTTATAAAATAGTATATTGAACGTAAATTTTAAATTAACGTAAATTAACGTAAATTAACTTAAATAAACGTAAATTATAAGCTTAGGGTTTTTAGCCCTTAAGGGAGTTTAACTATGAGCTATGTAAGAAACGTAAAGTAATACTTAGGAACTAAATAAAAATTAACACTACAACACGTCTGTGTTAACTCGTATGGTTCTTTATATAAAAGTAAGCAAAAGTCAATAACATTTAATTCATCACCACATTTAACTTTATAAGCCTGAATATTAGTCACAAATTCCAAAGTTATCCATTTTCTCGTTACGAAATATATCTGATCTTCACTTATAACAATGTTAATGATCTGCTCAAATTGTGGCATATTAGTAACGTTATTCATAGAAGTGCAAAGCATAAATTGTTTTTTATATGTGTACCCATATTTAACCCAATTAGTTACTACAATTTGCAAATATTCTGGAAGATCAGTAACATTCTTAACAAATACGTCTCGATATATGTAATTTTTAAATGCTGTTATAGATTGAGGGCCAAATTGGGGGACAACTTCGTATTTTTCATTCGAAGCGATTTGTTGATAGCGATTTGCTAAAGTCTTCGCAACATTTTTAAAATTTTTAAATCTATATGACATATCCTTTAAAGCGCCGTGTTTGCCTTCATATCGCATTGCCCACAGCGATATTAATGGACCCATTCGCCTAATAACCTCTGGATAGTGGGTAATGAAATGAAGTTTGGCGGTTAAAGTACAATCGAATAATTCTTGTAATTTTTTATGGTGATTACAAATGAGGTCTTCCAAATGTCCGATCATATCTTTGGAAATTCTAGGTGCAAATACTACTTGCATTATTTCTAACAAGAGGGTTATAACTTCCCACTTAGGCTGCATAGCCACTGTAAGTTTATCATGTATTATAGATGGTAAAAATCTTGCTAGGCACCAAGACTGGGCTGCTCTCTGATTTAAATTGCCTTTCTCTAGTGTAATTGGACTTGGTTTAGATGGTTGGTTTAGGCTACCATAATTAAAAAATTTTAATCTTTCGTTTAGTTGCGCGAGAGTGATAACTTTGCTTTTAATTATATAACAAAGAAACAGTTTAAGTTCAAAATGTATCGCCCCTTCAAGTATATCGTGCATAATATCTACACTTACTGCATCACATAGTTTAAAATAGTGCAAGTTATTTAAAACGCTACGACTTTTAATTCCAAATACATGATTGTTTTCTGCATCTGCTGCTTGTAAGCTATGATCTTCGTACGAAACACTTGACCGCCAAGTCTCTGTAGAATCCGTACATTGAGTTTTTAAAAGTTGTTTATTATTTAAACAAATTCTACAAAAATAATTTGCTTGAAAGCTTAGTACCATTCCATGTAAAGCGTTAGCTGCCAAATTGTCGTGAGATAGTGAAGCTATACTACCAAAAACTGGTTCATCAAACCCTTCTACGATAATTCCTGTTGTTTCCAAAATTTGAATATCTTTCACTATTGGTTCCAAAATAGTATTCAATGATATTGTTTGACACGATGAATCGATTAGATCACATGTATAAAACAACGCCAGTAAGTGTATGTTTCTTAAGGTTGAATGATATATTGCTGGTACATTTTTAATGGTAAAATACAATGCACCTAGTTTACTGGTTCCTGCTTTACTGCCAATCGGATTTGTCACCTCAAAATCGTCGTAATAGATTTGTAAATTGACATAGTATTTTTTAGATTTGTATAAAATGTTATTCTCAACATAAGAGCCTACTTTAATGATACTGGCGTCCCTTTCACGATTTCTTATATCGATATGATTTTTTAAGAATGATGCATTTCTATTTAACAAAAATTTTAAAGATTCCAAAATTGGAATATATTGAAAGGTACGTGAAATATGTTTCTCAATTGTTACATTTAATTGTCTATTCACAATATTATCACTTCTTACACCTATAACGATCTCTCTTGGTAAAACTATGTCAAAATTCATAATTTGATTACGCTTATAAATGGATGAAAATTTATTTAATTCACTTTTAAATTTGTCTTCTTGGTGAGTAAGATATTTATTGATATCTACATAATTGCTACCATCTTTTAAAATATTAAAAACATTGTGAATGAATTCGTTACTATAATTCATTAGTGACTGGGTTTTGGTGTGTGGTAAAGATAGTGATGAGATTTGTGAAAAGAACATCTTACAAGTTTCTGTAATAACGGTATCTCCATTAATATTCTGATTTTCAATATCTGTAGTTTCGTTCTCATTAGATTCAATATTATTAACACTGTTAAAAGGGAAGTCCTCGGAAGAATTCATTTCTATTGGCAAATCACTGTGGTCAAAAGATGAGCAGCTATGTTGATTAGTAATATTATATTGAGGAGTTGTATTAGTATTAGTGATATTATTACTATTAGATAACTCATTTGGAATATTGTCACTACGCAAATGTTTTTTTAAATGTTTACGAAGGCCATTGAATGTGGAAAATACATTTAAACAATTTTTTATGCAACATTTCAAACTTAATTTTTTGTGTTCCAATAATCCATGAATTAGTCTTAAATGTCGAATCATTAACGTAACATCTTTAAAAGACTTGGAACAAATAAAACAATGTAACATTTCGAATAGCAAATATAAAGTTCCAAAATATTAAAATATATGTCTAATCAAACTTTTATAAAAAAAACAGCAATTATGTATTACTGTAAAAACTAAAAAGTACGTCATCTAAACATTTCCTAATATAAAAGTATAAAACCAACAGTAACAACAAAATGTAAAAGTTAAAACTTAAGTGTAATTTTGTATCCTACTCCTTAATTCACACATTTTAGGAGTATAAGTTACTCTGTCCTTGTGCAAATTGAAATAAAAAGCTTGGATAAATTCCCAAAAATATTTTAACGTACCGTCGTATTCAGTATTTAGAACCCAATGACTCATGAAGAGATCTTCAAAAGCTTTCCCTGATGTACATAGTTGTGGACATTCTATGGACTTCCCGTCCACTAGAATATTATATTGCGTAATTGCTTTTTTGTTAGTTCCTTGCGCAAGCAACAGTGGTTGGAGAGATTTTCTTTCTTCAATTACTTCTTGAATGGGTATGTTTACCTAAAATATTTGGTTACTTTTATTGGTTCTTGGTATTTACAACGTTCGTGCTTACTGGTTTAAAAACTATTAATTTTTCCTCTTCTACTGCACCTCTTGTACGGAGCATGTGTAAAATAGCTAGTAGGGCTCGAGTAGTTTTATCCCAGTCTACAAGAAATTTAATGCAGATAAGAAATATTAACCAGATTACTAAAAAGTAGAGCACTTACTAGGAATGTCGCTCGAATCGTTTAAAATTTCTGGATCAGCATTTTTTGTACTTAATTTGTATGCATTTAAAATTTTATCCGCATCTTTTACAATTGATTCCGAAAAATTTGGAAAATTTGTATCTTTGTCTTCGTATAGTAACCAGAAATCTTCTTCAATCTGAAATACAGATAAAATTAAGTTATGAAATATCTGAATTTACCACCGAACTAGTTTCAGCCAGCAGTAGCCGATTACATAACAAGTCACACGAATGGCAAATTTAATATTGATAACTATTACAATGAAGGATAAACAGCGACTGTAAGTAGGTGTACAACGAAGTTAGAAGTACTTCGAAAAGTATTAGAAATATATAAATTAATTATGCTATTTGAAAGTAAACACTAAAATGGAAGTAGTAGTAGGTACACAATTTTAGGTCGCAGTTGATCTCATACAAAATTAATGTATATCAACTTACTAAACCAGGGGTATCTTGAAATCGTGGAAACTCATGGAGAATTTCATTTTTTAAAGTTTTTCTATATTTATAGGTGAATTTCATTTGGGTTGATATCGCTTCCCGATCCCTTTGAGGACATGCATTTTTAAGGAATTGAATTGCCTCCCTTACAGCATTTGTTAAAACTACCTTTTGGATTTCAGTTGATTTTTTTAGTGTCACATCAGTTTCTGAGAAGTTTTCACCTTTTTTCTTTCGTCTTTTTATTAACTGCTCCTCTTCCTCACTTCTAACATTTTTTGCCATAGTTTTAAATTGCCACGCTATGTACCCTTCTCCTCCACGTTTGTTTCTATAAAAGGCGTCCTATAAAACATTCAACATTTAGTATCTTATGCAGATATTTAGAACTGAGAGTCTTACGTGGCCTGTATCTCCTACATTATCCTTCAAATTTGGAAACAACTCAATTATGGATCGTGCCAAATTTATTTTCTGTATTTCAGGACATTTTATGGTATATCTTGTTCTTAATAAGTTGCAAGTTATTTTTACTAACTTTTGTCTTAAGGTGTTGCTTAGCAACCCTTCTTTATCATAAAATGTAAAAATATCTTTTCCCCCTTCATTGCAAATTATGTTTTTCCATTCCTAGGAAAGTAATCAATTATAAAAATTGATTGAATTGCGAATGGGTGTAAAAAACCAGAAGTAGAGAACACTTACTGCATTGCTTATTATGGAAGAGCTTGATGGCTTTGCAGGCACAGTATTGTTTGTAGGAAATTCTTCGAGACCTTCCATTATTATATCGGTATTATCAGATATTACAGATATCGTCGAAATACTATCACCATCACCAGACATGTGAACTTTTAGAATATATAATGTTAATGGATTATCTTTATTAGTGTTACGTGATGTAACGTAATCAGATAGCACGTCCTCCTCAATGATGGTACCATCACCCTCACAGAAACGAAAATCATGCTCTAGAAGTTCTGGAAATTTGTTTCTAGCTATAAAAGTAACGAATAATTGTGCAAATAATTAATCGCAATCTGCTGGCTGACAATTTAATAAATTGAACAATTTTTAAAATCCAATCATAATATATACAGTCGAACTTCGATACCTCAAATTTTTGTTAAGTCGAACAAAATTGGTTGATAGCAGCATCAAGAATTAAATTTAATTTTAATTTAAGTCTTGATAGAGTTTTGTGGAAAGTGGTGGTTCGACTGTATTATTTTATAAAAATAACACAGCAAAATAAATTGGCAAGTTTTATACTCACCAATATTAACAATGTCGTCATATGTAAAAGTTGATTCTAGTTTTACAACTTTTGAAATATGAATATGTTTTAACTTCAGAAACTGCATGACTTACGTGATGAGATACAGCTCCTACAAAATTAAAAACGAAACTTTACATGTGTACATACATACATACATACATACATACATACATACATACATACATACATACATACATACACATACGTACAACGTACATACAACAAATAACATGTGTACTTGTATGGACATTTATAATTTTCGACATTTTCGTAGTTTCTTTTGTGTAGGTACAGTGTACAGTCCAACTTGGATAACTCGAACTAGGAAACTCGAAATCTGTTATATCCTCACAGTACCAAGGCACGGTCGAATTCCCACTTTAATTTTTTTCAATTTTAAATTGTTTAAAAGTAGATAATTTCGAAAGTGAAAGTAATAAACAATCTTTTTTAAAGTATTTTTCTATTTTTATAATAAATATTCCACTAATTACCGCTGTACTTATATAAATAAAAAAATATGTTTCTTATTTTGCCATGGTACTGTGGGGATATAACAGGAAAGATCCTAACGAAATTGGTTGGCAACAGCACCAAGAATTAAAATTAAATATAATTTGATAACCCGAAGTCTTGATAACGTTTTTTTGTGGCAAGTTAACGTTCGAGTTAACGAAGTTCGACTGTACCTGTACCTACATAATTGCAAGTCTTAATTTTTAAAATATTTATACCAAAGTCTAATGAATTAAAAACGATTTTCGTAATTAAAAAAATACAAGGACTTTTGTCTGGGGAAGCCCCCAGTTTTATACGCTGCGTCGGTATATTAAATTTCAATAGAGACTTTAGATTTATTTGCATTTCAAGTTTGTTTTTGTGTTGTTCATGTTAAAAAAATATAATTCAAGAATTAAAAAAAAATTAAAAAACAATTTATTATAAAACTTCAACATGATCTTTTATTGCATCATAAGTTGATTTTTTTAGGACGAGAACCAATCTTCTATTTTTTCATTATTTTATTATTTCTGCTAACAATATTTAAACATTTACCTACTCTACATAATAATAAAGCTAGCTGTAGTAGGTACTTACTTACCTAAATTTTTAAATATTCCAAGATTCCAACTTTGCACGTGCCACACACAACACAACTGTAAACTACTGTATAATGGCGGCGTGGCTTTTTTACATTAGTACATGCGTAGAAACAAAAAACAAAATGATTAGATATACTATAATAGAGTAGCCGTCACTCCGTATCACTCTAGAAGTAGACTAAGGCGAGTTGAATTCACTCTAAATAGTAATTTTTCCTCTAATTGAGTAAAATTTACATTTCTATAGAGAGATATTGTACAAAATTACTCTAATCGAGTTAAAACTTCGGTAGAGTGAAAAAATGAGTGGATTTCACTCGTAAATTTTCACTCTACGTTTCTCCCTCTAGCTTAGAGATAAAGTACTCGGTTAAAATTTTTTACTGTGTAGAAACAATCTTGTAGAAAATTTGATAAGCTTTCATTTTTCCAAGAGTAATTTTTTTCTCTAGGACACATCAGAAACGACAGGAGCTGTCCCGAATTTCTTTTCATTCAGAGAAAAGAAATGTTCATGAGCACTAGCGCACATATGTAGTTAAAAAGACCACCTTGTATCAATTTTTGGTAAATAGTTGCTAAAAAGGACACAATGTTCAATTTTTTTTTGATACGATTATAAAACTTAGTACTTTGAACATTTAATAAATCTTTTTCACTAATGATAATGACAAAGATATATGTTAGCCAACGCCTGATTTAACACATTCAAACCCACGTTGTAACAAGGTTTACCATCTCTTGTTAAGGAGTTTTAATGCCCACCTGAAAAGTCTCCATTCAAAATGAAACAAAACTGTTAAATGTGATTGTTGATGCTGGGCATAATAAAGGAGCGATTGTATCATTCCATACGCGAAATCAAATAGATTCAAAAGTTTGTTTTATGTGAATCCACAATATCAATGTCTTTGAATCATATAAAACTGTTAAAAATCTAATTTGGAAGAACAACACCCAATTATCAAAATACCTGATTGAAAATAGACTAAAATGGAACTCTCCGGGCCTCGGAGGCCCTAGCTACGCACAGTAGGATTCGAAAATTATTTTTTACTCCATCACTAATTTTATTAAGGGCCGTTTTCGCAATCTTTAATCCAAAACGGTTCTTTTAAGGAGTTAGCGGCGCAAAATAATTTTCTTAAAACTTTCCTTTCAAAAGTCGGTTACTTTTCCATTAGTAACTTCTTTTTAATTTTAAATCGTAACTCAACAGGAACTAAATCACTTAAATATTAATTAGCTTTAGACGATGCTAATTATACCCTAAAATTTTAATTGAAATCGGTTAAATAGTCTCGGAGAAAATCAAGAGACATCGATTATAGAGCAATGACGACCATTTAATACACAGTCAATTTCACATGTTTTCAATTCTCAATGGTATAATTTAATGATAGTTTTTTGTAATTTTATTTGCACTCGACCTCTATTTATTTTCAGCTATCGAAAATGGTGAAAACTGAAATTTATAGTTTTATGATGAAAACAAAAGCCGGAAAATTGAAACCTCGGCACAACTAAAATTTGTAAATTATTGAACGATTTAGATTACGTGTGCATTGTTAATTTCTCTATGCAAATTTATGGCATCATTGAAGTTCTGATTCTATAGGTGCACGCGCTGTTAAAACGTATTATTTGTAGTATGTGCATGTAGAGCCATCAAAATAAAAACTTATCGAGACTCATGAAATATTTATTGCGAGGATAATAAATTTATTACTGAATGAAAACATTTTCTAGTATCGAATTTCGAGTCCTTTAAAGCTAATTCGAGTATACGTAAAAAATTTCCTACTTATTTTGTTTTGATTTGTTAACGCAGAAAATTTAATAAGATTAAAAGCTTATTGTGTGACCTATAAAATGATCTTATAGAAAGATTAAGTACATGCATACAGTATAAGGTAAAAATAAACCAAACTATACCAGAACATTGTTCTATCAGATGAAAGGCCTTTCCTCCCTTTCATGTTGAAGGGAAAGGTAGATTTTTCAACTGATTTCCTTCACGATACACGTTGCTATGTTGTTTAGAACAAAACTGGAGGAATTTCAGAGAATTATTTAATTTACAAAATTTTCCTTCAATTTGTATACAGGGTGTCTGTAAAAACACCTTACAACGCTTTAGGGTGAACTTATAGGATAATATTAGACCGATATAACCCAATTTACCTATATGCAAAAGTGCACCATTACCAAGTTCCGGCTCTTCAAAGTTGGCGTTTTAAAAACATATTTTTTTTATAGCGGAAGAACTGTTTTGCATAGGAGTTCAAATTATGAACTATGTTTTTCACTTATGGAAAGCTATAATTCTACAAAGTTTAATGGAAAAAGACACACCGGAAATAGACCAATCACTAAATCGTTAACACTAACAGTTGAATATCTTTTGAATCAGTCAATGAATTGTAAAATTGACTGCACGAGATGCAACGAAATTTAAAAATTAGTAACTTTTGCCTCTTGAGATTTTATCGTAAGGCTTTTGGTTTTCTAGATAATAGGAAAAATGTTTCTAATAAAAGCTATTAATTGCAATAAAAATCAACAAATTATCTAGTCGCCATAAAATAAAAGCAAATTAGAAAATGTGTTGAATTTTATTGCATTCAATAGCTTTTATTAGAAAAATTTTTCCTATTATCTAGAAAACCAAAAGCCTCACGATAAAATCTCAAGAGGCAAAAATTACTAATTTTTAAATTTCGTTTCATCTTGTGTAGTCAATTTTACAATTCATTAACAAATTAAAAAGATATTTAACTGTTAGTATTAACGATTCAGTGATTGGTCTATTTCCCGTGTATCTTTTTCCTCTAAACTTTGTAGAATTATAGCTTCCTATAAGTGAAAAAAGTTGTCCATAATTAGAACTTTTATCCGAAACGGTTCTTCCGATATAAAGAAAATACGTTTTTAAAACGCCAACTTTGAAGAGCCGGAACTTGGTAATGGTGCACTTTTGCATATAGGTAAATTGGGTTATATCGGTCTAATATTATCCTATAAGTTCACCCTAAAGCGTTGTAAGGTGTTTTTACAGACACCCTGTATAATGGTGTTGTCTCGGAATGTTGTGATACTGTGCAAACTAATATTTAATAAAAACGCCAAATTTGGTGAAAATTCTACAAGTTGCAAATGTTGAAATTCAACAAACTATACTACAACTTCCTAATACTAAGAGATAGTATTAGGAATGCCTGCAAGGTTCTCTTTTAACACAGGATAATAAACGGAAGCAAAAGGAAACTAAGTCAAAGCTTATGTTTCATTAACCATTCAGCTCAAAATCTAAAGTTAAGAGGCATCTTGTAGGAACACTAAGAGAAACTGAATATTTGAAATCTATTATACTCGTGGTCCTTTCACAGAACGTACTTTGACAGTCACGTATTCGCTTATAGTTACAATATTTTGCACAATTAAGGTTTCCAAAATAGCAACGTGGCGTAACCTGTGTAAAGGCGAAGACACAAACACACAGGTTTTTACTTCGGCTTGCATGTGCAGTTTTGACCTGCACACTCTACATACCCCATTCAAGTTGGATTCAGGTCGCTTGAACGATGCACACACACTTCAGAGTAAAAGTCTGAGTGTGTGTCTCCGCCTTAAAGTTAGAGCCGTATTATGCGCTCAGGTAAGTAATTCTAATGGTTCTCTCAGCATACATAAGAATATAATGTGTTAAAAGCACATTTCAAATGTATTTATTACATTAAACTTAAATTACTACATTAAATATTAACACAAGTAAATCAAATAAAAGCTCTCACAGACCAAATCGCGTTCACGCGATCAAGCGTTCACGCGATCACGCGGCCGCGATCAAGCTGAAGCGATCACGGTTACCCACACCAACGCGATCTTTACCGCCTAATCGCAAAATTGTTAGTAGTGAAAATATTGTAAAGTAAGTATTAGGTACAGTCAGCCACACAATTATTGGCCACCCTGGCTATACGCCAGGGTGGTTATTAGCCAACAACCACAAAAGGACAGAAGAGGAGGTTGTTGATTTACTACTTGTTGGCAAAATAAAGTTACCCCTCAATTTAAGTATAGGTTGTTATGATGGTTATATCAACAATTCGTGTTAATGTATAGCCAGGGTGGCCATTACTTGTGAAGCTGACTGTACATCATTTGCACTAACTATACTACCACGACTTGCGGTCAAATGCAACACGTCGCGTTCTGATCGCACTGAACGCAGCAAACCACCGCGATAATAAACGCTAGATCACTCTTGTGTGAACACGCAAATATAAGACTGTAGAATTAACTTATCATGGCTGCGGCCGCTGTTGCGATCACGATCATGATCGCCTAGGCTGCGTTGGTCTGTGAGAGGCTTTAAGGATCTCACAGACCAACGCGATCAGCTCGCGATCAGGCGGTGGCGGCCGCGATCGCGTTCAAGCGATCACATATTAATATGTGAAAAAAAAATTGTTTGTAAATAAAAATTGATTTGTCTTTTTATAGATACAGTTTTATTCACAAAAATATAATTAATCTATAAATATATTAATATAGTCACATTTTAATATGTGATCGCTTAATCGCGATCGCGGCCGCCACCGCGTGATCGCGAGCTGATCGCGTTAGTCTGTGAGAGGCTTAATACGTCTATATCAAACGCCCGACAATAACTAAGTGACTTATCGGCCCGACCTGCTTGTACCTGTAGCTTATCTTATGCGCGTATTAACAGCGCCGTTCACTTGGAAATCTCCTCTTAACAAATGTTCATTCTAAGCTCAATTTTGCTTAGCAGGCTCAACTTCCGCCATAAATTTCACCATGTCTTCCCATCGACTCAATGAAGCAGTAAAGTCTTTAGCAATGACCCTTATAAATTTGCGCTCTAGATGTGGTCTGATTCTGATTGGCCATGTCTTGCCTCGACACGGGTCTGGTAAGAGTGGTAGTGGCGTAAATAACGGGCCCACAAGGCCCGCTTTGCGGGAAGGACCCAAGGATAGTAAGAGCCCCAGAAACATCGTTTAGTATTAAAAATTGATTTGCGGTTAAATAAAATGAATATTAGCGAGAATGGGTAAGAGCCTCATTCTGGATTTTGCGGGCCCCAAACTGTTAGCTACGCCACTGAAGAGTGGTATCCTATAAACTAACTTACTTAAGCTCGAATAAAGTGACTTTTCTTATACATGACTACATTTCACTCTTTTTAGAATAATGAGGTTCACGGCTCGTTTCTGCTTATAAATACCCACTGTATAGTAGCTATAAATAATGTATAGTCCGCCCATCGAAAGAAAATCTCGCTTAAGAATGTGCGTTCAGTTTATTACAGTTCCACAGCGGAACTTAAAAATCGCGTCATTTTTTTTCGGCTTATAAACGTTATTAAAAATACCAGTTATGTGTTAATGTAATTAAATAATTGATTCGTTTATGATTGACTATGAATTTCGTAGAAAAAAAATCCCCTCCCTTTCGACCAAGATTTTCTTTCAAAAATCGTGCTATGTACTGCAACACGGATCAGTGATGAGCGGTGGGAATGCGTAGATACCTAAACTGGTATTTATCCCCACCAACGCAGACGTCAACGTATTTAAATTATTAAAGGGGCGTGGTCAAGTCTGCGCGAACTTATCCCTACCGCTCGTCAAGTTAAATCTGTTTTGCATTATCTACTATAAATAAATAAAAAGCCCACAATATGTCCCTAGAAGAAGACGTATTAATAATACTAGAAAGGTAAGCACCAGCGTCATAACAAAATAGGATATAGCATACCTATTATCTAAGTAAGTACAGCCTCCACATTAGGGGAGGAAAAAAGGTAAAGGGTAACTACGCTAAACAAACTTACTTGTTTCTTATAACGTTTTTGATTGGGACCGCAGCGACACGAACCCATGCGGTTCTGCACCGATGTGGCACTGTTTTAGTGCAATCACGTGATTGCTTTACACCGGTAGAGATCTTGCCAAATCTGAACAACCTTAAATGCGCAAAAGAGAAAGTAAGAAAGCTGTAGAAAAAGACACCCAAACATTGTTTTACAATGGTTTTCACGTATATTTATGTAACCTTGGTTTTGAGGTAGAACACAATCTGCGAAGGTCGTTTAGATTTGGCTTGGTCTATAGGTGAGTGCACTGTTGCGGGAAAACTAAATAGGGGTTATGATTAGGCACATGGAAGGGCGCAGAATCTGTAGTTACGCTTATTCTCTATCTCTGTCTATTTTAATACTTAAGACATGACTTATGCCCGTATTTATAGACAGATCTCAAGCACTTGCTCGTACTCAAGACTGAGACGAGGCCGGTTGCTATTGGTTTCTATTGTATTATACAATGAAACCAATAGAGAATATACATTTAAACACCACAATGACTGAAGAGTCGATGCGAGATGTGTCTGTATACTTATTTGTATCTACAGCTCTACATAATTTCATAATAAGGACGTTTAATGTACAGTTAGCCTCAAAATTATTGGCCACCCTGACGTATAGCCAACGTGGTTATTAGCCAACAACGACAAGGGGACAGAATGGGAGGTTGTTGATTTACTACTTGTTAGCAAAATAAAGTTACCCCTCAATTTAACTAAGGCGTGTTATGATCTTTGCATCCACAATTAGTGCTAAAAGTAAAGCCAGGGTGGCCAATAAATGTGAGGCTGACTGTACATGTAGAGACAGCTTAGCACTCGCCATATTATCGCTATTACTTTTTTCCCAAGGTATCCTCAGTATTTATTATTTGGGGTATCCTCAGACGTTCTGATCGGGAGTTACCCCAGTTAACGGGTTAACCCACAGGTTATTCCCCTGGGGTTATGTAGCTTTTTTCATTTTTTGTACTCTTCACCCTTCTTCGTCTTATTTACTCTCGTACCAATAATTTCTAAAAGTTCTTTTAAAAACTTCTTGTGTTTTCTTTCCCACTGTAATTATATGCTATTTCCTTTTCTGTAATTTTGTTCGTAGTCTTGTAATCTTGCACTTAACATCTAAGTTAAGAAGGGACGGAAAATATTACTGCAAGCCTGTACATCTACATACAATTCGTACAAATTGGAAATAAACAGATAAACTAGGTTTAAATGTAAAAGATGAACTATAAAGAAAAATTTACTATAAACCAGAAAATTATTTTCTGAGATATAAGAACATGAAAACATTTACTTGCAAGAATTTAATTATTTAGGGCATTAAGCTTCATCTTTCACATTTTGCTTTTCCATTCTTTTCTCTGTACTCCAACAAATTTCTAAATTTATTTCTAGAACAAACGAGATCTAGAGGATAACAGTTTAACTGGACATTTGCCGATTTTAATTAATTTTAATGTCGTATTAATTCGTAGTAGTTGCAAAAAGCCCTAACAAACTCCAAAACGGCCAAAACTAAGCTATACGTCAATTTTTCCTACCTATACAGAAATTTTCAGTCAATTACATTTTGTAATACATAAAATATGTCATCTAAGATAAGATGTTTTATTCGTTGGCGTTCTTCGCTGTTGGTTTTTGATAGTGATAAGCACAAGCATAACTAGGAAACGAAAGTTAAGTGCTTCGCCAAAACCCATTTTTACATCAACACGAAATATGACCTGAATTTTTTTTCCAATTTAATTAAACTAGAAAGAAATTTACGATTTATAAAATTTAAAATTTAAAGCTTTCCTTTTAATTATGAAAGCTTTTAATTTTTTAAATATTCAAATTGTTAACGAAAGGATTAATACAAGAGTATTTAATTTTCATTTAAAAGTTTTATATTAAAGGAATAAATTTATTAAATGTTATTATAAAAAGTTCGACACGTTTAGAGTAACCTTACTCTGTTCGGGGAACATATACAGCTAAGCCACTGCCCAAAAATTTCTGTAAAATAAGGTTGAGGCATGTCAATTCTTGTGTGAGTGTTATAAATCGTATTTTCGAAATTCACATTTTAAAACTAATTTTGCATAATACAGGGTAGTCAGTTAATACAAAAACAACTCCAGAGTACTCTAGCGTCAAATAAAATAAACATTTTGGTAAAATAGGGCATTTTGGGTTGGGCCACCAAAGAGATTGATGAATATTCATATAAACTTCAAAAATAGTTTAAGATAAGCCACAATTTTATTTCTACATTCTTTTCCGACAACTTCAGAAAAGAGGGAGTTTACTACTGCTAATATCATAATACGATCCTATCATTCCCTGATCCCTTGTACTCAATTTAACGTAAATAATTGATAAAAATGTCCCCTAAGGCCTAAGATATCTTAGTATAACGCCTCTATTATAAAAGACCTCTCTGACTAATTGAATCAAATTTAAGGTTAAGACCCCAAAATCTTAGTCTCAAGTTAGATCCTCCATATGAAAGACAAACTTGCAAAACACACACATGAACAAATTTATCTGCAAATTTAATTATCAAAACATTTCCACTAAAGTTCGTATTTCCTTGAACTTTATTAAAGTTCTTAATTTAATAAAATAAATGTCACGATGTGTTAATGTCAAACGTTTTGCTTTTTAAATTTATATTTTGTCGACTCTTGTTATTTTTCTTATATTTAATGAGAAAAAAGGAAAACTAATGAAAAATTTAATTTACAAATGAAGTTGTTTGAAACTGTTGAAAATTTATTCAAAGCAATTTGAACCGTACAATGAGTTTTAAAATGTTCTACTGTCAACTTGGGTTAAGGGTGGGAGGATCTGAAGAGGCCATGCACACAGTCCCAACTAAACAGAGACTTCGGCTAAATTAAGATACTTACTTCAAATGTTTATATTTTAAATAATTTGTTAAAGTACACTGAATCTTAGCTGTTGTATTAGTTCAAAATCAACCAAACTAGCTAATCTTGCAGATATGGTGAAATAAGTTCTCTTACGTAAGTCTACACGGATGTAGAAGTGAGTGCTTCAGGTCAAATGGCAAATCGATTATTTTGGTTTAAGAAACCAATTGGCTTTCCTTTAACCAATTTACAACGTGTTTTTGTGCACAGCTTAGACTTTAGAGTTTAGACTATTACAAATAAATAAAATGTTAAAGCTTTGTGTTTTAGAATTGTTGGGAAACCTCTTGGGATGTGTCTCCTTGTCCCATTTTGATTCAAAAACCTAAAGTACGCCGCTTACGAGATAAATACATTTGTTTATCTTTGTTGGATATTTTTATTTTTATCTTATATTTTATAATTATTTCAAATCAAAAGTGTGTTCATTAATGATTGGTCTATGTAAGTTTGTTTGGTTTTAGGTTGGCTTAAAACAAAAATTACCTAATTTAGGGTACATTGGGTTACATAAGAACTCGACAACTCGAAAAAGTAAGATTTTACTTTGGCATCCCTCTCAGGTAGGTTTCCCGCCTTCCTCAGCAATTAGAAGTTTATTATTAACAGTCCTGAGGCCTTAAGCTACTGCGTGTAGAAGCCAACCAGACTTTCGTGTTCGCTGGCACTCAAATAGCTTATTCCCAAAAAAATGGGCCTGAATACGAGCACCCCGTTTTTTTCTGTTATAGGCCCATAGTCTAGTAGCAAAAACGTCCATGTTCTTATTTACCAAAATGCTTGTTGTTGCACGACAGTTGTTGGATTCATCGAGAAAAGAAAATTTACTAGATAATCAGTGACTGTGGGTTTATAAGGCATCTATCTTTTATAACCAATAGCCTTAACCTAGCTCTATTTATAAACTTAACAACGCAGGTGAAGGCAAGCATTCAAAGAAGTTGAAGGGTTGTCGATGAATTTTTTTCTGAGAATAGCGATAATTGAAAAAAAGATGAAAGAGGTTGACTGTTGAAGGGAGCTACTTTAGCATAAAGGGTTGTGAATGTGATACGTGTTTATGCATAACATAAAAATACGTCCTCGTAAATTTCATTATATGAATTGAGCAATCCGCTTATGAAGGATCGTCATCAATAATCAACCCCATAGACTTTCATCCGGCGCTGTTTGTTCTAAACGTCTATTGAAATGTGATGATAATATTTACCAAATGTAAAAGCGTACGTAGGTTGTACATGTAATTGTGCAGCTTTATGGCTTTAGCACTATTCTTATATTATTGTCGAGAAGCCTTAACTAAAGACGACAAGAAACTTAAAATAAACCCTTCATTTACATTTAAATCGCAATTGTGTTATCTCACTTTAGTTACACTTATTTTCATAATAATAACATTTGCCTAAGTGAGTAGTCATCAACTCGTCGCTAAAGCATCTTAGTTTACAATTTTTCTTAAATAATATCCGTGTCAGAAGGACAATTCGCCTTTTTTTACATTATCTACACAAAACTACACTGAAAAGTTTGGAAGGTCTACATAGTTTGTGGTTTGGTTATGCTTTACCTTAGAACATAGAGATCCGGAAGAGGGTTAGCAATCGTTGCCTATAAGAGAAGATGCTTCAAATATTACATTTTAGAAAACCATGAATGACTTATTCATTCCGTCGAGTTTAAATTATTATTGGCTGTCATGAGTCGTGATCTTTCCTTATAAGTGGAAGTATAAGCAAATTCCGGTCCATATTATTAGCTAAATGGCTCTTTCCTGGTAGAGTAGAGGGTATTTCTTTATTCAATCTGCTTTACACTACTCTAATCTTAAAATTTTCTCTTTGGCAGATTTGTAACCATTTCAGAAAAGCTTTTATAAACAAGAATTACTACAACCAGCGTAAAATATAAAGAGAGTTTTAAAACCGTCTCTGGTAAATTCATCGCATGGAAAATTCGTCGTAAGAAATTGCATTTTAGGAAATTGGTGGGACGAAGGGACTGGTCACCAGAAGTCTTGCAAGCATTACTCGGCCGTTGCCGACGTTCTCGTGACGTCGCGACCGAACCTCTACCAGACGCATGGGCTACGCTAGCTTGATCTTTCCAGAGAGGGTAGCTAGGATCAAGGGCTCACAAGACCTATGGATAATATCGTCTGGTAGAAAGGGCACCCAGCTGTCAAGGGGCTTAGGTTAGAAAGATACTAATGTTCTTTCCCGATCTTTCCTCAAGATAACTTCCGAGTGCTGCTTGGATGAAACATGGTGCCTAGTCCCACCTTCAGTCATTATCAGAGATAGTATAATACCACAATCATATTTGAAAAAATTACATAAGTAATATTTACTAAAATATGTTGCTTTGGGTGTGATTGGGTTAAGGAGTTTAGTTAATCCGACCCTGGTAGGAAACTGTGGCAGCTGGCACGCTAGACGTCAATTTTTACTTAAAAAACAATAAGTTTGTATAAGGATAGCAATTTTATTTCCTCTTATGCAAGTAAAATGAAGTTTAAGCACAATTGCAAACTCTTTTACTCTTTTTAGTCTTCGGAAATGACGTGTAATAAAATAATGATGCATAACGTAATAAATTATATCTAGAATATATTCAATTATCCTTAAGTATAATAAAGTTAGTACTGGAAGTTTGTTGTAACAAGATATATTAGGTACATCATTTGCCTGGTTAAGATATACGTTTGTTCGAGAAGACAAACTTACAGAAAACATGCTATGTATTTCCCAAACGTACATCTCCATATTATTTAAAATTAAATAACAATGCATAGCCATTATTACATAAAACATAATTTAGTTAAAAGACCTATTAAAACGTATTTAAAGAAGATTATAATGATAATGAGGCCCTCAAGTATAATACAAGATTGGAGAATCGTAACAAAACGTAAGTGACATAACTTGGTCTTATTAAGTGTTAGGAATTTCAAAATCATCTCGAGTCTATTGAAGTTTTCATGCAGATGAGATCGTTCGCTAAATGACTGTCAAGTACGTGATGTGGTGATAGTAAACATAACGTGGATCATAGTGACATAAACTTAATCAAATTCAATTTGTTTGTAAGTTTACTACGATATATAAATTTGTAAACAGAGCTTCCTGCTACACACTGTACACCGAACAGATGCAGTTAAGCCAGTCCCCACAAATTGCTGTCCAATAAGGTTGACGCATGTCAATTCTTTGGGCTAAAGCTCGTTCAGCCACACTGTTATAATCCGAGAATATGTATCACATTTCTTTCTAGTTGTACAGTATAAAATTTTTGAACCAGAAGAACAAACTATAAAAGTCCAAAATTTTAGAAAATTAAAACCTTGCTGGGCCTCGAAGGCTTAGAATTTGTCTAGCTGTTAAAATCCACGACAAGGATTTTCAGGTATATAAACGTCAAGCTTCTCATTCTGTTATATTATGCCGAAAATGAGCATGATTAAGACGAAAAAAAAACAAGAGATGCTTAAAAGATTATCTGTAAGAAAATCAAAAGACAATAAGAAAACAAGTGCGAGATCGTGACCTCGTGACTGTTGTAGGTGAATAAAACTTCAAACGATTGCATTGATAGGATTTCCGTATGTACCCACAAAAGAAAAATCACAAGTAATAATAAATACGGAAGACATAACATCGGATACAAAAGGTTAATACATTATGTGAGTTTTTGGCAACGTTAAAAGCTGAGAGCTTCGTAGGTCAAAATTAGAATTTATTTTATTATTATGAAGTACACTTTTAAATGTAAGACCTAGACCATGACAAATAAAATAAGAACAGGCATTAAGACGTAAAATTTTCGGACCAGTGAAGGATGACAACACGCAATGATTTAATATTCGTTCCAAAACGAGAATCAAAAGTTATGTACAGAGCATCGGATATCGTAAAGTTGAAAGTATAATATCTTAAAGAATAAAATATGCAGGACACATACGAAAATAACTAAAAGATCACATTCAATAAATTGAAGACGGAAAAGGAGGAAGGAGTGAACAAATGAAATTTGTTTCATAGCGCCCTCGATTTAATGGAATTACAAATTAAATTTTCTTATAATTTTTCAAAGAAATTAATGGTGATTTTAGAAAAACAAAGTAAAAAGTTGAGATTCTTTCTGGCAAAAGCAAAAGTGATTTAATTTGAGTTGAAATTTATTTCAATATAATTATGCATTTTAAATTTCATCTTCCATAAATTTTTAAATAGGTACCTACTAAAGCTACGGATGTATTCCATACAACCTTCTGTTTCATCCGAGAAATAAACGCTAAATCCAAAGACGATAAAATAAAAAAAAAATGTTGTGGCCCCAACAGGACTTTATTTTACGTGGTTTAAGTTTTTTACGTTCACTGACTTCAAAAATGTGAAAATATAACGCGTTCAATTTAATTAAGGGTTGATATCATTTTCGGCTAAACTAGAAGTCAAAAGATCAGCACCCGTATGCACAGTTGAACAAGTAGCATACTACTAACACTCTACTTATGAGCTCATCCTGAATATACTCACGACCTACGTTCTGGTCAGGCTCAGAGTACTTTAAGACAGTCCAACTTCGCGCAAGCATGCTCTCTGAAGTCGGTATTCCTTCTAATCCACCGGAAGCACGCAGATGCCGCGCTGGATGCCACGTTCTCCAGCGCTACCCCATTAGCTACTTGCCGAGAATATGGATCCACGACCGCATAGTGAGCCACATGGCATACACAGTGAGTGCTAAACAACTGTTCTCTAAGAGCCAGACTTGGTAGTTATCAAGAAGACTACACTATGAGCGTTGCGTATGCCAATAAAAAATCCTACTACCAAAGCCCAGAAATTGTCCAAGCCAGCCAAGCAAGCCCGCTTCGGCACTTCAGCAGCTCTGGTCGCTCCGGTCGTCATCGGTGCACGAGCCGTATGGTGTCTTCTAAACGGGAACTTTTTCCGGGCATTGGGTCTTTCTAAACACGACTGGAAGAAGGTTCAGTCAAATTACATGGAAAGTTCTGGTGTGGCGTAATTTGGGACATTCCTGTCGGCTGGTGCTGGGTCCTCGGTAAAATTTCTGAGCTCTTTAAATTAGTTGAGGCGCCGATCAGCACGCGAAAATGCCACTTCCATCAGCTTCAGAGTGGACCAACTTCGTCAAACTTCGAACAACTTATCAAACTTGTTAATTTATCGACTAAAATTGTTCCTCATTTTTGTGTTTCAGTGACCTACACGTCTCAATCCGGATCAGGATCCACATTTAATAAAAATTATGTTTCAGTTGCTATGCTATGCTGTTCTTGCACGTTGTCTAGTCGTGTCTTATCATGTGCTGTCATATTCCTGCCTTTTGCGCTATGCGTAATAATGGTCCTTCAGGCTTCCATACCCCAACAGCCCCTAAGGGCTAGGCCTTCAAGCCTATACTCACTTATCTTATCTCCAGCCCTTCAGGATCTAGATCATGCATTGATTGCTTGGCGTCATATGCCCTTCCGGTCAATGCACCCTTCAGGCTCCATTCATGCGCCCCTCTGGATCTGGATCATGTATTGATTGTTCAGCTTCATATGCCCTTCAGACCTATGCTCTTTAAGCACTTGCTCATGCTAGTCAGAACGCGGATTAACTGATTCACCAGTGCATCGCTCCTAAAGACTCATCCTTTAACAGCCAATCGGGCTCCACCTGCCGATACATCCCGAGCTTGAGGCTAATGATGAGAGAGTAGAAAGTTCTCGCGGAAGTTCTTCTGATCCCAAGTCGTAAGTCTCACTATGAGCGATCTCTGAAGCTAAATGGATTACCCTGTATATTTTTAATATTTTGAAAGTTCGTAAAATTTACCATTTAGTGGTAAAGCAGTAGATATTTTGACTTCCGGTTTAAACAGAAACGGGGCCAAAACTTTCTTATTTTAACTGTTTAAAAATAGCTTTAATGTGTATAAAGAAGTCTTGTTATGACCACATTAGAGTTTTTTCGATCATATTAGTTTTTGAAAGTGTACGAAGTGTATGAAAAAGTAAAAGCAAATTAATGGGACGTTTAAGTTGACAATAGTGAGGGTACTATAATGACGCAAAAACACTAATGTGGGTGTAATCAAAATGTCTTGTACAATTAGTTAAATCAACTAAAATATAATATAAAAGACTTTTAAAAACACGGAAGATTATTTTTTGACCTAAATTTATTATTTTGACTTGGTAATTAAGTTCGTGATATTCCTAAAAAGTAAATTCCACATAACTTGGCAAAAAGATCGACTTGGGACGTTTCCAATTCAATACATTTTAGCAACACAAACATACACCAATACTACTCTGTAACTTACTACACAAAATACACATTCATTTTTTATAAATTATTTTTTTCACTTATTTCAATCCAAGAAAAAATAATGTTCATTGGTGTTTAGTAATTATCCCATTACGTGTTTATATTGAGCTATAAATATGAATACACTAATGCGTCTTCATTTAAATGAATTCGTGAAAAATCGCCTACGAGGAAACGAGAAATTCAACATAAAATACGAAGTCGAAAAGTTAATTAGAGAAAAAGTTTTTCAAGTTTTAGGAGAGACAAAACGCGAAACAATACAAAAGTTGACAAATAAATAATAAATGAATAAAAAAAAACGTTTCTGTAAGTTTTAAATCGATCGTTTTGCGGGAAAAAAGTTGAATGTTGTGGAAAACTAAAAGTCACTTAAACTTTTCTAAATGCAGTAGCTTTAACAAAATCCACTTCAGACATTTATTGAAACAAAGTGTGCAAAAATGCGTAAATTGGCCAAAAGAGGTTTTTTATACTAACACACAAAAGCAAAGTTTTAAAAAAAAATGTCTTTCTACTTGTTTTCTTTTACAAACACAAAATTAAATTAATACACATTTTCTATTGTGGGTTAGAATGTGGTAGTTATATACAGGGTGATTTGTATTTGGTGTAAACTAAAAATTAAAGTTGTAGTACAGAAAATTCTAAGAACAAATTTTTAAACAGCACCTTGCTGTGAGGAGCCGTTCAAAAGATATAATGTTTTCAAGTAAAAATGAGTGACGTCACACAGCCGAATCCGCTATCGATGCATCGGTCGCATAGCAGGTTTGAGTGTGCTGCATGCAATGTTGCGTGTCAGCTACGCGCTTGACGGGTGCTTTCATTCGGCTGTGTGACGTCACACACGCTTGAAACATAAAAACTTATATTTCGCTTAATATTTGTGCTAAAGATGTGCGGTTTTCACCGTTGTACTTAAGACGTTTTGTAGCATTTTTCTATGAAATAAGGTTTTTTGTTTACTCTTTTAAGCCAATCATCATTGAGTGTTACTGACCAATAAGTAAAAGTAGTAAGGTTGATTCAAGGGTCTAATGAGATTTTAATAGTTACTGGTACCTACAGTTAAATAAAGAGCTGTTTCCCGTAACAGGGGTGAGATTTAGAATCAAGGCGTAGTCGTCATCAAAAACACGTCGTGAGTGGATAAAGACACATTTTATAAGTACCCGATGCATGTAAAACTGTCGTTTGAAATCTACTACAACTACTACAGTAGGTCATTCAAAAAACTTGTCAAGTTACTCTCGAAACACTCTGTATAATTTCATTATTTCATTAAGTAGAAAAGCAAATAAATCAAAAAAGTTTAAAAAAGTATTCCGCATTATATTATTGCACTTTCTCATTGCTACACAAAGATGCATTACAGTAATAAAGCTTACAACACAGGAGTATGGAGTATTTTTACTTTAAAAATTGTAAATTTAAAGTCTGCTTTTTGTCTTGTTTTTAGCAACAAACGAGCGCTTCTTGAATTCGTTATTTCTCTATTTCCCAAAAAAAGTACAAAAACGTAACAACTTGAACTAAACAAAAGAGATGATATTTGCAGTCATTAAAAACCATCTCAATAATTTTTCGTTACTAATTCGGTAATCATTTTTTGTTCTTTTGATGTTTTAAACAAAAGAAAAAGGGTTTATTTTTTGTTGTTATTTATGTGAAGTTATAAGAAAGAAGATTAATTTAAACTGACGAAAAACCATACAACGTATAAATTTTTCTTTCCCACTTTTTTAATTTTGTTCTTTTTGTGCGTCGACCCAAATAAATAATTTAATTTGCCCTTAATTTAATTCCATTTGGACTTTTTAACAACAAAAAGTCCGTCTCTAGTTACAACAATACATTAAAAGTTGCTATTTTAACAAAATTTAAATAATTTAGTATAGTATTTGTGGTGGAAACTTTGAGTAAGTTTGCTTTATTGTAAATAATATCATCGTTAAAATTTTAAAGCATCCTTTATGTATAGTAATTTGACATCTTTATCTTTACAAATAAAACAATGTAATAATTTCTGTGTCTGTAAAATCTATTGTTTTGTTGGTATAAAGTTTAATTAACATTTAGTAATTAATCTACCAACTCGGATAGTTGAAATGTTAAAATAAAATTTACCCTTAAAATATTTAAATTCTTACAATAAGTTGAAATAAACAAATTTAAAATTTGCAACTATACAGAATAGATAATTTAATATTTATTAGTTTCACAAAGAATTTTAGTATTGGTTTTAGCAAAAGATTCATCCCAAACATCAAATTAAGAAGGAACGTGGTAATAAACTCTTAAATCTTTATAAATACAAATTTTCTTTCTCAAAGTATTTTGAGTGGTAAGAAAATATATTTTAGTGTGACAAGTAAGTTAGAGATTAACCACCTCGCTCTAACTAAACTACCCTAAATTTCAACATATGATAATTATGATTTTCAAAATTCATTTGAGTGTTTTTGAGAAAATAAAACCAGAGAGAGTTGTCGAGAATAGAAACTCCATATGATAATAAACGATATAATATAATGTATTCTGGCTATGATGATGAGATGATGACTACGTACGACAGACCTACTAGTTAAATTGTTAAATCCAACGAAATTGAATAAAAGCTTCAAAAACTAACCAAAGCTTAGAAATAACAACAAGGGAGCAAATAAATGACACGAAAATATTGGGTGGTCTGTCAGCTCAGTTAAAGAGAAATAATAAATAGTTTCTTTTTTATTGTAAATAAGTACATAAGTAAATAAGTAACAAATAATGAGTTCGGTAGAGTTCAACTGCTGCTCTTACACTGAACTCAAATTATAATTTGTAAGCTGTGAAGTACTTGTTTTGTAACCACCATGAAGGGTATAGATATATTTTTAATACATCGCTGTCTGAAAATGTGCGCTTTCTCTTCACAGTTGTAGTTCAAACCATTAATTCATTAATAAGAATGGTGAACAATTTGAAAAATATTTATAGTTTCTTCTAGTTTAGTAGTAATGTTTTCAGTTATCTTTAATAATTGTTTACAATTTTTGATTTCATTAAAATTTAGGCCCCCAACATTAATATTTTTGAAAAGGTAGAAAAATTCAGTTTAACAATGTCATAGCCAATTATAATTTGCATTAAAAAAAACACAAGTTTATACCTTAATTTCGAAAATATGGACGTTAGAAAAAAATTGAAATAACCAGTGCATTCAAATCAAAAAAGTGCCCTAAGGAAGTTTTATAGCTTGTGAAAACGTTGAATAATAAGCGAGTTATTTCAAATTTTCAAAATGGGGTTATTTTCAGTTTTGGCTATTGGTTTATAACTCGAAAATAAAAGAAAATATTTTACTTTTGTCTTTGGATCTAAAATCAGCTTTAAAAAAAGAACAATGAACGTACTATCAAAATTTGCCTATCTACAATGTTAAGGGGGCCAGTGACGGCTGGTGAATTTTATAAAGGGGGGACTTAACAGTGGTGTAGCTGCATTATCACAGGTCTGTGCCGCAGGCAGATTTTTTTTAATTTTCAAGGTCAAAAGAGCTTAAATCAATTAGGAATTTTTAACATGTTTTTGTACTGTGAAATTTAGCAATTTTTTATTCCGAAAAAAACTTTATGTGAAGATAATTTATTTATTTGACCATTTGTCTTATCATACACACTTTTGTCAAATTTTCACCTAAAAGATTCTCGACTTTTACATTCTTTTTGCACTTGCACAAAATAGTTAGATTTGGAGTGGGCCTCAATTTCTTCGGCCAAAGTTCTTGAACTAAAGTTTTTTTTAAGTCCGATACCTTCATGGTTACTTAATTAAAATTCAATTTTATTAAACGAAATTACAAATTATATAAATTAAAGTTAAATACGAGGGGTCAACCACTGTTCTGAATTTGTACAATGACTGCAGTTGACTGCCCATGACTGCAAATGCTATAACTGCCATTGACTGCAGATGACTATCATTGACAGCTCAACTTTTGTACATTGACTGCAGAGAGTGGACAACCCCTCGGTTAAATATTATTAGTTTTTCAATTAATATTTAACTATAACAATACTATTTATTCGAAATCGCAAAAATCGCAAAAAGTTAAAGTAAAACCAAAACTTTTCATACGAAAGTGAACTGGAATATGCGAGTAGGCGGAAATCTACACGCCCAACGATTGAAAGTTTATGTACTGATAGTAAACTCGTAACCATGACAACGGTACGTTCGGAAGCTATGGTAAATGTTGATCGGTCGACGTTGCGTTCACAGCCCAAGCTTAGTGCATTTGCACCGACGCGGCGCCGGCGTTGCGTTTTAACTGTGGTTTTCTCTACCTGTTATAATACCCATCTATAATAATACTTAATACTTTTTAATATTTAAAAATTTAATGTTTAACTTAATCTCTTATAATTCTTTCTTCTTTTGATATTGCTTGGGGGGCGACGCCCCAACGTCCCCCCTCACCAGCCGCCACTAAGGGCGCTTCCCATTTAAAACCATCGAAAATGCTACATCCTATACTTTACCCCAACATCAACAAGCAAAGAACATAATAATTCAATCGATTTAAATTTATAAGAAAACCGGATGAACAAGGTAGATCTAGAAATCTCGAAGGTTATTTCTATAATGTTTCGTACGAAGAAGCCTTCCAGCAGTGAATAGAAATCTGAACATACCTTTAGAAATACACTCAACCTACGTGACCAATTTCTGATAGGTCAATAATACATTGGCGACCTGAGACCTATCAGTATACTACCGGTTCTCGTTCTATCAAAGCTCTTTGAGCGAATTATCAATGGTCAAATACAATATCTGGCACAGTACGGGATCATTCCTTCGTCTCAATCAGATTTTCATCCCGGTTTTAGTAGTACGACTGCTCTCGTCAATGTAATGGATGAGATTTTAAGAGCGCGATATAATGGTCTCGTCTCAGATCTAACACTGCTTGATTTCAGCAAAGCATTTGATACGGTTAATCGTTCAATTCTTTTGGCAATGTAAAAGTCCATTGGCTTCAATCAAATGTCTATTTCACTCTTCGAGAGTTATTTGTCTGGAAGATTCCAGTTAACTAAAATTAGTAACTCCGTGTCTGATAGAAGGGAGGTATTGCGGGGAGTTCCTCAGGGTTCAATTCTGGGACCCGTTTTATTTAGTATTTATACATCGATCTTTCCTGATTGTGTGAGGTGGTGTTCAATGCACATGTACGCTGATGATGTCCAGTTGCTCCATTCATTCAGTGTTAGCAACTGTGATGATGCCATCGGGCATATCAATGCAGACCTTGCACAGATATCTATAGTTTCAACTCAGCATGGTTTGATGTTGAATCCGAATAAGTGCGTTGCCCTAGTCTTTGATAAATCCGTCTTCCGTTTAAAGATGAAGTTAAGAACTTGAGTCTTTTGAGAATTTTTTTCTAATTTAAGCCAGATTGCCATAAAGTTTATTAAAAAATATTTTTGAAAGTAGAGTCATAAAGCTGCACGAGTCTTTTAAGTTTTCCCCTTCTGTACGTACAGAGTGAGCAAAATTGGACGTTTTCCGAGGAGAACTCGGTTACTATAAAGCAGACCACAGACTTTGTGATTTTTCGTCGGTCCATCCAGAAGTTTAAAGTAGTAAAGAGGTAAAATACTAAAAGTCCCCGGTCCTAGGTATATGGCTAAGGGAGGGAGGGAGGAAGATGAAAAGGTCCCGTTTTGAAGTTTTCGCTTATATCTCGAAAACGGTGTGTTGTAACGTTGTAAGACTGTCAGACCTTGTAAGACCTTTACAAGACTGTCCTATCCACATAGTTAGGACTGTGCACTTTTAGTTTCTTTACCTCCTTACTACTCCAAACACATTCCTCTGCATTGCTATCGTAAGTATTAATCTAGCGTTTTTAAAACGTTTACTTGTTTATTATCCTCATGTCATCAGTTGGTACACAGCTGGTACACAGTACCAATACTTTGTACAAGTAATTATAATTAATTAAATATTGGTTTTAATCCTAAACTCGTGGAAAAGGTTTCTTTTTAGTATAGGTAGGTATTTGATTGGAACTTAAAGTACCTACCTCAACGAGTTACTGGTATCTTGTGTAACTGATCCTTTTAGATCATTATTTGAGTATTCTCCCCAAAATCCAATTTTACTAAACGACAACAAAATAATCTTTTAAAGTGTCACAAATACTTTCAACTACGCACTAAACGATTTTTGTGAAAAAAAAGTATCAAAAAATTCTTGTTAAAACTTGAACAATCTCAAACGTTGACGCTCATTTAATTCCACCACAATCAAGAATTTCTACTCGAGAGTGAGAAGATTATACAAACTCGAGTGATGTATGTACATTACGCCATTCTTCTATTTTTTGTTCAAGTTTCAAGTAGAAACATCAAACAAGAGTGTTACGATTAAAATTCAAGTTTTTGTTACAAACGAAGATGAAAAAAAGGTGAAAAATATTGGAAATGTCGCGATGTCAAAGGGTACAATTATTGGAAACGATGTCAATTATTGTTTTGCTGTCGCTAAATTGAAGTGGGAAGGTACGTGTTAATAGTGCTTCGAAATTATGGAAAACACTTCAATTATCTAAAATAACAGCTTTTGTCCATTTTGATTAACTTTAAATTTAACGAGAGTTGACAAATTGTATTTTTTCAAGGTGCTCAATTTAAAAATTCAATTTGTAGCTAAATAAATTATTTTTTTATTTTTGTGCGCATTCAAAATTTAATTGGAAAAGTAAACGGAATTAATATTTTCTAGTCATTTTTGTATTTCAATTTTGTTTGAAAGGTAAGCTTTTAATGGAAAATTAAATATGCGTATTAGAAAATTTTTAATGAATGCTTATATTTGAAGACTTTTTCAAATTTTAAATTTACATGTTTGTGCTAAATTTAATAAAAGAAGTCAATTTATTAACGAATTAAGCTTAAGCGAAGTCATTACTTATACAATAAGCTTTACAGGGTTATTTTAAAACATTTTGTAGCACGCAATCAGAACTAAAAGGTATAGGTAGGTATATTAAGACATAATTCACTAACCCTGGAAAAACATTCCAAGAATTTTATACAAAGAACTGGGAAATAAAGAATGCACCGAGCTCTCTCCCAAAATATGAGTTTTTCTGGATAGAAGCTTTTTAAAATTTGGCGTATAAGTTTCTCGCTCTATAGTGTCATGTCCAAATCTTACAACCACTGCACTACATGAATAGCCTGCTGGAAGCTTACTTCTGAAAGCTCTGAAAGAACGGAATAAATAAGATTCCAGGCTATTTATTAATTCTCAATCCTATAATTACTGAACTCGGCTGACGCCTCGTACAGCAATTACCGCCAGCCTGCTATTTAAAATTATTTGCAAAAAAGCGTAAAACCTATCCAATGCATCACCACGGTTGATGAATTTCAGCTAAATGTCGCTAAGACCTCTCAATATTGGGTAAACGTTTTCATAAAATCAGTTAAGCCGTTTGGGCTGTAGATGACTTAAACAATCCGTTCCTTTTACTTCGTAATGAATTTAAAAATTGATATTTAAATTTAAAACAGCGACATCTTTCAACCCCTTATACAAATATTACAAATAGGACCATTTCCGACGGTTATGCAGAGTGCAACGAGACCAGACAGTCATAGATTGAGGGCGTATTGATGAGGTCGTTAAAGTCTAAAATGTCTTATAAGCAAATTTCCGAAACTCAATCGTACAGAAATTAGGAAAGTTCAAAGCTCAAAACTTTTAGTAGCACCCTAGCACCAATGCACCCAATCGTGGTCACAGTTGTTGTAAATGCTTTAGATTTTTTTTTCTCGTTGTTACGGTTACCGTGTTTATTTATCCCGTTCCGCATTTGTCACATATGTGGTTTGATTAATTATGCTCTTTATTTATGTTAAATGGCTACTTAACAAATGAAGTGTTTAACAGCTATCTAGTTGATTTATGAATAATGTGACGGAAATGTAATACCAGCAGTTGAAGAATATCGCCGGTGATCCCTGTACTCGAAGAATAGCTTATTGTTACACGAGGATCAATGTCTAAGAAAAACTGAGATTTCTAATAAAAAACGACGTGCAACTTCAACTTGCATTTTGGTTCACGAGTTTTTCTAAATCAAGTTTTTCAAAATCGTTGAATTAAAAGAGAGCTAAAAGAGCGCCTGATTTACCTTGACTATTATTTCTGTTAACACTAGAATAGTCTAGTAGAGCAGAAGTAGCTAATTAAAGATGAAATAATTAAGTAACAGCAGCCATGTACATCTGTCGACTCTCTGTAAGCTCTCTGTCGGCTCGCGTTGATGAACCGTGAACATAGTACTTTTCGGAGAGCTAACTCAATTTAGAAAACAGTTCTATAACGCGTGTATATAAAGTGTGGTATAGTGTACTGACTTCCAAAATTAAAATATGGATTTAAACAAAACATTTGATGAATTTGAAAAAGTTGCTGAAGTAGAGTTGGTGTAAAATAGCCTGCTGAGACATAAAACGCAGACGCCCACTCAATCACACCGTTGTCTCTATAAAAATTTCAAAAACTAACAGATCATTTTTTACATGTTATGTTGAAGAGTAAAAATTCCTAGTGCATACTGAACTACTAACGCGTAACGCACCACATTGTAATAATTTTTTATAGGTCTCGAAACGTGTAAAAAATTTAAAAGAAACGCTATACTGCTAAAGAACACCCTTAAATTGTACATACTAGTTCATCAAATGTACCTAACCTACTTTTGATGAAATATTGAATTCCTTACTTTTCTAAGGGTGAGCATATACTATACATCAAGCAAGAAAAGATTTCTTTAAAGCCTGGTCCACATAATGATAGTAAAACGCGATAATTGCTCTTCTTAGGGCAGCTACTGTCACGACGAGAGTGTATGTTGTCGTATAGGCAGTGTGGCAGTTGGTGGTTACTATCGTAGAGTGAAACTGAAAAGAGTTGACCGATATAGCGAGTGCTTTCTCTCTCTCATTCCATCATTAAAATTGATGTGACAGGTCACATTTTCGTTGTAGCGCATTGACTCCGCCTGGTCACTTTCACTCTAATATCAATATAATATGACTATCGTGATAGTAGCTTTTATCGTGATGATAGCAACTATCTTGTGTGGACCACGCTTTTAAATCTCGTCCAGAAGAAATACATAATCTACAAATAGCACTAAAATGCATCCGTGAGCCCAAAAGCGTATCTCTTTGAAAGGCTGTAGGGAAAAATAAGATATAGTTAATCATTTATGGACTAAAAACGATAAAAACATTATTTTTAATTTTTTTAGTTTTGTCCCACAAAATCGGTCACTCGCCCCGCCTCACTGTGGGGTCGTTAGTCGACTATTCTTTATTGGTAAATCAATCAAATATTTATTAAACACGTGAGGACAAGAAAGGTATAAATAACATCAACTCTCTTCAGAATAGATACACATATGAACCCATGTCTTATAAAAATTTCAGATTACACCACTCTGCTATTACTTTTGGATCGCCTCCTCTCTTGAGAAGATGGTGTGTTAAATGCTTGCCTTATTAGGCCTTTCATTAAAAACTGAATATCGGAAATATTTCTTTTTTCTTTAAATTTCCGTTTTTGAAAACCTGGTTCCTAGAAGGGCCCACAAATTAGAAATTATTTTTTCAAGCAACTAAGATGATTAGTGATGATTGATGAAACACCATTCTTAATTTCAAACGTACCTACTGTATTGTGTTGACAGCATTACCCACTACATACAAAAAATAGTGGAAAAATCGAGTTTGAAAATTGTTGAAAATTACGTCATGACTCATTAAGTCATTACAACCTCCGAAGTTTGGAGGTTCTAAGTAGTGTTGTGGCAACTTTTAAATAAATGCACTTTTTGTCGCATTTTTACCTTTTTTCTTCAAAAGACCACGAATCTTATTTCTACACCATTATAAATAAATTGAAAATTTCAAATAGTGTAGTAAACGAGGATTTTACTGCTAAGAACCCACGCCTTGAACGAATTTTGATGAAATTTTTTTATTGAGTTCTAAATACCCTAAAGATCAAAGTTTATATTGTTAAAAAGTGTGCATTTGCCTCATCATCTTTTTAAACCACTTCTTGTGAATTCAATTTTGAAAATCATAAAAATTAGCTGAAAAAGAATTTTTATTTCAAAATTTTGGGTGCAAATGCTTACGGGTTTGATAATTAGTAACTAAGCAACAAGTTTACGGAAAAAAAAATTTTAAAAATGCATGATGAAATTCTTATTAACATTTAATAAACAAGAGCTAGTGAAGCACTTCTAGGCATCTCAGAAACTTCAAATTTGGCACCAATGTATATAATCTCCTCAAGATTAATAAAAAAGGTCTTCAGGTCCTGAAAACCCTCTGAGAGTCGATTGAAGGGGGAGGGGGGGACGCCCCCGTACTTTTTAGAGGAAATCGGACCTTTTTAGGGATCTCTAGAGTGTAATGTACAATGACACCAAATTTCAAGTTCTTAGGATGCTTAAAAGTGCTTGTGACTCAAAGTAACAAAATCACAAGAATTGGTTAAAAAGACGATGAGGCAAATGCACACTTTTTAACAGTATAAACTTAGATCATTAGGGTATTTAGAATTTAATAAAAAAAATTTCATTAAAATTCGATCAAGGAGTTGGTTCTTCTCAGTGTTATTATTTTTCAGCAAATTCGTAAGATGACGTTACTTAGAGTCGCAAGCACTTTTAAGCATCCTAGGAGCTTGTAATTTGGTGTCGTTGTAGAACACACTCTAAAGATCTCTAGATAAGTCTAATTTCTTCTAATAAAAAACGGGGGTGTTGTCCCCCCCCCTTTCAATCGGCCCCATAGGGTTTTCAGAACTTGAAGACTTTTTTTTATTAATCTTGAGGACATCATATGCGTTGGTGCCAAATTTGAAGTTTCTGAGATGCCTCGAAGTGCTTCATTAGTTACTATTAAGTAAATGTTAATAAGAATTTCATCATGCGTTTTTAAAATTTTTTTTCCGTAAACTTGTTGCTTAGTTACTAATTATCAAATGCGTAAGCATTTGCACCCAAAATTTTGAAATAAAAATTCTTTTTTCATGATTTTGAAAATTCAGTTCACAAGAAGTGGTTTAAAAAGATGATGAGGCAAATGCACACTTTTTAACAATATAAACTTTGATCTTTAGGGTATTTAGAAATCAATAAAAAAAATTTCATCAAATTTCATTCAAGGCGTGGGTACTTCGCAGTTTATGCTCTTTTCAGTCTAATATGACTCCATTAAAAAATAACAACCTAAGATCAAAGAGACTATCAAATATATTACACCATACCTTGTTTTAACAAACGAAGCACCGTAGTTCTAAGTTTTTAGATTTTTACAAATAATATATTCGATATTTTTATAGTACACTTTAATGTCATTCCCTTTAAAAAGAATTAAATTACATGATGTAACAATCATTTTATGTAACTTACATTAGATCCAAACCGCCGCGCCGTAAAGAAAACTATTTAGAAGGTTTTGTTCTTATTATTTGTAGGATTACCGAAACGCGAAATAACTTGTTTTAAAAGATGTATGAGAATCAGAAGAAACACAAATTTAATAAAATCCTACAGACACGTTTAAAATATTTTACAATTACCTACAATACATGGAAATTCAATTCGCCGAGAAAATTGTTGCAAATGATATCACATCACGTAACATCCAGTCAAAAATCGCCCCGAAAAAGAGGCGTAGAAGACGTGGAAAATAGTGGAATTTTTCTAGATATTCCTAGAAAGATGGTTAAGAGAGTCCTAGATACCTATGGTTAAGAGAGGGAGGAAGTAGAAAAGTTCTGTTTTTGGAATTTTCGCTTATAACTCGAAAACAGTGGGTTCTAGGAAAAAATTTATTCTTAAAGAAATGAAAGCTTATCAAATTTTCTACAAGATTGTTTCTATTCTGTTTTTCTATATTCCTTATAATTTATGAGATATCCACCCGCAAAAATTGTTAATGTATGAAAAAAAATTTTGTACCACGTTTTTCGTCAAACTTTTTCCTCTAGTACCTGAGCCCTCCATTTTACGGTAGAAGTCTTCAGAGAACAAGTTGAAGAACATTACATTTACTTTACTATTTTAACTCGAGGCTTTTACTCCGGCTTGGTCTGTGAGGGCCGGTCTGCACAGGTCAAACACTTCCAAACAGCAGCGTCTGCGGATCATTCAGGTAGCCTGTGCACTTGTGCAGTGTGCAAGAAACTGGTCAAAACTAAAACTGGAAAAAATCAAAATTTCCCAGGAAGAGAGATAAGCAGTTCTTTCGTTTTAAGAAATATAAAACTATACAAAATACAATCGCCATTTATTTTTTTCCTTTTTATTGCTACTTGATAATCCGCCAAATGACTGACTGTCAGTCAATTATCCGGCTCCGAATTAACCCACCCTGTATTAAATCCGTAATTTAATAAAGTTGTTGTTTGTGTGCACTTTTAATTAAATAAACCTATCAATTAAACATAAATTTCAATAATCCATTTAAAATTATGAAACCAACCTCGTTCGTTAAATTAAAAAACTCTTCTAAAATCCACCAAACCCAATTTTTATTTATAATTTTGTAAATCAACTTTGTATGTACATCGTTAAACGAACCCCAAATGGCCCAAATTATTTAAAAAGTTTAATAATTCATATTTAAGCAATTTCCATTTTGTGTGTAATGTTGTCTGTTAGTTAATGGGTCGTTTAAAGAAATTTGCTTGTAAAAGAGAGTTGATAAAATATTATCACGAGTAGCCATGACACAAAAGACTAAATATTTTCGCATTGCGCTTTCTTGTCTGTATACCAACTACTTAATAATAGTTAATGAGGTCGAATAATCTATTTTATATCCATAACCCAATTTCGTGACTAATGAAAAAAATAAAATTCTTTACAACAGTCATTTGAATCTCCAAAAATCGTCTTGTTTTTCTTTTTCGAAATGTATTCCTCAAGTCGAAGCTTCGAAACAGGTGCGACTTTATAGTTAATAAAATGAAAGCTTTAGGTAAAAATATTTCGTATTTTCTTTTATATCTTTGAAATCAAGATGTAAATGGAAAACTTTGGTCGAGATATTCAAAACGATTTTCAAGTCCTCGCATATTAGGGCTGTAATAATTTTATGATAATTGAAATGCTTTTTTTTAATTATTTTCTCTTTTTTGTATTTTTTTAGTTCATTGTGCTGAAAATTTACAAAATAAATTAGTCATTTTGTAACTGTGCCAAATATACATTTGTCAAAAGGAGCGGTTACGACAGCTGTATAATCAAACGTGATTAAATGAAAAATTAAGTGAACAATCGAATTGCCATAAAGAGCTATAGCAAATTGGTCGATAATTCGACAATTGATTCGATGGGAATTTGCAATAAATTTAAAGATGTAATAATTTAGGAGTTTTTCTAAAAAGGATATTTTTAAAAATCAACAGTTGTTGAAAACAAGCGTAATTAGAACGTTTCAAATCTTCTGCTGTGAAACTAATTGTTTTTATATTTTTTTCCTTGTTTTACTCACAGTTGACCAAGACCTGGGTTCTTTAAAAGCTGCACTTTTAATCGTGTTTCCACACCTCATTGCTTTCTCCTTGAAAAATGCTTTTAGTTATCAACCGGCTGTCATCCTATCCATATATCGCTGTTCCGGAAGTACAACGACGTAAGTGCAAAAAGTTAATTTATTCAGGAGACGCAAAAAACTATTTAAGGTTTACTACAATTTCTGATTGAGAGAAAAGTAATTGATAGATGCTTATGAAGTTAAGGCATGTAGGAGCATTCTTACAGTACTTGAAGCTGTAATAAGCAAAAAAAATATTATGTTAAAATTTAAAGGAAAATTTGAAGTTATGTCATTGTTTCTCTAAAATAAAATTATCATTTTTAACACTTGTGTCAACATTTTTATTAAACTAAATTTAAACAATATAAAATTATGAAGTCTTATACTAAAAAAATACAATATTCTGAAGTCTGAACACAAAATAATTAGGAGCATACTGAATCAAAAAAGTATTTATAAAAATTAGGAATTATGTTACTATCAACCAGACTTTTCAGATCCTTTCTTTTATTCTCTGATAACTGAATTGCTTTGGAATACGCTTGATTGATGTTAATTTTCTTGATACAATTAGACCGTGTCTTCTTTGACTTAAAATTATTAAGTTTCCATTCCTCCTGATTATAACTAGTTTTATATCGAAAAACTTCGCTTTTTTTTTCAAATTGTATAATCCGTACTTCATTAATCTTGAAATCCTGTCCATCAGTATTTTTAGAGATGTTCAGAGTCATCTCATCAAATAATTTTTTCACATCTAAAAAATTGTTGAAACCCATTTCTTTCACATCAATCGGATTTCCTTTTTTTTTAGCATTTCGAATAACAGACACGTATTGATCCGGGACATAAATAGGTCCTGATTTTTTACATTTTTTAAGTGACCTTTCAATAATACTATGGACCGCATCACCCTCGTTCTGTGTATGCCCTCGAACTAAATATTTGTGGGTAATTGAATTAATTTCAAAGCACTCCACTGCGTATAAATATGCTGCGATCAGAAACCTAAAATAAAATAAAACAAATAAGTTTAAATTGAGTTGAGCAATCTATAATATTGCTGTTTATAATGTACTTACTTATTTTTTTGCTGACCACCGCAATTGTCAGAAAAGAATACTACATCGGTGCCTGGTTTTGCTTTTGAAAGTTCTTCTAAATACAGCAAAATGCAGCTGCCAATTTCTGTAGCACCCCTATGTCCAATTCCTTCATGCCAAAAGAAGGATTTGGTCGTATCGCTTCCTATTTCTGTTATCTAAAACGAAGTAACTTAGATACTGTCTAAAGTAACTACCTAACTTACCGTAAAATTGTAACAATTTAATCTCGATTTATAGAAAAATGCGGATGTTTGTCCCATAGGTACCGGCAAAACAGCTTGCAAATCATAAACAGCCAAGACTATTTCCTCATTTTTTGCTCTCTCTTTGTCGTGGTCTTTTTCTTTTCGACTAAGCACCTTTTCTTCCAAATGCTCTTTATATTTATTTTCCAATTTTTCTTTTTCACCGGTACCAGCATTTTTAAACGCTTCACATTGATCGCACTGATCCTTTTTAGGAGCAAAGAACCCGATATTGAACTCCGTATTGAATATTTTTGCATACGTATTGTAATTTGCTACTTCCTTATTACAGGTACTTCTTCCTTCTGAATAGTGTCTGTGAAGTTCGGAAATCGACAATCCGCCATCTATGAATTGCCGAGAGGTATCTTTTCGAGTATAATGACTTTCAATACGGGGTATCGAATTAATATGGTTTCTAATTGAATTTAAAGTCTCATCATCAATTCTTTTATGTTTGTTATGTTTTCCTCGTTTGTCGGTAGGTGTAATACCGTGTCCACTTACTTTCGATTCAATAACCGTTCGTAGAGTTCTTTCTGTTATTCCCAAAGTATTTATTAAAAAGAGTTTGCATACTCTGACTTTTTGTCCATTATTTAGTAAATAAAAGGCGCAGTTTGGTTTTCTAGGAGCTACAGACGAAACTCTTCTATATTTAGTCACAAGCTGTTCGATACATGAACTCAAAAAACAACGTTGACGTTGCAAGTCACACATCTCCCAATAATCTTTAAAAAGTTGAACTCTGAAAGTTTCACAAATTTTTTTCGAGCATGACAACACACACTTATCTGAGCAAGGCGGTTTTATGCTTCTTGGTTTTACCACTTTTCCTGTTTTTGATGTATATTCCATGCCAGCATTTTTTAATCGTTTGGTTTTTACTTTAACCCAGTTGTTCATGTTTCGAACTCGTTTTTTACCTTTCACTGGAGAGTTCGGTTTTTCTTCATGATTAACATCATGATTAACAATCTTGGAGACTGGACCTGATGAAGAACTTGACGAGCTTGTAGATGAATTTGAAGAGCTGGGTGAGTATTGATTACTTGGTACATAATTATCACTTGACCCGGAAGAAAAATCTTCATTTTCTGAGCTGCATTCACTGTCTGTTTTTGCGACTCTTCTAATACTTAGCTTTGTGGAACTTCGATTTTTAATAACGTAACTAACAGGATCTTTATTCTGTTGAATTCCCTTGTTGTTGAATTCAGTACTTGGTTCCAAGTTTTGTACAACATTTGGATTCTCAGTAGACAGTGAATCATTACAATGTTCGACGACACTAGTGTCTAGCGATATAATGTTATAATTTTCTTGCAAATTAGTATTAAATGGACTTTCTGTAGGTAACGAATCATTACAATGTTCAATGGCAGTAGTGTCTAGCAATATATTTTCTTGCGAATTAGTATTAATTTGACTTTTAAGAAGGTTGAAAATCTTTGTAGTTCGATTATTCATGGCTTCCAAACGTTTATTGCTATCTGCAAGAACGAACAATGATTTCGATCATTTAAAAAACCACAAGTTGGTATTTTAAGCATTTAACCACATACAATAGATTCTTGGATTCTATGTCCGAAAATTATGATTTCAACAAAGTAAGTTCAATTATGTCTAAGCAACTTGAAATTATTTACCCTGGTTATCATTTAACTAAACAATGTGATACAAAAATTAATCAAGACAAAGTTTTAGAAATAACACTGACATAAAGAACAATTATGTCATCAATTTTTACAAAGTTTTGATGCAATAATGACACAACATACAATTATGACAATCTATCATAACAAAATTTGAGGCAAAAGAGACGTAAAGTACATTTACGTCATTATATCTATCAATTTGAATTCATAAAATTAAATGAATGTGTAGCAAATCGCACTTACGTCGTTATAGCCCTGAAGATACACGTTACTTCAATAATCTACGGCACAAGTAGCACATGCGTCGGTGTTCTCGCGACTAATGGCAACTATAATTAATTTATGCTATATCGACGCAACTAACATCTAGCGGTGAAAAGTGTTACTACACTTACGGCATTGTTGTATTGAATAAGATATGCTTTTTTATGTCGAATGACATACGTATCTCTAATTGTCAGATTTTTGCACTTACGTCGTTGTACTTCCGGAACAGCGATATGATCATATCTTCATATTGATTTTATAACTTATTATTACTTATTACCACTTCAATTTCGTTCTTTATTATACAGGGAATAGAGTAAAGTGAAAAAACAGTAGCACATGGTGTTTATAATTTTCTAAACACTCCTGGTATAAAAATATGACCTGCTTTCAGTTCAACAAAAATTGCTTTTTATCAAATGTTGATTTTACTATTGTAACCAATTATTTTAAAACAACCTACATTTTCCTGTTATTTTTAAAAAAGCTTTCTTTCCACTTTACGATGTTATTTCTTTGGTATGTGGTTCCATAGCAAAACTTTCGAATAAAATCAACCTAAATGTTAATTTCAGCAAGACCTCTTCTATTGGTATTTTTTAAATAGCAATTTCCGATCGAAAGGTCGGACTTAGATACATATAGAGATGCACACGATCTTTCAATTGGGAATTTTTCCTGCCTGATTATTCTCTACTCTGATGAAATAGTTAATCCCAAACTCTTACATAAGTACTTTTTCAGACTTTCTATAGATGGGGACAAATTCGTGCTTAAACGCTGCATCACATGGTATAAATTTCATTAGGGTCGCATATGCCGAAGACATATCGACCAGCAAGGTCCCGAACGTTACATGGATGTCACCTCTCTGTACGGGTGACATTTAGGTGAAATTTTTACCCCTCTATATTACGATAGCTACATGGGTTTTACTTCTATGTCACCTTATAGTTTACAGAGAAATGACATCCATGTAGCGACCACGACTGCGCTCATCCATGCATCTTCGGCACGAGCTTATCTTTACACTGCGTCTACGCAAAAGAGAAAAAAACGATGTTGGAATTCAACAAGGTAAATTAAAATATAAAAAATAAAGAGGAGTGCCTTAAGAGCTTTAATCAAAATTTAAATGAGTACATATTTAAATACAAATTAACCACCTCCCTTTATTTAAGATTCACGGCGATGCTTTTGGTGTCAATTAACGTGAACGATCGCTAACGCATGATTCGCCGAATCTTCGACAATGCCGATGTGTGTACCCAGCATAATTATTGCAAAAATAACACTATGCTACTATGTAGCATTTTGTGACATAATGTTTGTGAAATAATATTCTATTCTCTTAGTAAAATGAAGTACCACATATAAGAATAAATAAATATAAATAGTAAAGAGAACGGTTATGATAATGTCCCAAAGTGTCTAAACAATAACAAAGCTTAATCGTAATATAAGCATCCTCTAACATTACTTTAACGGTTATGCTATGTACGGAATGAAAACTAAAGTATTACAGACATATTATACAATTTTTAAATGTAAAATATAAACATTAGAACTCGTATTAAGTGTCGTGTCGTCGCTATAATTATTTAAAAGTCGAAATTTGTCTGTTGGAGAAAATAGAAAATAAATGAGCGTATTTTTTTTAGTTTATTAATTATTAGTTAAGTTACAGCAATAATATTTTAACATGACGAGTCGAGGGTAAGCGCTCTAAGCAATTATAGTAATCGCCTAGTTATTTATTATTTAGTAGCCACTGATACAAACGAATTTATTTTAAACCAATCGTGTTTAAGAGAGGCGTGGCCAAATCTGCGAGAACTTATCCCTACCGCTCCTCAAGTTAGATTGTTCTAGCTGTATAGTATTTAATATTACAAGCCAGGTAAAACTGTTTTTACTGATGAAAAAAGGATTATGACTGACGAGCCGCACAGACGAGCTAGTCAGCTTTTTGAGCCTGTAAAAACAGTTACCTGACGTGTTAATGTATAATACTTTACTTGTTACTCAAGCATAATTCGCTTATAAATTAATTAAATTATAATTAAACGAATTCTGTCAGTTGTCAGTTGCGTCAAAAATGTTCCTAAATTGTTTTTAAAAAGCTTTGAAACTCAAACTTGCAAATATTGATTTTCAAAAGTTATAGACAGCATGGTTAAATGATAGTTTACAATTGAGTTACAAGTAAAAATCTTTATTTATCTATAACTTTTGTTCCATACCGCATCTTTAAAAAAATATTTCAGGACAATGTATACCGTTCAAACTCTTCCCAAATTTGAACCATATCCATCAAGTAGTTTTTCAAATTAACCGATTTTTAATTGTTTTCAAAGACTATGATTTCACTCAGAATAAACCTGCACGATGCACATGTGCTTTCTATTTAATGCTAATGTTGTCCAACGACTGTCCAAAGCCTGTCCTAAATTTAAGGGACATAAAAGAAACCACCAATACCTACTAGATAAAAAATAGGGCCGATTTAACTCAACTTACTTATATACAAAAGTCCTCCCCTACAAAGTTACAGCCCCTCAAAGGGACATCAACATTAGCCTCTCTATGGCTCGCTATACAAACATTCTCAACCATAAAAGGTAGACTGACTGCTCTTGGTACATAAATAATTATTTATGTCAGTGAATTTAACCTGTTGCCCTGTTAGTAAAACATACAGTTGTTTCAGGGAATCTTTGCCGTTGTATGTCAAGATAAGACGACATACGTCGTTACAACTTAGCGTTTTATTACGCAGCACCAAGAAAGATAGATGCTACGATACTTATCAGATTGCGTGTTTTTACGTACTTAGCCGAGTTCTCCACCGGCAAAGATCCGCTGGAACAACTGTACCTAGTTAAGTTAGTAGGAATTATAAAAGTCAATTTTCATGGCAAAAGTACGCTGGTTCTTTGTATAGTTACTCTCCTCCTAACATTATTTGTCCCCAGCTGTGGGTCCACCAATTTCACAATTGTTGGCGCCGCCACTGGTGCTATATCTGCAAGTTTCAGCATCAAGAAGATTGAAACAAAATTTAGGTTTAAATTAAATTCAAAATTTAACATGCGAAAAATTCTATCCTGTTTGTCCAAAACAGACAAAATACAAAAACAGCAAAACCGAGAGAGGTGTCTTCACGTGTTGTTTTTATAAGCACTCTAATTAAAAATAGAGAATTTACTAAATCACTTGACTATACACTAGTTATTTAGTTAAGTTTTTTTTAAATCAACTATTAGTTGTCTTTCAACGTGAATTATTGGTGAATTCCTCTTGAGTAAAAACTTTAATTTGCAATCGTTGAATGAGACAGGTTAAGACAGCTTTACAGGGTTAAATTTTGCAGTTTAATAAATTCTCGTAGTTTAAAAAATTGTAAAAAAATCTTCTATCTCGTCAAGCAGTCAAAAAAAAGCATCAAAGAGAAAGTGTTGCCAAACAATCACGGTTTTATAATTATTATTATGTGTGCTTCGTGATCGTGTTCCAGTTATAAATAAAATCTTTCATTTCATTGACAAACAAATTTCAAACGCTTATACCGATCAGCGGAATAGCGATTAGGAAACACTTCTGAATAGCTTATTTTCAGCACAGTGCATTTCCTGAAGTTGGGCAACCTTATGCAATATTATATCGGATGCCAACCAAATCCGATAACATACGGAACTAATATGCGAATATTCTTTTATATTGCTATTCCTCACTTGAACTATGGGGTTGATAATATGGTACAAATACACCAATCTAAAGATTAAAAAAAGTCAAAACTATTATTATCAAAATTTTAAAATTAATTTCAGGACTAATGGATTTAATCTCTATTGCCTTGGAAAACAAAAAAAAATCTAAAAAGTTTTGAATATTATTCATTCTACTATTATTTTTTACTCTGTTTATTAATTATTTTACTAAGCTAACACTTGAAACTAGTATTTTCAATAGTAGCCTATACGATACAAGCTCAAGCCATCATTTAATTAAAACTCTCAGCCTTTTTGTTTAAGTATACATAACTATGGATATTTTGTTTATTTTTCACAATTTCCACCTGCGCACACTTATAATTTAGTTAAAAAGAGTCTTAAGCAATACGGTCTTTATTATGCATACATTTTTTTTAAATTTATACCTTGCAGCGTTTCTCGAGACTTAAACATAACGTGGTAAACCAAAAATCTTATGAAATAGTGCTACTATAAAATTTCACTAACGAGTGGTTTTAAAATCCTCCGTAACTATAACTGTACACAAACTGTTTAATTTTGAGTAGGAAACTTTGAAACATTGTTTTGAATTTCAAGTTAAACTATGCAGTAAAGAAATAGTGTATACTTGTAATCACATTAGCTTTTGGGTGGGAATTTTGTTATAAATGGAAAATTGAAGTAATCAGGTATTTTTATTTCAGTTTAGTAGTGACATTTGAAAGAAGATGCTCTAACAAACGTCGGATGTAAAATATAATTGAAGGGGCAAGTGGATGAACGTGTTATGTTACAAAATAACAAAATGCCACAAAATCGATTTTAAGTGTTTTAACTGTGAATTTTTTATTATTGATGCTGTAAACTAGATTTTTTTATATAAATCCTCTGAATAGGGATGTAATGATACATATGAAATAAAATGGCCATGTTTGTTAGTTTTATAAAAAAAAAATTTAGTGTACATAACACATTCTTCCATGAACTATAAGTAATATAAATGGATACATATTAATAGAAGATTGTGTTGAGAGTACAGTATTTGTAATTATTACTAAAAATATCTGAGAAAAAAACTTAATGTTTATTATTAAATATAAAAAACAAAAAAAACAAGAATAAGTAAGTACGAGTACATGGAAATGAAAAACATTGTTAGGACTTTAAAAAATATTATTATTGGGCCCTTCTTCTTATTTGGTTTTATGCCTCGTTTTGATCGTATCTCGACATCAAATCGTCATAAAACCAGCGATATTCCTCGTCAAGATAAGGCAACTGCATTGCCTGAACGTATTTTGTACATAACACGTTCATTCACGTACTACTAAGAAAATTTAGTAACATAGCACGTTCATCCACTCAAGAAACCTAAGAAACACTATCTGTATGACAATGAAAGTCCGTCACATGATAGAATGGATACATAGCACGCCCTTCCACCAAAAATCTCATTTTTGAAAAATTGTAACATAGCACGTTCATCCACTTCAATTATCAATGACGTATACCTGACGTTTCTTAGCGCAACTCAAACTAAAAGCTATTTTGATTTCGACTCTATGTATAGGATGCACTGCAATATTATATGTCCGATTATGTGAGATTGTTTTCCATGGCAAGAGTGATTATGAAAAAAATTGAAAAACTTATATATCGCTTGATTTTTTTTAAACTGGGAAAATATCAATTTATCTCCGTTACTATCACTATCACTATGCGACAAATAGTGACCGAGTTACACTTGAATTTTTTTTTCTTTACTGACACGTGACTTTTAGAATACTCAATAAATAATTAATTTAATCGTAAATTTTCCAAATAAGTATTAAATTCAATAAGCGAGTAAGCAAGTACGGCAGTCGAGAGGTTTTTAGGAATAATTTTTTGGCAAAAATCGAGAGATTCGTACCAGTTTAGACAAAAAAATTAGAAACTGAGTAGTCCTTGGATTGCAAGAGTCCAAATTTGGGAGGAACATAAGACACAGCCACCGCTATCCCCTCTCCAAATTTCGAACCGATCCGAGAGATCGAATTGTTGTTATAATTTTCCATTGACCAAAGAATCAAAATGGCCGAATCGACGCAAAAATCGAGATTAGGGTGCTCTCGCGAGTCCTCATAAACGCCCCGATATTAGTTTCCAAAAATTACACAAGATGGCGGCGAAGGGGCCGAGATAAAATTCAGAAAAATCGTCGTGCAACTTTGAAAAGATGTAAAAAGAAATTTAGGTCAAAATTAAAAAATGTAATGTAGCTGGTGGTTGAACGTTAGACGTCATCTGGCTACCGCTTCCGACATTATTTGGAGCGATCCCTTCGGCGGTTACCGAACGTAAGCTCACCTTGGAATTTCGGAGTAATCAAGAAGTTTTTTTTCGAATCTAGAGGGTTTAGATGGCCGTTCTAGTTGAATAATAATGTAATGTAATAAATGTACCGAACGAACTGAATTTAACTTAATAAATACCTCGTTTTCATCTTAATTTAGGATATTGTACATCCTATACATTATAGGAGTGGTCTCCTGTCGGTAAAGAAAAAAGAATTTAAGTATAGGTAAATTTAAAAAGTTTTTGGCATGATCTCTCCTGCCATGGAACATTATGGATTTCAAGAATTCAAATAATATGTTTAACTTATTAGCTGTTTACATTGTTCTCCATGGCATAATATAAGAGATTATTCAAAAATCCTATAATTTTACAAGTTTTTTATACTTAAGAGTGATAACAGTCAAAAAGTCATCTTTAAGTTTATACCATTAGCAGCCCCATAGCGTAGAACTAAATTTTTAAAGAAAATGCGGAGGGATAGCAATTTTTTTTTACGAATCGCTTTATGTTGGGACGCTAATTATGGGAGAGATTTTTCCAGATCAGAGGCGTGCGGGAACAGGGTCAAAATCGCCTTTGTATGTTGCAAAACTGCTAGTTTTGACAATATCTTCGATCACATTGAAGATAGCAAGAAAATACATCTGAGGTAATTTGTAATGTATAAAATTACGCAGAGAATGGAATCGGTCCGAGTTCAAACGGGTAGTTCGTTAATGCAGAAAAAAATAGCAAACACGGAAAGTTCAATTATTTTTAAATTTAATTTAAAAAAAAATAAACGGCCAAATTTTTCGAAAATGCTTTAAAAGATGTATTTTAATACACAAAAACACTGTACCAAATTTCAACTTCTAATATTTATTTAAACAGCCACAATCACTAAAAGACTAAAAATTTTCAACTACGAATAAAGTTGGAGCAAATGGTGGTAGAGGTTGAAACTTTTTTTTGAAAGAAAGGTATTACCAAGCACTTTCAAATAATAGAAAATTGTAATTTTTTCTCAACTTCTTCGCCGTTTTTTCGCCTTATGTTTATGAGGAGTTGTATACAAATAACAATAATTTGCTCAGTAACTTAGTGATAAACATGAAACATGCGGTGAACTACTCGTTAACATTAGGTGAAAAAACGGCGAAGAAGTTGACAAAAAATTACAATTTTCTATTATTTTAAAGTGCTTGGCAATACCTTTCATTTAAAAAAAGTTTCGCCTTCTACCATCATTTGCTCCAACTTTATTAGTGGTTGAAAATCTTTAGTCTTCTAGCGATTGTGGCTGTTTAAATAAATATTTGAAGTTGAAATTTGGTACAGTGTTTCTGTGTATCAAAATACATTTTTTAAAAGCATTTTAAAAAAATTTGGCCATTTACTTTTTTCTTAAATTAAATTTGAAAATATATCAACTTCCTATGGTTTCTATTTTTTTCTGCATAAACGAACTATCCGTTTGGGTTCGGACCGGTCTCATTCTCTTTGTAATTTTATACGTTAAAAATTACTTAAGATGCATTTTTCTGCTATTTTCAATGTGATCAAAGATATTGTCAAAACTAGCAGTTTTGCAACAAACAAAGGCGATTTTGACCCTGTTCCCGCACGCCTCTGATCTGGAAAAATCTCTGCCACAATTAGGGTCCCAAAATAAAGCGATTCGTGAAAAAAAATTGCTATCCCTCCGCTATTTCTAAAAGCGCTGGTTTTTTGTTTAATTCGACTCTGCTAATATTATTATTAAAATGGAGAGCATGAATAACAAAGTAAAATAATTTCTTCATAGTCTTGGAAATGTTCTTGGATTTGATGGCAGATGGGCGATGTGAAGAAGAAATTTGAAAATATGTTTACGAATTTGCTTGTCATCCGCTATAATTACTATAATCTAAGTGTCTAGTAATTGTTTTTTATTTATCGTTTTTTATTCTAAGCTAGCTATTAGTTCCGATAGGATCACGCCGCTATTTTCAATGCAAAACATGTAACGTAAGCCTTGGTAAACCATGTATGCACAACTATTGTTTATTATTACCGAAGCCATAGCCATATTGATCGTTAACAATTAGATTATTAAACCTAAACTTTTCAACGATATTTTTGTAAGATAATTAGCAAGTCTTCAATCTTGCAACTAAACCCCTTAACGAATTGTCCCTAAGAGGCCATTTATAAACTTTTACTGAACGTTTTACAAGTATTATTTAAGATAGTTGGACAGTTGGTGCTGGTGAAAGTTTTTCTCCTCACTAACGTAAAAAATTAGAACAATTAAACCTTCGTCTAATTTAAAAAATGCGAATAAACGTAAAATAATAAAACTTTGTTCTGTATTCAATTATTTTTTAAACAGTGTATTAAATTTTCACGAAAACGTCCTTTTAATAGCTTAAAATTTTAAATACAACTATACCTACGGCTTAAATTGCTACAGAGAGCAACATAACATTTTTATAGCTTGTTTTTTACGTTTTATCCTGATGCGAAAATAAATTTTTATATTAGCATTCAATTAATTTTACTCCCACTTTAATAAAAAATTCAACTCTAAAGTACTTATACATGTTACATAATTCCGACGATATTTTGTTGCTGTTAAAAAAATTTACCAATTAACAAAAACTCGCTCTACTTAAAGTTTGAAATGACATTTAATTAATCTAACTTCATTTCGGACGAAGAAATATCGCTTAGAATCCTTAAGGAATTAAGTTCTTTAAAAACTATGGCAGTTGATGGTCTAAATGTGAAGACGAAGAAAACTGAAATAAAAGCTTATAAGCAGTTGGCTCGAGGGTAGTAGTTACGAAAATACCACTACATTACGCTTTGTTCAAACATTTTCATTAAGATACGAAAGAGAAATAAAAGAAAAGTTTTCTCCAGATGTAGATATTTTATAAACATAATTCAAATATAAACTTTACAAAAGTTTGTTGCACAAAATATTAAAAAAAAAAGGAAAACTTACTTCGGGTAAGACGACACACGACCTGAATTTCCTTCTACCACACCACAAACTAAACTGAACAAAAAAATGTCGTAGTAAAACGTAATTCATGTTTCTATCACAACAGCCAAATATGCATAACCCTTATCAGGAAGTCTTGTAATCGACATACAATCTAGGCGCCCATTTATAATTACGGGGTTGCGTGTTGCGTATCTATTAGCGGATTACTTTTTGTAAAAATTGCAACTTTTTTATTATTAATAAAAACAAATCAAACCAAATTGAATTATATCATAAATGAGAACAAATTATCGGGGTAGTTATACCTAATAATAAATTTTAATAAAAAAGTCACTTAATCTAAAATTATTACAAATAAGCTTTTTTTGGTTAGAAAATTTTCCGAGCGTGGAAAGAAGGTTACGAAAATTAATGAAAAGTTTGAATACATTAAATGGAAAACGCCAATTAAAAATATCTTAGTCATTTTTGAATAGATTAATCATTAATAGCTAAGAGCTGAAGCAAAATCCCACAATCAAAATGTGTGAATATAGTGATCAGAAGACAATTATTAGGCACCAAATACACCAATGAGTACATTTTGTATCAAATTTGTAGATTATTTGATGAATTTACCTGATGTGCGTCTAATAATAGTTGACGTGGAATTTGGTTCACTATTGGCACATTTCTGATATTTCCTCCATAATATTTATTTTGGAAAAAATATTTAAATTTACCTTGAATATTTTTATTAATATAAAGCAGATATTGTACTCTTTTCATATAGAAATTTAAATTTATTTTATGCCTATACTTGTATTATAGCAAACACAACATCAATACCTTGGGGGAAAAATTGAGATTCATATTTTAAATAAAGTTTCTCAAATATTTGATTGTATATGAACATAATAAAAATATGTTGTTGTGTATTTTTACAACAAAGAAAAACTTTTGCGAAAATTCATCTCCATGGAAAATGAAAATTTAACATTATTTGAAAAGTGAAACAATTCAATAGCAGGTCTGGGATGTTTTGAGTAGCTTCTTGGGTGGTTTACAAATAATAACTAGTTGAGTTTGCCATCAACTATAACTTAGCGGTGCAAATATTGAAGAAAATGTGCATTTATGTGCTATTTCCTTTTGTGCAAAAACCGAGTAAATAAAAATATCCAGTGACAACAAAATTACATAACAAATAGGGTAATAACATTAGGAATTTTTTTTTAATGTTCTTACACATCATTTTATTGTAAGGGGGATAATGATATCAATCAAAAGAATTTTTTTTTAAATATAAAAATTTTTAAACACGATTTGAATATAATCGCTCTTGCTGTGGAAAACAGTATAAAATCTAAAACGCCAAAAACAGTAATTTATGTCATTTATGTCAAAGTGAGTAATTATTCCGTGTCAGAAAAAGTTTTTGTGATAAAAACCTATAACCCTAGTAATAGTTTAAGGCATGTACGAGATTATTATCAGTAAAATTTAATAATTCCAACATTTCCTCAATATCCCATATTCGCGACGCTTGATGGGTAATTAAATTTAAGAAAATTGGCAGTTTTGGGGCACACAAATAAAGGTACCTAATTAATATTAACTTATTTCACTTACACTAATTTTTATTATTATTATTAGAAAATAAAAGAAATAAAAATGGCAACAATGCAGAACTAGAAGGAATAATTAATTATAGGGACGATATCTGTGAATTCTCAACCTCGGTGCATTAAAAGTAAAAATGAACTTTTTGCCTCCTAGGATGCAAAAGTAAATTCTAACCTTACTTATTCACAACAAATTGTAACACAAATATCTCTAAGCATTTGTAATGTATAAAAGTTAATGTTTTTTAAATTATTCTTTATAATTTGTTCGTTGCGTTTAATAATACTTGTTTTTACCAGTAAGGTTAATTTTAAAATTATATTTGACAATTGAACTACTACTAATTGACAAGAGATGGCGTTTTTTTAAAATTTTCTATTTTTAGTTCTAATTAATTTTTACGTTTTAAGAAAAAAATTAAATGTTTAAAACTTGTTTAAAATTAAATGTGTATATTGTTATAAAACAATATACTATTTTTATTTCTCCAGTAAAATCACTAGTACTTTAATAAATGATATAATTAAAAAAATTCTTTGTTAAATTACCTAAAACAAAATAAAATTTTAATAAAAAGTTCGAAAAATGACAAAGAATTGTTGATATCTTTTTTCTTGTAAGATGTGGATAAAAAATAATTTGTGTTAAGAGAGGTTGAGAGTAAGCAGTAGTTTTTATAAAGAGTAAAATTATTTGTAAAATCAGAAAGTAAACCTTTTTTCCTCTTTGTAACTTAATCTGGGATCGTATTGTATTTAGGTATTTACTATTTATGTTATAATACAGAACTTTCTTGTACAAGTCCGATTTATGGCTGAGCGAGCTTGCGAGCGCTGCCAATAAAAAGGGCAAATCCAAGAAAGTCTAATTATTTATGAGCTCGTCTTATAACAATTATTAATCAAAAAATTTGACATGTAAAAATATGTAATTTTTGAATGCCGCGAACACAAAAGTCAAAAAGACCAGAGTTTTTTGCCTCGAAGGGGTGTTCCAAACCTTCCCCTTTCAATACTGCTCGTCGAAACCCCCACCGTTTTCATAGGGGTGGGCGCAAAAAATTATTTCTTAAGGTTGTGTTTAAACTTGACGTTTAAATAACACCTAACCAAATAGGGTATTTTCTAATTTTTTAAAATGTATCTAGAAAGTTACCTTATTGATAACGTAATCTCAAAGCCACATTAAAGAAAAATTGCGACCGTAGGTTTTGCCAAAAAAATTATTTGAAATTCAAACTATAAAGTTTCCCGCATAAAAGCGGCATGACGTCACGAATCGTTGCTGTCAATATTCGTCAATATTCAACCAATTCAACTAATGAGCTCCAACTTATTATAACCTTAATTACACGACTGACATTTAATATATGTAACTAAGCAACAAACGTGATGTGTATGACTCGTGACGTCACTTCCGTTTTAATTTTCACTTTGAAACTACCATTTAATACTTTTTCTAAAGCAGTTTTTGATGAAACTTTTTTGATTAACATATTTTTTATTATACTTGCATTATAATCTGACAATTTAACACTAAAAAGCGTTCATAAAATCGTCTTTATAGCACAAGTGCTCTATAAAGTCGTCTAGGTAACAACAATAATATTAACTGTTGTGTGACTGTTGTTCTGCAATGTCAACACAAAGCATCTCTGTGGCAACAAATATATCCAAAATCGGCATGCTTAATTTTCAAATTTTAAATACAGATTTTTTCTCTTTTATAGAGGTTTTAGTAGCAATTATAATAAAAAATAGCGTATAATACTCGTGTATAAGTAGACTTTATCGCATACGGACACCGTAAGAGATACGAAGTCGCTTAAATGGAGAAAATTGCGCATGATTTTATGGCCACTTCGATGCTGCTTTTGTTTTTTAAAAAAATCTATTAGCACTCTAGATATTTAGGAAAAACTGAAAAATTTCATTTTCTTTAAATGCTTATAACTTTTTTATTAATGGAGATAATTTCAATTTTCAAAAAAGAGGTAATAGGCACTACTAAAACGCAAATAATTAATTCATAAAATAATTTTTTTAGTGCGCCGTTTTGGAGATATGATGCAAACTTATGTTTTTTTAAATACAAACCTATCCTCATTTTTATGTTTTTAAAAAGCTAATTTTTTTCTTTTTTCAAAAATATAAGGGTTGATAGAGTTAGTTTTTTTAATTCCTTTACGGTAATACTAAAATTGAATATTTTGTTATTTATGTTCAAATAAATTTTAAAAATCAAGTTTGCTATGAAACAATTTCATAAAAAAGAAACAACCGAATTAAATAAATAAATATCAAAAAACGAAAAAAAGTACTTTCTAAAAAAAATTTAAAAATAAACCTATCAACCCTTATATTTTTGAAAAAAGAAAAAAATTAGCTTTTTAAAAACATAAAAATGAGGTTAGGTTTGTATTTAAAAAAACATAAGTTTGCATCATATCTCCTAAACGGCGCACAAAAAAAATTATTTTATAAATTAATTACTTGAACTTTAGTAGTAGTGCCTATTATCTCTTTTTTGAAAATTGAAATTATCTCCAATAATAAAAAAGTTATAAGCATTTAAAGAAAATGTAATTTTTCAGTTTTTCCTAAATATCTAGAGTGCTAATAATTGTTTTCAAAAAACAAAAGCAGTATCGAGGTGGCCATAAAATCGTGCACAATTGTTTCCATTTAACCGACTTCGTATCTCTTACGGTTTCCGAGATCCCCATGCTGTGCATGTTATACTGGACACACTGTATACTATTTAGTGTGCCCAAGTCATTGATAATCGACTTTGCTATGCAATAACGCAGGAATAATCGATATTTTAAAAATTGGAAAATACCCTGATAATATTGCCAAAATTCAAGAAGTCGTAACGCCCTCAAAAAAAATTTTTTAACATTTTTTTTTAATTTCCTGTGTTCGGACTGTGTCCTATATGTTCTATATGTGACAATCTGTCTTTTTTTATTTTTTTTAATCGTTTTTATAATTCTTCAAAAAATTACTATTTTTAATTTTAAGCTTTTCGTCTTGGAGAGATCGTAATGCCCTCACAAACAAATATTTTAAGAAATTACTTTTAATTTTGTTTTTCGCGGACTGTGTCCTATATGTTTTATGTGGCAATTTTAAAGATTTTAATTTTTTCCAGGGGTTTTTCATTTTTAAAAAACTCTATTTTTAATTTTGAGCTTTTCGCCTCACTTCAAGGGTTCGTAATGCCGCCAAAAAATTTTTTTATGCAATTTTGTTTTATTTCTTGTTGCTGCTGACTGTGACCTATACGTTCTATGTAGCAATTTTTAGATTTTTATTTTTTTTAAAGGCGTGACAACTCCTCGAATTTTGGCATTATTATCAAAATTTTAAGGTGTAAGCACGTAAACACGACCTTAAAAAATAATTTTTGCGTCCCACCTGTGGAAACGGTAAGGATTTTGAAAAACGATATTACAAAAGGAAGGTCCGGGACACCTCTTCGAGGCCACATACTCCGGCCTTTTTGACTTTCGTGTTTGCAGTATTGAAAAATTACATATTTTTTGGTTCGTCACAGCCTAGCACCCTAACAATACGTTCGAAAAAAAAAATTAATAATGTGACTTCGATACTAGAGTTCAATTTACTTTATCATTATAGTACTAGTAACATAATGAATTAGATTCTACTCTAAACGCACTCGAAACTAAACAAAAGTCAAGAGTTTATAGTACAGTCAAACGCAAAACTATTTTATAAATTATTCGTCATTTATTATTTTATAATTATATTTTTGGTTATTTTGTTATTGCGTTTAATTTCATTTAAATTAATTTTGTTAGAAGTACCTATTTATTTACCACTGTATTAATGTAAGTCCGCTTCTTTATTGCTGTAATAAAATACTACAACCTTTTCAATTACTTGTAATTTTGTGTTTTATGAGTTTGTAACAGCAGCCATAGAATAATATTATTTAAAGTTATTAAAAAACTCAAACGTATAAAAAATTCCAATTATAGTGAAAACTGGTAAAAACGTGAAGCTGGCTCATGACCAATTGCCAAAACATGCTTTTTGAACTCATAAATACAAAATTAAAATATTCCTTTGCGCCCAACTGGAATCTAGTCCCTCCCAGTTTTCACTATAGGTACTTATTTTGCCAAGAATGATGAAAAAACCCATGAATACCATTATGATCTCTGTACGTTAACACATGTGGAGCCAAAATCTTAAGTGTTTTCCAATTTCCCTATGTTTTATATTATAACGTTGTTGTCATCCGGTACACCATTACCATTTAAGTTTTCTAGAGAAATATTTTCCTTTATTTTAATCAAATAGTAATTACATTTAGTTAATAATTTTGTTGGCTCTATAAATAATAACCCCAAGAATCCTTTTCTGTTGCTCTTATCGGATTAAGATTAACAATAGCAGAAATTTATAGTTTCCAATGGAACGGTATCATAACTCGTAGAGAAAATGAGAGAGATAGGGAAAATTGCGAAGCTGTAAATTGATGTTTAATTAAGTGAACCATTTCGATATATTTTTTCCAAATATAAATCATTTCTGCAGTATTGAACTCGTCAGTAACAAAAAATGTAAATGCTAAGCAAAATTTCAATTTTCTTTAAACAAAATTTATTGTTTTACAAATTTCATAACTTTTATGGCTTGATGAATTGATTCAACAATATATCATAGGTTAAACTGTTTATCTAAATTTATTCCAACCCTTTTAACCTTTACCTTTTTCAGAAAACAAAAAAAATGACATTTATTTCGTGTCAAAGAAGATCTAATTCAATATTTACAATACAATTTATATTTTGCACCCCTTTTTTATGAGAAAAAGATGCTTATTCCTATACGATTGAAGAAGAACCTTTTAAAAATCACTTTAACTTCCAGACTTTCAACAATAGCGGGACGGCGGCTACGTATGCGCTTTGAGCTTACTTCGAAATTGTTATAAATTTGAATTTACTGCGAGGTACCGATACTATAAAAAAGCAAAATATAAAATTACATAAAAGTTCGCTTAAATATCTTTAGATGGAAAATTCGTCGATTAGTAAAATATTTTTGGCAAGACTGTAGTTAGAATAAATTGTTAGGGAAAGTAAATGAAATGCTAGGAGAGGACTAGAAGGATATTATGTTAGGAGAAAATGATATAACAAACTGTTGAAAGCCATTTGTAGTGTATTTCTTAATAGGTTTTACTCAATAAGAAAAAAAATTAATTTTTGGTTTATAATTTCTTTTTGGGGGAGAACAGAAAGTTCTCACAGCTCTAAGGGATAAGAAGGGTAACGTTCTTCCTATAGTTCTCCTAACTGCGTGCCAATGTTTAGCTGCATAATCAATCAGTTAATGAAGACTTTTTCAATTATTATTTACTTATAGTTTACATTATTTAAACTAAACAAATTGTTGATATATGTAGAGAAAATACTTCCTTATACGAATATTAGACCAAAGTTATTATTTTAAGAGCAATAATTTATTTAGACCATTTGTACAGCTAAGGGTGGAGATATCTATCTCTTAATAAATTTGGGAATAACTATCTAACAATTAATTTTTGGTTGCAATGGAAATTTTTTTCATTGATGGATGTACAGTCAGCCTCACTATTACTGGCCACCCTGGCAATACGCCAGGGAGATTATTAACCAACAACGACAAACGAACAGAAGAGAAAGTGGTTGATTTACTATACTTGTCGGCAAAATAAAGTTACCCCTCCATTTAAATAGGAGGTGTTACGATGGTTACATCCACAATTAGTGCTAAACGTATAGACAGGGTGGCCATTAAATGTGAGGCTGACTGTACTCGTATAACTCCGTCCTTTGCTTTTGCATACCTATTTTTACTTAGCAAATAGTCCAATTAATTCATCAAATCAATGTAATTGATAAGGAGATGCTGAGTTTGCAATGAATTCCAACAAACTCATTCCACTATAAGAGGATGACAATTGGACAGTTAGAAAAGAGGATTGAGAGAAATGTAAAAAGTATTTAATGTAGGTACTTTTTACCTCCTGTTTTTATTAGTAACAAACTTTAATCATAGAATAAAATAATTAATAGTACCTATTATAAAAAAAATAGTAAAAGTCCCCGGTCCTAGCTATGTGGTTAAGGGGGTAGAGAGTGGAAAGGTTCCGTTTCTGGGGTTTTCGCTTATATCTCAAAAATGGCAGATCTTAGGGAAAAAATATTCTGAGTAAAATGAAAGCTTATCAAATTTCCTACAAGATTACTTTTATTGAATTTTTTTCTATCCCTTATAGTTTTTGAGATATCCGCCAGAAAAAATCGTTAATGCAGGTATGGAAAAAATCGTTAATTTCAAGTATGAAAAAAAATTTTAATCTCACGTTTTTCGTAAAACTTTTGCCTTTAGCACCTTAGCCCTTCAATTCAGAGTAAAAAAAACCTTCTTTTACTGGTAAGAAGTTTTCATACATTAACGATTTTTGCGGACGGATATCTCACTTATGATAAGCAATAGAGAAAATATTAATAGGACAATCTTGTAGAAAATTTAATATGCTTTCCTTTTGCTAAAAATAATTATTTCCCTAGGACTCACCGTTTTCTAGATATAAGCGAAAACCTCAAAAACGGGATCTTTCCACCTCCCTACCTCTCTTAGCCATATTATAGCTAGAGCCGATGACTTTTAGTATTTTAACCTCTTTAACTACCTATACCCCTATACTTAACACCCCTTTTTTAACGTTCGTTAACTGAACTATTGTCAATATGTGAAATACAGATTTAGAAATAGTTTAAATGTCCAACTGTTCCCTTAAAAGGTTTGGAACACACTTTGAAACACAAAAAAAATGGATATTAAAGCTATCCCCTTTTATGGATCTGAGAAAGTAATTAGAGTCGCATAAGCACTAATGCACATTTGCAGTGGTATTTATTGATATTTTATAGTGACAGATAGCAGAGTTTTAATATCACCGTATTAAACTGACATAGAGTCGCTTGAACATATCAGGATTCTCAATCAAGCCTCAACTAACAATTAACAATAATATAAAAACTTATTGAATCAATGACCGTGAAAGCAAAATCGACAAAGGAAGAACCTACAGTTACAGAGCAATGTTTTGGTCAACCACTGCTAGAGCTAATTCCACTACTTAGCACCCATCGGCTATACAACCCTAATTGAACATCATACCCGGAAAATTTGTGTTTTCTCTTGGGCTAACTACCTGAACTAGCTATAAAAAGACCATATTATATGAGCACATTATGTGTAGTACGATTGGGTTAGGCTCATCATAAGTATTAGAAATTTGCCTGTAAACGTTGACTCAAGAATTATTATAAATACCTCTGGTTTCATTTTTATTTACATAGAAGTTGTTGAAAATTTCAGTTCTTGTTTCTTGTATCCATTTTAACAGTCTACCCACTGACTTGTCAGTCTCAAAAATTCCTAGCATATTTCTTATAATTTATCATTTTTTTAAACTACTAAATGAAACTAACAGTAACTTCGAGGAGATGCGTCTTTAAACTAATGGGCACTTTTATCATCGTCATGACGAGTTTAATCGGGCTCCGAATTTTGATCAACTATTTCAGAGGCTTGTAAAGGCGAAAACACACATACAGGCTTGCACATGCAGGTTTTGAGAAAAGCGAGCAGGCCGCCTGAACGATGTACGGATAATCACGTATTTTAGGTAGAGAGAATGAAAACCACCCTGTACATTGATACGAATATAAAGGCAATTCAATTATATGAGTTGAGATTTAGAAAAAAAAATGATTTATAACTTCAAGTTGTCTTGTCAACAATTTTTTGAGATTCCCGTGGTAATATGTTAGAAGTTTTTCCGATGGAATAACTATACGAATTTCCAAGGTATAAAAAAAGCTTACAAGTTTGATTAGTTTTGTTATTTTAGCATCAACTTTTTCCTTATTATAGATATGTATAAAATTTTTCTTTATTTTTTTCCAATAAAATTCTCCGATCCTTCCAATAAATCTAAAAGTTTGTAAATTCATTCTTATTTTTTTCCTAATAAAGTGGCAGGTTCCTTAAATGATATTTATTGAAAAGTGAATTGAGTTCTAAACTTTTGAACATCTTAGCACGTATAGGTTAAAAGGTAGACAACGACTTAACATCAAAAATTCAAGAAGTTAAAGTCTTTGGGAACGCTTCTTTATAAATTATCGCCATACAGTACCACAATAGTCCCTCGAGAGCTTCGTGTTACAAAAGAAATATAATAGCAATATTTTTAAAAAAATTACCTTGATGAAGATCAACATTTACGTAAGGTGAAACCATTACATTTAATTCTTGTTCCATTTTAATTTAAATAGTTAGGTTCGTATGTACCTACATAAAACAGCTTAATAACTACACATAACGAAAATTTATTCACATCAGTTACAAGTCATTATACAACACGCGACAAAGATTAAGATTAGACAAATTAACACTTCTGAAGATTCAAGATGAAACCCGAGTTCACTCCAAAATAATTATCAAGTTTTCCAGCTCTCAACTTGGCACTTAAATTAGTTAAATTACATTTAGCTAAAGGTTTTAAATTTTTTTTTTTGCAACTTTACATTTTTGGAAAAGTTTTTAAATTTTTTTTATTCACTTAAACCGTAGTAATAGTAAATAGTAATTAATTGTAAATGACCTTATATTGCAATTTGCAACACCATTGGTCGATTTGCTTTCAAAGTACTTATTACTTGCGTGACATTAAAATACGTACGTACATGTAATAACAATTTAATGACTACATAACGTTTTTGCATTGAACGCTAACAAGTGACTGACTGATTCACGTGGAAACGACGCCGTATAATAAGACAAGAGTACCGCGACGCCGGCGTCAGCTGAATCACTGCATGACGTCATGCGTATCGGCAGTGAATTAAAATAATTGTTTGTATGCACTAAAGAAATCATAAATCATTATCAACTACCCTAAGCTTTTTTAATCCACAAAATTATTACTTTTGGCAAAAATTCGAAAACGCATTAGCACCACAACAAAAACCATCTCTTTAATGATAGCTTGTAGAAGAAACTTTTAAAAACAACAATTTAAAAAAAATTTATTCTACACATAATAGACATTTTTTTTCTAATCAAACTCTATAAACACGCGTGGTTAAAATAAAAACCCTTTTTGTGTGTATAAAAGGGTTTTTACAAAAAAAACATATAGGGTGAATTGAATGAGTCCTCGATAACGTCGGTGTATAAAGACTTGATGAAATTGTTGAGACATGTTTTTAAGAGAAGAGAGAATTTCTCATTATAAATCAGACCCAGACGACGTGTAAGAGGGTTGTGCAAATGTTACAGAATAGGGTTACTTAATAATTTATAAAGCTAAAATTTTCTAAAAAATGCAAATCTCCTCGTATGAGGTCGTAATTACAAATTTATAAAGCAAAAAAAAATTTTTGTTGAATTTAAGTGCAATTTCGTGGTGGTAAAGTTATGAAACAACCGCCAAAAATACTTGCATTCTTGTTTTAAATTCAATTTATCGCCTAAACGTGAGCAGATAAAACTATTCTCTCACCTTTCTCCTATATAAGCAGTCTACCTTGCTGTATTTTTCAACCATAAATTACAACAAATTTAAAGGTTTTCAAGTACCTTATCTTCTCATTTTAAGGAATTAGGTACAGAGTAATTTTCAAAATGCAAAGAAATGAAGCTATAAACAAAAGCAAGTGGCAATTCAAGCGTAAAGGATTGTATTAGGTGAGTATCATCAACTCAAAAATTTACTTATTCTGTTGCAAGATGTCTTTAATTGTTTGGGATTAAAAGCCATACAGTGTTGAACAGAAGGCCTAATTAATATTAGTGACGCGAATTTTTTTTTAATTTTCTTTAAATTTTAACTTTTTCCAATCCGAGAAAAAGTTGTTATAATCGAGAAAAAAAAAAAAATAATAATAAAATTTTTTTTTTCTTCAAACGTCAAAAAAAGTTGACATTTTGTTACTGAACAAGTAAGGTTAAACTTCTACTTTTACATCCTAGGAGGCAAAAGTGAACTTTTACCTCCTAGGAGGTAAAACCTAGGAGGCAAAAGTGAACTTTTACCTCCTAGGAGGTAAAAGTAAATTCTAACCCAAAATATTAACAACAAATTGTAACGTAAAATGATATTTCTAAGCATTTGTAATGTAAAAAGGTAATGTTTTTATAAATTTTCTGTTATAATTTATTCGTTGCGTTTAATAATTAGCTTCTTGTTACAAGGTAAAGTTAATTTTTAAAAATATTTGACAATTGAACTACACATAATGTTCAAGAGATGGCGACACTTCAAAAATTTTTATTTTTGCTTTTTCTAAGTTTTACGTTTGAAGAAAAAATTAAATGTTTAATACGGAGTAAAAATACTTTTTTTGGCTCGTCAGTAGTTGTCAGACTCAACTTCGTTTCGTCTGACAAGCCCCACAGACTAGCCTAAAAAAAGTGACATTTTTACTCCTAATCAAACAATATACTATTATTGAAGTTCTCGACGTTTTGGGCAACCCTGATTCCAAAAATCGATAAAAAATTTTTTCGATTTTTTGAACTGAAAATGTCCGTATGTATGTAATTAAAAAAAATTTAAAATTGTTTAATTCAAAATGGCGGCCCATAGAACGATTGTCCCATTTTGTGGTTTCTCCCTTATAACTTCGCCGGTAATTAATATCATAAAAATATTAAAACGGCATTGTACAGCCAAAATATAGGGCTTTCGTTCTAAAGAAATCGATTTTCAAAATTGTTTCAAAATTGCCTACCTTTAAGGGGCCAAAGTAGGGCAAAATTTAGAAATGGATTTTCTCAAAAACTGGTCCGGCAGATTTATACAGATTTGGATATGTTATAGACAACATGATTCTCTATCTAACTGTAAATTTTTAAAGACGTGTATGATGCGGATTCTGAGTTATGATTTTTTGAATGTCAAAACTTCAATAATCTCTAATTTCTTTTGTAATAAAATTGAAAACTTGAAATTGGATATTTATATCAATCCCATGAATATCTATTATTTAACACTATTTGCGGTTAACAAAACGCTTCCGGTTAAACCGGAAATTAGAACAATATCAAAATTTTTTGGAACACCCTGTATATTTTTAAATATTTTGAAGGCTCGTAAAATTAACTTTGACACGATACCAAACACTTTATATTTTGATTTCCGGTTTAACCGGAAATGGAATAAAACTTCTTAATTTAAATGGAACACCCTTTATATTTCTTAATATTTTGAAAGCTCGTAAAATTATCTTTCTGAACATAAAATAATGTATATTTTGAACTTCTATTTATGCCAAATTTAAAAAAATAAAAATGAAATTAGTATTTCAGACAATTTATGTCTAAAAATTCTAATTACACGCAAAAGTTTAATCCCGTTTAATTTTAAACTATAAACTTTTAAAGAAATGTACAAGAAAATCATACAACAGGTGTATTTTATTATTATTATTAATTAATTGTTGTTGGAATTATTAATTTAACACAAAAAACAACGGATGTGGCCATACGAAGAACTTTTTCCTGTCCGTCAAATATTATAATTTTATATTTTTTTTTATTAAAATTTAATTTGATATCTTATAAATGAAATACATTAAAGAAAATTTCAAATTATAAACTTTTAAAGAAATGCACAAAAAAATACAACAGGAAAAAGTTCAGTACTAGTTCAGTTACTAGAGACGAAAAAGGATTACAATCTGGGAAAAATAGTACAACGGTCAAAACTCGGTGTATGGTCCTTTTGCAAGCCTATATGCTTTAAAAATAAAAAATGTTTACATTTCTATAGAATCGCTTCATTAAAAATATTGAGTTCAAAGCATGAAAAGTTAACATTTTTTAATATCTCTGGAAATATTAATCTATCAAAAAAACAGTTCAACGTTATTTAAAGAAGATAATATTTAGAAAAGAATAAGTGTTATGACGTTTTTTCGTAGTGTGAATATTTTTTGTGTAAAAGGGAGTGAATATGAGCTCTGATTTTGGGAAAGGGTGAAGCGCAATGGACTTAGCATATCTATTAATAGTCTAGTCAACGAAGAGGTTATTAGAAGACGTAGAACAGTATAGAATTTTTATCTTCAGGAATGTGATTGAAGTAGTTAGGAGGTAAAATTACTAAAAGTCCCCGGTTCTAGCTATATGGCTAAGAAAGGGAGGGGTGGAAAGGTCACGTTTTTTGGTTTTCCACTTATATCTAGAAAATGGTGGGCTTCTACAAGATTATTTTATTAATTTTTTTTCTACTCCTTATAGTTTTTGAGATATCAGTCCTCAAAAAACGTTAATGTATGAGAAAAAATATTTGCCTCACATTTTATGTCAAACTTTGGCCTCTGGAACCCAGAGTCTTAGGAAAAGGGTAGAATTTTGGTCTTTAGAAAAGTGTTTCGAGTAGTTAGAAGGTAAAAATACTTAAATTTCCCGGTTCTAGCTATATGGTTAAAGGTGGGAGGGAGTGTAAAGGTCCCGTTTCTGCGGTTTTCGCTTATTTCTCGAAAACGGTGGATCTTAGAAAATTTATTCTTAGCAAAATAAAAGATTATCAAATTTCCTACAAGATTATTTCTATTGATTTTTTTTTATATTCATTATAGTTTTCGAGATATCCGCCTGGAAAAATGGAAAAATTTTAGCCTCACGTTTTTCGTTTTGCCTTTAGCACCTCAGCTCATCGATTTGCAGTAAAAGTCTTCAGAAAATAAGTTTTAGAGCATTAAATTTCATTTACTATTTTATCTTCAACTGATACGAAATTATAGCAATTTGAAAATATTTGCGGGCGGATATCTCAAAAACTATAAGGAATAGAGAAAAAATGAATATAAACAATCTTGTAGAAAATTTGATAAGATTTCAAATTGCTAAGTTTTTTCTCTAGAACCGACCGTTTTTAAGATATAACCCCCTCGTTGAAGAAAAAATTCCACCCTCTTTCATGTCCTTATAAGCAGGTAATTAAAATTATAACTTTCAAAGACACGTTGATCCCTTGATAAAGGGTGTCAAAAATAAGTTTTTTCTTAGTATTTTAAGATACTTCTGGCCCATCTTGATGAGTCGAGAAACTAGGTCTGAATCGATGTTTTGTGAAATGTTTGAAGCAAACTCAACCAATATATTGCGCTAAATACTGACGCAACTTATTCTATTTACATATATATATATATATATATCGTATTTTTAGTGCAATATGATTGGTTGATTTTAAAATCGCGAGCGACAGTAGCCGATCTCTCTAAATGCCTTTTAGACCATTATTTTAGGTATTAACAAGTACAAATATTTTTTATATTATTATAAATCGCTTTGAATGTTCTAAAAATCATTTGTTAGGTACTTCTTATAGTTTCGTTTTTAATTATATTTTTTTACAATTTTAAAAATATTATTTTTATTAATTTGTATACAAACGTTGAGTAAGGTTGCCAGATCTAGGAATAATTATTCTCAGATAGAAATATAATTCTCAACTATTTGTACGGGTATTAATGTAGTTTTAAAAGAATCCCCAAAACTGTATTTTATTATCTCGAAAAAATAAGTTAAAAAAACATTTAAAAAAGTTGTAATTTTTTCCCATCTCTTCGCGACATTTCTATCACTTTAAATCCGAATACATAATAATGGAAGTTTAATGGTAATTGTACATTTTATTAAATATTTCCGAAATAGTTAAACATTCTACCAAATAATATTATCTGAAACACATTTCCGTCATAGCTGAAACTAAACAGTTTCCAATTAATCAACCATGAAAATCCCTCAAAACATCTTTGGAACATGAAATCAAGATAACTATTATATTCGCTTGAATTATGCCGTTGTTCGTGACATTTACTTGTATTTGGAGATTATCAACAATCAATCTTTACCCATTATCCTAAATTTAATATTCCCCAAAAAAAAATTAAATTAAATTAACATTAAAACGTCAAAAACGTAATAATGAAATAATATTCTCTTGGGTGTGCTCTAATGATATTCTAAAAATCTTAAAAGCTCATGAATGAAACATTGAAGAAGTGAAAGGAATTTCAAAAATATGATTATCTGTCCTTGAAAGCAATTTAAATCTTAGACTCGACTTTACATTAACGTCACAAAAATTTAGTTTTTAAATTATACTAAGACATTTAAGACAACGAAAATTGATGTCTAAGTCGAAAATTTTAGGAAATTATTTTTGTCACAATTTTTTTCTGCAAAACGTCGATTAGTTTTAAAACTTTTCAAGTGCCAACTTTAATCTGCATTTTTAATAAAAAGCTTTCTTTGCTAGAACAACTTTAACTTGAATATTTGTATAAGACAATTAAAAATTTGTACCTCGAGGTTACTAAAATCAAAAGTTTAGTTTTAGTTAGATGGTTTTAATGTTTTATTTTAATTGGTTTCGATGTTTTTAAAGCTTTCTAGTCACAGCTTTTGAGCAACTTTGTATATTAAGTACTACTTAGATCGTTATTAAACACCCGAAAGACAAGATAGTGACAGCTTCAATAATTAGCTGTTTCAAGACTTTGAAGTCGAACTACGTATTTCATACTATTTGACGGTGATGTAATGTTCAACGAGGAAAATTTATTGAGACAAAAGTGTATAGGGGGAATTTATAACTATAATAACTTAAAAAAAAATTTTTGGACTGAAAACGTATAGGGGAATGTGGGTGAATATCAATCACCTAAGGCATTTTTTGTATAAAATCTCTAAATTTGATTCAATAAATCTGAAATTTTTTTATATGTCCAGTATACTTCAATGCTTCTTAGAATTATTATAAAAATTGAACATATTAACACGTTCCTCCAAAAATAAATGGTAAAGTCAAGCAAGTTTTTGAGGGGTAAAATCGACCTGCTGGGTAAAATCGACCATCGACCGTATTAATTCATATAATTATTATTTATATTAGAAAACATATTTAAAAAATATATAAAACATTAAGAAACATTAAAACTATGCCCTTATAGTGCCTTAGACGGTCTTTCACTGTACTATTACGGAACTTGGTACATAGACGTCAATGACGCTTTTCTAATTCCTTGTTCATATGCTTGTGCGGCTTCTACCGCCTTTGTCGTATTGCATTTTATACAAGATTGACGAGATGTTTTCCTTACATATTTTTTAGGCATCTAGGTACATAATCAACATAAAAAGTCGTTTAGTTTAATATCGACAGAGATGGTCGATATTACCCCATGAGCTGTGGTGAGAACTTTTTCCAAAATATAATAAAGACCGATTGTAATAAAGGCCATAGCTATTTGTTGATTAGAAATAGAAATATGCAAGTATTTCTATTAAAAAAGTTTTTTACCTTAAAACCACGTAGCAAAATATAATAAAGAAAACCGTAAAAACTTATTTTTTAGCACTGTAAAGCGCATGTGCGACACAAGCATTTGTTATGAGTAGTCAATGTTGGAAACATGATCCAAGAAATGATATATTATGCTTTACTTTATTTATTTACGCTTGCGCAGATCTGTAGGGCACTGGTCAATATTGGACAAAAGTCAATATTCACCCACATTCCCCTACTCAACTTGATCCACTCGTACATTTAAATAAAAGTCAGTTGATAATGTTCAATTTGATGGTATGGTTGTAGTACTTTTTACACCAGATTTTCCGATAGTTATTAGTTGTCGAAATCGATCTCATGTGGAAATTGTAATTTTATTGGTATAGTGATATTTGAATTTCCAATAGTACCTACAACCTCCTGCCCTAAGCGATAACAATTATGACGATTGAATTGTAAACTATTATTCGTTATTAAATGCATATTTGAGTGTCCTGGATTGTAAATTGAAAACTAAATTTTTATTTTGTTCAAAATTTACATTTTCGAACACTGTACTGCCAAACTTTGTGAATAATGTTTAATAATGTATCAAATATGTTCTCTAATAAGCTCCTTATTCTCTTCCCTTATTTGCGTAGGTAATTTAATTATAGTGTTCTAGTAGACAGTAGACACCAACTACCGTTGCGTAGGTAGCGTATTTGTAAATTTCAAGTTCCTACACACAAAAAGCACAAAGTAACAAAATGCAATGTGTCATCGTACTTATACAGGTTGGACCACGAAACTTCTAGCACCAGCCGGTTTTTGAAGCAACCCAAATAGCACATATCATTACAGTCTAGATAGGTATGTTATTAATCAAAAAATTAATCAGTGTAGGTAAATGTCAAACTGAAATAATAATTGTAATTAATGACAGTTGTCACAAAATTAATTCAGTGTGAAGTTTGACACTCACCTACACTGATCCATTTTTTGATTTATAAAAATCTAGACTGATCTATACATTGTTCACCGACAAGATGCAGCTAAGCCACTCCCTACAAATTTCTGTCAAATAAGGTAGAGGCATGTCAATTCTTGTGTGAGTGTTGTAAATCGGATTTTAAAAATTCGACCAATAGAAAACTTCTATTCGTATATCGCGTGTTTTTTTTGGGAATGACTTTTAGCTGCATCTTGTCGATGAATAATTTATAGACTGTAACGATGTTTGTAATTTGGTTTGCAACCCTGTATAAAATTAAAATTAAATATTTCTTTCATTCTTAGGTAGTTACAATAAAATCAACTTATGAAAATACGTGCAAACATTGACCGCGAGCTCTCCCCTAAAAACCACTTTCAGTGTTGTAACAATAATAATTTATATCAGCAAACAATATTGGCAAATCAAGCAACAATACAAATGTATTTAACGCTTAGTTAATTTGTAAGAGTAATGTTATTCATGACAGAACTTTACAACAATACGTCGATTGTTCTTATCGACTAATCCTACTATTTATAAATAAGCTGTAGACTAATTTAGTTTAATCCTACACATACATTTAATCGCTACATAATTAGGGCGGTAATTGTGTTTGATTTTAATCAGTTCGTTTTTAAAAACTATAATAGTTTCAGGGAGCAACAATGGGAACAATCGTCCCACTCAGTATTGACCCAGTTCATCTCTAAATCCCTTTTCTGTACGCTACTGATAAATTAATTAATTTAAGATTTCCCTTCCTCATGTCAAGATTTCTAAGATCCATGCTTGCCATTATTAATACCTGTTGCCTCGCCTAAAATAGTGAGACTTTTACTCCTAATAAAAGAATATACTATGGTTACAGGGAATTACTTTTAAAAAATATTATTTTAATTTTGACGTCTTGACGACGATAGAATGGAATCTTTTTTTGAAGACACGTCTTTTATTTTATTCAACACGTAACTAGAAAAACTTTTTGAAATTTTCGCCAAGATTGAAAAAAATTCTAGTACGTGCTAAAATAATATTCTATTCAAAATGTATACCTACATAAATCAAGCGCGGATTGAATTTTAAATATACGAGAATCCGCATGTGCCCTCGTTTCTAACTGTAATCGTTCTTTTATAACGTAAATATGTTGTGTACAATCTCATTGTCTACTAACAAATTATTGTTATCGAATCAAATCAAGATAACAATAGCAGTAATAAATGGTGTTTGCTTAACCAAAGCTACAATTAATCTTTATTAATTACCATTCTATCTATCGCTATTCTTGTTGAGGGGTGAAGATGAGTTGAAAGCAAATAGAGTTAATTAGTTTCGAAATTGTTATTTTTTTTAAGAAAATTATTTTTTTAACATAAGTAAAAACTCTTTTTACAAAACTAGGTCATTTAGAAAATGATTACCTTGTCAATCCCTGTAATCCCTATCCAAAAGCTGGCAATCATCAGCGTACTTTTTGCTCATCACTGGGTTTCTAATCAAACAAATCGAGGGTGAGAGTTGGAAGCTTAATAATAATCTTTCAACATATTTTACAAAATGCCAGTTTAAGAATGTAATTTTAAAGCTGTAACTTGATTACAATGAGGTGTTATGATGAGTTAAACATCCGTAAATCTGCAGGATTACTTTCTTTAGTGTAGAGCAAAATTTAATTTTATTTGCACAATGATGAATATTTAAGTTATTTAAAAACTAAGAATGTTGGCCAAAAAAAAGAAAATTTGTAGAGACAAATATCTAACTCAAAAACTAAAAGCTATGAAAACTAATTTTGTAAAATTATCTTCAGCCTTCGAAGCTTGGCAAGGTTTTAATTTGACTGTAACTGCTTTAAAACTCCAAGTAATAGACATTCACAGTCGGACTTCCAAAAGGCTTTTTATTTCTCAACTGAAGTGATAATTTTGTTTAGGATTATAGAGAAATACAGGGTAAGCAAAAAAACTTGTAGCACCTGGCGATTTTTGACTGCAACACAAATAACAAATATCATTTCAATCTGTTACTTGAATAGGTAAGGTAAAAGTAAATTCTAACCTTACTTACTTACAGCAAATTGTAACGTAAAATGATATTTCTAAGCATTTTTATGTAAAAAATTTATGCTTTTTAAATTTTCTTTTAGAATTTGTTCGTTGCGTTTAATAATTAGCTTCTTTCTACAAGTTAAAGTTAATTAAAAAAAATATTTGACAATTGAACTACAAGGCATTGACAAGAGATGGCGCTTTTTCAAAATTCTTTATTTTTGGTTTTTGGTTTGGTTTTACGTTTGAAGAAAAAATAAAATCTTTCATACAGACTAAAAGTTTTTTTTTTTGGCTCGTCAGTAGTTGTCAGACTCAACTTTGTTTCCAGTGACGACGCCACGTGGGGGGCAAGGGGGGCGACAGCCCCCCTTGAAAACACGGCTGCCCCCCCAATAAATGTTGACCTGGTACATAGAATTAAAATTTTTGTTTAAAAATGGTTCCAATTCGGCAAAATGTTAATTAGAGGACATCATGTTGAAACTTAAAAGTGCAGACAGCAGCTTTTAAGAATTGCATAACGCTTTACTTCTGAAATTAATCGACCCCGATACCCCGATAAACAATAGAAGCTCATGCTAGAGAAAAGGCGATACAGTGAGAGCCGAAAGTATGTAGAAGAATATAAATATTTCTTTTTTCAATAGGAATATCAAAAAACAGTTGGACACGTCAAATTAATTGATTTAAAAACAAAGATTTTCCAATGATTTTCATTTTTCTATCTTCGAGCAGTACACAAGAAAAGTTTGTTTGTAACAAGACGAAGGGTGTAGTGGTGTAACTATAATGCTGCCGAGGATTCAGTGAAACCGTGAGTTTTAGGGGCCTGGAACGCCTGGAAGAGCGGACTTTTTGGTAAATTGTAAAAATTTTTATGATTTTATATATAATGAATGCCTAAAACAATAATAAAATGGTCATAATATAAATAAATTATTATCAGATAAAGTTTTTTTCGATATAAAAAATCGCTTAATTTCAGAGTACAGAAATCTTAAAAAATTCTTAAAGTTGATCTGAGCTCTTCTGACCTTGAAAATTAAAAAAAAATTGCCTGCGGCGCTTTTAGAGACTGGCAGTTGGCAAATTTCAGGTAGCTCCCCCCTCAAAATTATTCCTTAAGTTCGTTCCTGCCCAAGATATTGATTTTTAAATGAAATGTTTTACCAAGGAAAGCAATTGTTGTTCGTAAAGAATTGTCGCCCCTCTTGAAACTTTTGAAATAGTGTCTGCCCCCCCAGAAAATATATGCTGGCGTCGTCACTGTTTGTTTCATCCTAATTCCATGATTTTGACACGCACTGTATAATAGAGACCGTTCCTTACCGAACAGGTGGGTCCCTACTTTCAGAACCGATAATAAATACGTACACAAACGCGATATTTTAATAAAATAGTATATTTATGATAAAATGTAAAACATAAAGAAAAACTAATACTTTATGCAACTAGTGCAATAAAAATGATAAACAAATAGATGGCGGATGAACAACAATAACAATGGGATCAACAAAGTGCAAACTTCGATGCTTTTTAATACTTCGAATGGGAATATTTAATTTGGGGATGAATGGCGTGTCCAGATCTTGTCACGTGAGCATTAAATCCACTTTTCTTATCGGCGATATATTTTACTGTGCGAATAGTACCATCTGGTTCAACTAAAGAATATTCTCCATGGACAGTGTCGCCATCACGTACTTCTTTTTGAGATTTGTTGTCTCCCGTTTTATGATCTTCTACTCCATATTTAAATTCGTATTTTGGGTACGCCTTTAAAATAGAAATTTAATAAAAAATCTAGTTAGTTTGTTTTTTAAACTTACGTAATAATCAATAATTTTTTCTTCATGTCCATGATGGTCGTTGTGACCGTGGTGACCATCGTCTAACCCAAGACTTATACTCTCACTGTGTCCATTTTGTGAAACATATGATGATGCTTCATGATGATCTGAACCTCTGTTGTCTTCGTGGTGATTGTTTTCATATTGATGTCCCGAATCTTCATGACTATAATGGCTTATTATATTATGTTTTGGTTCTTCATGAGTTAAATGAATGGCGTAGGAAGAATCACGGTTATGTCCGTGATCACCATAAGGAATGCAATTGGCAATTGCAAAAAGTGCAAGAAAGATAACCTGTAAATAAATAGTTTAACAGGTAGTTATTAAAACGATATTTAAAAATTTTACTTACTTTGGTAAACATGGTTAGTTATTAAAGCTCGAATGAACTGTTGCTTTAGACTGAAGTACAATTATAATCGAGGGTGCTTTTATATTCAAGAAAAGGTGTTAATTGAAATTCACAAAAATGTTAATTAACTGTAATTAAAAATAATTCTAGTATGACTCGTTTTGAAAGTGCCACACGTGGACATACAAATTTGATAAAATATAAGAGTATATTTTTTGAAATAAATAAATATTTCCTTATAGATCGTTTACATAATCGCATGTAAAGATAAAAAACTTGATAAATTACACTTGAGTACACAAGTAGAATTTCAGTCTTTTACCTAATTTAGCGTTAAGTACTACTATGTATGTAGGTAGTTGAATACAACTACCTCTACATGTCTCGCGGAAATTCATATTTTTGTTGGGACCTTCATTGTATTTAGAAAATTTTTGCAAATCATAGGTAATTGTCTAAATGTTGTTCAAAATGCAAGTAACTCAAATGAATTAAACATTAAACTTAATTAGACTATACGAATTTCTTAAGTATGGAGTAGATTAAATATATACACAGGGAACTAGAGCTTAAGGTAGTTAGTTTATTTCTTTTACAGAAGCTTTTAATAAATTGACTGTTGCCAAAAACGCGCGATCCTGTCTCTTTTTATTCTTTAAAACTAATGGCTTTCTTGCTAAAATTCAAAAAATACCAAAATACGATAATACCAAAATAAATACCTAAAGAAATACCAAAAGCTCTTGGCTTCAGTGCCGAAAAGACCATACTTTCGTAATTTCCAGCTTCCCAATTGATTTTATAAAAAAAATCTTTAAATGAAAGTTTTAGAGCAGTTTTAAATAATTTTGTATTTTATATTCATTTAATAATAATAGTGTAGTCAACGAACTAAAATTTATCCTAATTTTCGGACTTTTTTTGTAACAGCAATTTTTCTTTCTCAATCGGTCGGAACCATTCTTGTGAGTGTGTGTATAAAATGTCTCAACCCAATTTCAACCGGAAGGCACTTATTTTTCGACTTGAGTGTAAAATTTTGACTTTTTCAAGTTTCACGTTCACTATTTTTTGAATAACTTCGCTTGTATTGGTCGGATCGACACCAACAAATTTTCGTTTTATTTATAATGAATCTCTCTTTAAAACTGCCTAGGTTGAAATAATTTATAATAATTTCCTAACCTCAAAAAAAATCAAAACTGCCGTCATTGGTGGGTTTTTTATAGAGAACTTGAGTAATAATTAATATTATGGTATGAAACTTTAGGAAGTTGTAGCTGATATAGTAAGAAATCCATATTGCAAGTTGGGTCCAAAAATATAAAGAACAACGGCTAAAATTTGCATTTTGGTTCAAATTTTCTCCTTTGTTGTGAGCAATTAATTGGTGGTGTCGTAAAAATTCTTTCTTTTAAATATTGGAAATTTAATGCTCTCTCAGATGAAAACAAAGACATTAGACCACTTTTTCTTCCGATTTCGTTGAAAAGAAGATTTTTTAGAAGAATTTTTTAACTATTTGCTCACAAAACCAATTTTAGTGGTCGAAATGGTTGACCCTAAAATCAGTTTTAAATGTTCAAAAATAGTTTATAGGAGCTTTTTATAACAGATTTTCAAAAATACGTAAAAAAAAATTTTTCGACCACTTCTATAAAAAACTACGACCCACCAATGACTGCATTTTTTTTTAATTGCCGTTACAAAAAAAGTCCGAAAATCAGGATAAATTTTGGTTCGTTGACTACACTATAAGTAATTATTAAGTAAAAAATCTTAAAAACAGGTTTATTTTTAGTTTCAGTTAATTTAAATTGCCCTCAAAAATTGTTTTGAAAGGTAAAACTAGGTAAAATCAAAGAAAATATTATTAAAATATTGCGTTTGTGTAGGTAACGTATTTATTATCGGTTTTCAAAGTAGGGACCCACTTGTTCGGTAAGGAACGGTCTCTATTATACAGTACGTGCAAAAATCATGAAATTTGGATGAAACGAATTTGAGTCTGACAACTACTGACGAGCCAAAAAAAAACTTTTACTCCGTAAAGTTTTAATAAAACATAAATAATTTATAAAAAATAATCAAATTGGATCAGCTATATATTAAGTCGAATTCTACAACTTACTGTGCCTCTCGAGACTCTAGCTCCTTAAGGAGTAGTCTAACGGTAATTTTACCTGTAATGAAAATTATAGAGCAGAAAATTCTCTATCGAGATCATTAAAAATATTCATCCTACCTATCACAATTTATTTATAAAAATTAATCAAAGTTGAAAATTTATAATAAGTCGAATTCTGTAACTCACTGTTCCTCTCGAGGCTGTAGCTCCTTAAGGAGTCGTCTGACGGTAATTTCGCATCTATTGAATATTATACAGCGGAAAATTTTCTATCTAGATCATTAAAAATATTCCTCCAAGCTATCATAATTTATTTATAACAATTATTAACCAAAGTAAAAGAATTATAATAAGTCGAATTCCAAAACCCACTGTGCCCTTTGAAGCTCTAGCTCCTTAAGGAGTAGTCTGGCGGTAATTCTACAGCTAATAAAAATTGTAGAGCAGAAAATTATCTGTTGAAACCCCTAAAGGTATTTGTCCTAGCCTAGCCGTCATAATTATTAATTTATGAAAATCACTCACATAATAAGTCGATTTCTACAACTCACTGTGCCTCACGAGGCGCTAGCTCTTTAAATCTATTTCGTAAATAGGTGTGAAAATCTTACTAAATTATTCATCGTCATTTAAAATCAACTTCAAACAGTCGAGAAATAGTTTCAAATAAATGTTTATGAAAAGACTTTTCACTTAACCTCAATACTAAAAAAAGTTAATTCCAACTAATGGAAAATTAAATTAGTAATTTTTTAGACTGGATTACGCAATTAAAGTGAAAATTTAATATTTAATATTTAACTGCAAACAGCGCTTGTTATAATAACCAAAAGCAAAGTTTCAGTGCACTGTTGTTAAATCACTTGAAACTTATGAAAACATTGTTTTTATACCAAAAAGGTTTGTACTATGACAATAATCAAACTTAATCTCAATTCCGTTGTTGTTAAAGAAACTTTTTAAAAGGCTTCATTTTAATTTTCAACCCACATAGGAAAGTTACACCAATTCAAACCCTTGTCCGTCTATACGTGATCAAAAAAGTGTAAATGCCAAAAAGAAACCGTTTTTCATTCGAAGCAACATACAACGTCAAGAATTTAAAACATGCATAAGGCATCAGCTGGAACGAATTTATTTAGAAGTTCACACAAAAATCTTCCTCACTTATAGTAGGTACTATTTTCTTGTATAATTATTTAAATTCAAAAGACAACGGACCCTGAAAAATAAATTTAGTATTTTTCTAATTTTCTAATAATCACAGCACCGCGGAAGCGTATGAAACAGAAAACTGTGAATCGTTATTAGGGCCGCCATTTGAAATTTAAAAATTTAAAAAAGTATACGTTAAATTATCACCAACTACCACACTACAATTATAATCCTTAATCGTAGGGCCATAAGGGCCTAGTAGTGGTAGCTGGTGAGAGACCATGGCTCCAGTGTACCAAACCCCTAACTTATGGTTAACACGTTAAGTAGTTGAGATCTAAATTTTCTTATAAATTCGCCTAAAATAACCCCTCAGATGAAGCTGTCAATGAAATTTTTCTCAAGTCATTGAAACCAAGTTTCATTAAAATCGGTTCAGCAGTTTTTGATCTGCAGAGGTTACATACAGACAGACTTTATCGAGTATTTCTTTTGTTATTTTCGGAATCAGGGGGTTCAAAACGTCGAGAACTTATTTGCGAGAAAATGCATATTTTCTAACTAAAACCTTATCGAAACAACCTTTTATTCATAAAGTAAAAGTTATAAAAGCACTGTAGAGAAAACTTGAGATGGTATTAATTGATTTTCAATTCAAGAGATAAATTACTCCTACGTAGGTACCTAATCAAAATATTGTACGTGGAGACGTATTACGCCTACGCTTGACAGCGCATTAGTCAATGATTCTCTACTTAAACCTACATCACATAAAGTTGAGAAATCTTATAAACACCCACTCCTTAACATGCCCTTACAATGTGCAATTAAACTATAAATTTAAGGATTACATAACTTAACGAACAAACACTTCTAGTGCAAGAAAATAAAATATTTGCGGCACGTTTACACTGCACGTTATAATAATGTAGATAAATAAATTAGTACACGTTTGATGCTTTCTGCATGAATGTGGATTTTAAAGCTATTTTACACTGTTGAAAGAAAATTTAAAATTGGCTCGTGGAAATGATAAGAAGTTGAAGAAAATTTTTTAAAAAGTAAGTTATGTACACGAGTTGATCTGAGATATACAAATACTGGGTGTCCGAGGGAAAACTTTTATCTCAAATATTTCGACAACGAAAAACCCACGTTAACTTGGGCTAAACGTTATTGTAAATGACATCAAAAGTGAAAGGGGCGCAAAAGGTTGTGGACTTTAGATGCTGGTATTGCTTAAAATGCCACTCCGTGAGCCACCACATCACTAAAATCTTAAATGGTAACATAACATACTACCTACTCTTTATGAGTTATGACACATCGATAAGAATCTCTTCGAAAATAGACAATAGGCAAATTGATCTGTCGCTAGACAAATGTGAATATGTGAAAATAATACAGGACCAAGTGCGAAAGGGGCCATAGCCAAAAATAATTACTTTGTCTCTAAACCTTTCAAAACCTTACTATTATGGATGACGCACGTAGACTGTGCCTAAACAATCAATGGTACTAGATTACTAACATCAAATGAAAATAATGACTAATATAAAGAATCTTCATTTAAATCAGAAATCCCTTCTGATCTGCTTCTTTTGGTAAAATATTGTATTTTATGTATAAAATGGTAAAAAACAGCAATACGAACAAATTCAAAACCCATCGCCATAATTTTATAAGCATTTAATATATTGAGACCATTTTGAGTCACCTTACGTTTATTAAATTTTCATAAAATAAAAAAAGCTTAAATTCCTACCTTAATCCTGCCACAAGAAATGTCCTGAAACCTGGATTTGTCCAAAAATTTCCAATACTCTTTCCATGATTATTCGAAATGCACGTACACAACCGTCACCTTAAAAATTAAATTTATTACTATTAACTATGAACAAGTAATTGAAGGTCGAGGTATAAAATAGATAATCCATGCGCGTATTGAGATAGATTACTTTTGCATACGCGTAAGCAGTAATATTTTAAATTAAATTAATTTAATAATTATTAAATTACAAATTTTGTAATATTTTCATATTGTTTTTTTAAAAGCCCACTCAATTTAAAACGACAACCATTATAATAGCCAATTGCATAAATAAGGGAACGTAAATCACGAGGGGAGAGAAATGTTCTAGAATTAGGGGTTCCAAAAGTTCTAAAGGCCGAGTTTTTCATTGGGAGTTTCATTTGAACGAAGTTCAATTTCATGCGCTGTAAATTTACTGTAATGTAAACGAGTTACGGCGCATGAGCTTGAACTTCGTTCAGCTGGAACTTAGTTTAAACGATGATTGAAAAACTGGCACTAAAAGTACAGCGCATGAGATTAGGTATAGCTTCCCCATGTAAGCTAGATGTTTTACACAGTTTGCTCATAAACAAGGACGAACCTTAAGAAAAAAGAACAGGAGGCACTAAATAGAGGATTGAGATTTCATTTACTACTCCCAACTCATTTTTTTCAAAATTGGGTAAGTACAAAGAGAATATGAATAAAAACAAAATACGTCTCCAATTTCCCCACTTTTAAAACAATTGTTATGTATGTCGATATACAAACACTATGCCAAACAACACTCGAGCTCAAACCGATGTGGTTAACAACAAACAATCAATTATATTTTCGCCCCTAAAGGGGCTGTATTAGTACTTATATTAATCAGACGAATAAAGAGGTATAAGAAAAAAAGGCCTAGCAATGGTCAATTTTAGCCAAACAGGCCGAAATACGTATAGAGACAAAAGGTGTGTTAAGCTAAATTTAATATTTTTAGTCACAAAACTCTCAAAATACTATTTTTGAAAAAATATTTGTGTTAAGAACGAACCATCCTCATCTCTGTGAAGTAGAGTGTAAAAAATAACAATAAATATTATTAACAACTACTTATAAACATATAACAATTTTCAACTTTACATTTTCCGACACAGTCTAAACTAACTTTATCATCTTTAAATTATACAAACAGGGTGAGTTTGTGTGTACATATGCATCCACTTTTCAAAATAAACAACCCTGGGCTCTTGTTTTTTAAAAAGCTTCCATCCCTTCTAAAGAGTATATCAACTCTAAGAAAAAGTTGTAATCAACTATTCAATATATTCGATTCATCGTCTCGTCCTTTTATAATTTTATACGTTTACAAAAGAGCGTTGAAAGGAAAACCTTCCAATCTTTTCAAAAAAACTAATTTCCTAACATTGAATTTTTAATGAAAATGCAAAAAACAATAGAAAACAAAGATGGATGAACTCTATAAGCTTCAAATATCGACCTAACAAAAATTCCAACAAAAGTTTACGGCTTCGGCATGCATGTGCATTTGTGCATCCTCGAAGAATTTCAAATATTTCATCCCGAGCTTTTCCATTTAAACATTCTTACAATTACGTCAGATTTTTCTATAGGGTTAAAACAGAATTCAATACATCGTTTTCGGAAAGTAGTAGGTACAAAATTTCAATATTTATGGAAAAACATATGGTAAAAGATCATTTAAATTAATTGAATGTCACATATTGACATTTTTCCTTTTATCTTAAAAACACAGAACACCTACACTGCTCTTCTCTATTCAGGAACAAGATGCAGCTAAGCCACGCCCAAAAAGAGCGCGCAATATTCGAATAGAATATTTCTATTGGTTGAATTTGAAATGCGTCAATCTTATCTGACAAAAATTTGTGGGGAGTGGCTTAGCTGTTACTGTTCCCTGAACAGAATGTAGTTTGGAGTAATATTAGGGATAAAACATCAGAAAAAAATTTTAAGTTATGGCTTTACTTTTTATTATAGGTACAAGGTGGAAGATGGGACAGACTCGGAGAACAAACATTTAGAAGAGAAATGCATCCTAATCCTAAACAGGCTGAGAAAAAACTAACAGAAATCAAGGTTACTTTGAAAAGCTATAAAGTACTTCTTTTTCTGCACTATATGTGTTGAAATAGTGTTAATTTAATTAATTTCAAATTAACGCTATTCACGGTTACCACTTGATGGAACATGATGAATTAATATTTATTAACACTTAATTCAATATGAATTAACACTTATTTAAGTGGAATAAACAAGTGAACTAATTTGATTTTTTATTTATTAATTAATTTCATTAAATCTAAATTAGATATTTATGCAAAACCACAAACTTGCAGCAAATGAATTTATTGTTTAGTCATTTCATTTGCTAAATTGCAAAATATATACACTGAGATGTGAATGAACTGTGTTATTATTCTACAAATAATACACAATACATAATTTGAAATGCAAACAAAATTACAAACTTTCAAAGTTTGGTTCTTTGAGCAATTAAGTAAAAGAAAAAAATCCCCTTAGAAATTATTTGAACAATAAAGTTGTAACGGCGCCAAGTTTTTGGTAAAATCAAACTCTAACTTTTCTTAAGACTAAAACGTCAGCCGCAGTAACTGTAGAGAAATTTTCAAAACTAAAATGGGAATCAAATTTGAAATTTGCAATTGCTGTTGCAACACAGCAGAATGTGGATTGAAAGCCTTCGGGGAACTATTTTTTATTTCTCTACGTCTTTACAGGCTAATCTAACTTAAAAGTGCAGCTATTTGTTAAAACAAGATAGACATCGTCCAAGACAAAAGAGGACTTCAGGTGAGACAACTCACCCCGCTCACCCCCTATTAATTAATTAACAAGCGGACGATTAATTAACAAGTGCTCGATTTTAAGTTGCAAGATGTGTTAAGCACCAGCATATTTGAGTAGCTTCTTTGAATTTTGATTTTAACGTAATGTTTTCAAAAAACCACTTAAAAATCAAGTTTCCAAGTTATTCTCGAAATCCCAAAAAGCATAGAAGATATCCACCGTTATCATTTCAACAGCAGAGAATCAATTTTTGAAATCATAGGAATTAAATCTCTTGAGAAAATGATGTCATTCTCTCTGGAGTTTGTTTTGTTAAATACAGTGTGTCCCGGGATAAGGTTTCCAAGAGCCAAATTTGAGTTTGTACTTACACGGCGCGGCGTCATAAAACCTTAAATTTTTGTTTTGCATATTTAGGAGCTGAAAACATGCAGAATACTTTGTTTACATAAAATAAAAATATTTGTTTTCCTATTGGTAACCCCATCCGGGACACACTATATAAGTAATCGAGAGAAGATAATGGCACATTCCCAAGGAAATTACTTCCTATAATTTCAAGAACTGGGTCCCATCATGGATTGCGTTTTAAAAGCCAATGATTTCTAGTTCGCTTATAAATTTTCAAGAAAATTGTTAAACTGACAGTTCGGCTTGTTCAGAAACGAACCTTGATTGTGTGCTAGAAAGAGTCTCTATGAAAATTTTTAATATTCTTAGATAAAATTATGCTTGTCTAAATGAGCCTAAGAGGTCAATTTCGAAATCTCCCATAATTTAGAAGGTCCAAAAGAATTATTGCAAGGTTCCAAATTGTCTCACCGGATCATGTTAAGGCTATATAAGGTTATTTATGCACAAATAATTATTTATATAGTTGAAAAGACTCCTGAGCTCTAGGATCTTCATTTGAAAAACTTAAAATAAACATTTACAACTCTATTTATGGTTTTAGACATTTTAGAAGCTCCTAATCGCAATTGAATGCCTCCTAAGGGTTTAAATGGGTCTAGAAGGTCCTTCTCGAAGTCTCCTACAATTTAGAAGGTCCAAAAGAATTATTGCAAGGTTCCAAATTGTCTCACCGGATCATGTTAAGGCTATATAAGGTTATTTATGCACAAATAATTATTTATATAGTTGAAAACACTCCTGAGCTCTAAGATCGCCATTTGAAAAACGTAAATTAAACATTTACAACTCTATTTATGGTTTTAGACATTTTAGAAGCTCCTAATCGTAATTGAGTGCTTCCTAAGGGCCTAAATGGGTCTAGGAGGTCGTTTTCGAAGTCTCCTACAATTAAGAAGGTCCAAAAGAATTATTGCAAGGCTCCACATTGTCTCACCGGATCATGTTAAGGCTATATAAGGTTATTTGTGCACAAATATATATTTATGTAGTTGAAAAGACTCCTGAGCTCTAAGATCCTCATTTGAAAAACTTAAAATAAACATTTACAACTCTATTTATGGTTTTAGACATTTTAGAAGCTCTTAATCGTAATTGAGTGCCTCCTAAGGGTCTAAATGGGTCTAGGAGGTCGTTTTCGAAGTCTCCTACAATTTAGAAAGTCCAAAAGAATTATTGCAAGGTTCCAAATTGTCTCACCGGATCATGTTAAGGCTATATAAGGTTATTTATGCACAAATATATATTTATGTAGTTGAAAAGACTCCTGAGCTCTAAGATCCTCATTTGAAAAACTTAAAATAAACATTTACAACTCTGATTGTGGTTTTAGACATTTTAGAGGCTCCCAATCGCATTTAGTGCCCCCTACAAGGGTTTAAACGAGTCTAGGAGGTAAATTTCGAAGTCTCCCACAATTTAGAAAGTCCAAAAAATTATTGCAAGGTCCTAAATTGTTTTATCGGTTTATGTTAAATGTTAAAGCTTTATAGTGTTATATATGCACAAATAATTATTTAATTACTTGAAAAGACTCTCCTTAGATAATGAAACGATTAATATCAAATTCGTGAACATGTAGATCAATAAATATGTAGATTATAGGAACCTAATGCAATGTTTGGTTCAGTAATTTTGCAAGTCAAAGGCACACCAGTATCCAAGTTTCTAAAGTATTTCATTCTGTCGTTGTATCAATTACTTATGGCTTCTACCACTACTGCTTGTTGTATAATTCAAACTCAATACTACATACTATTGATGATTTTTCGATATCCTTTTTCTTTCTTTTTACGATATAATCTATTTTGCCATTATACAAGTTCAAGCCAGTGTAACAAGAATTGCTTTACAAATAGAGCAAATGTGCTCAAATTTACATTGTAATTTAACTTCTAACTTTGTACTACTTGAAGATTATATAATATATCAAACATTCTTGCATTTTGCAATAGCGGTAGGTGCTTGATTAAAATTTAGACAGGGTGTTAAATGTTAAATGGACAAAACTTTAAGATGCAATTATTTCTAATTAAAGAAACCATTCTGAATTTTCATAATTGATTTTTTTTTTGTTTTTTGCGTAGGGGTACAATGGCATCGGCATATTCCTTATAGAATTTTCATAAAACCATCACATACCCTTTTTATTATAATTTATACTTTCGTCTATTTTAAAACCAAAGCTGTCGCGCACACATAGCTATCATAATAGTTAGTACAGAAGATATTTGTGTAAAACGTGAGAGAGTTCACTAATTTGAGACCGTAAAAAACAAATTTTTTGGTAGGAAAATTGTCGTTGGAATTTTCACCACTCGATTCTTGAACCCATTTTTTGAAAAGCAGTTGGTTCAAATTCGGCTATAAATATTTAACTTTTTTGTCATATTAAAAAGCAACATATTTAACTGAAGTATTAAGTTTTATTCAAGTACATAGTTCAAATTTTTTACTTCTATAAAGTCACGTTAATTTTTTTTAAATAAACAAGAAGTGGTGTTTCTTTTAATTGTATGATCTATGCCGTCTATCCAACACACACAACTGCAGCAACCCTTGTGACTTAATGATCTATTGCCTTTTTAGACATGTAATTAAAAAATCGGTTTTTCTACTTTACTTTTGTAACATTTAAATGACATAACTACTAACAAGAATTTGCTTTTAAAAATTTAAAAAAAAAAAAGTCGGCTATCCTAATAACAATTAATGTCAATGAACGACACCTTTTAAAATCAAAACTTTTAAACGACCCTTTTAACCGAAAGTTTGGTTTCAAGCCTTTATTATCTATACTTGAATATTTTCTAGCACATGAGTCAAAGACGATGTTTTAACAACTGACTAATTGAAGTCAGAAATCTTTCCAGAGAAGAGAAATTTAAATTTTTTTTTCAAGTGATTCGAAAACGTGAAAATCGTTTATCAATTTAGGTTATAAGGTCCTATTAATCTTAAAACTAATAAATACTGGAAGCACATTCTTGTTCAATTAGACATAGAACGTGTTCGATAATTTAATAAAATTTCATCTTGTACTTCACTGACAAGACTATGCTGTCTAACAAACACTAATTGAATCTTAGTTGTGATTGGCGTTGAAAGAAAGTAAAAGCATCCTTAAATAACCACAAATTATAGCCACTCATAACTTTGATTGTTCGGTCCTCATCAAAAGCCAAAACCGTTTAAGTATTGATTATTAACAAAATATTTTTATTTAAATTGATTTGTGCCAGTACCTTCTTGCTCTAGTTACTGAAACTTGGGTAAATATCAAACTTTTTATTATTTAAATTAAAAGCTAAAAATAACTTAATTTTAGTAAAATTTAACAAATAAAAATTAATTTTCTTTGTTTAATCACAATGGTCTTATTTCGAATAGAAAACGAACGAAAATTAATGGCATTTTACTAACGATATTAACTCTAGAAGGGCGAAATTGCATAGAATGAAGGGGCTTCAAGTTCTGACCCCTATGAATCATGTCCGAGTTTCACCAAAACTTCCCTACATCATTAACAAAATTACCATATAACCAACTAAGAAACAAAGCGGAATACTAAAGGAAGAGGTTTGTTCGGTGGTTCTCATGTTGGCAACTTGACGCTAAGCGGTTAAATTTGATTTAGGGTAAAACCGGGAGAGATGGTGCCTGGGTGAGATGGCGCAGTGGAATATCTTATCGATATTGGCTGTTTAGGTAATTAAAAATACAGTCGACGTGTTAGTGATGTTGCCTAGTTGTTATTTAGTGGTGCCCCGTTGATTGTGCTATCCTTTAAGGCACTTAAATAATTATTATTATATTTAATATATCTCCAAACTTTTACACTGGTTTACAAATTGTAACTTTTACACATTTAAATTAAGGAATATTTGAGGTTCTGTTGCTATCTATGTGTAAAGAAATGTTTGAAGAATTGTTTTAACCTATAATTTTTTTAAACTATCCAGTCCGAAGGGGGGGGGGAATGCGTGCGCTATCTCACCCAACGTAATTGGGTTAGTTGGCGCAAGCCATCTCACCCGATTTTGTTAAGTAAATAACGTATCTGATTTAATGATTTTTTTATTTAATGATTACAAACGAAAAGGAAGCTGCTCTAGAGCTTCGTGGACTCGTGGAGTGAAGAATAATTAACTTTATCAGTACAAACTGTAAGAAATGGCTACCCTGTACTACACTACGACTGGCTGCAATATATTTATTGCCTAAGATGGCTTCACAAGGGTTGTACAACGTTTACTACTCATTGTCTTCAATGTGGCAAGAAAGAAAAATTATTTAAAAAAAATTTTATTTAGTGCGCCATCTCTCCCATGCTATAAAGCTTGGGTTTCCTAGGAAAGCGGTGCCGTCTGATAACGGCCGTAATATTGTCACGATCGGGGGTTTGATCATGACCTCTAGAGTCCAGAGTTGGAATCCAGAGTTGTACCGAGATGAATAAATACACAATGCTGAAATTATTAATTTATTTGTAAAAGGGTTCTTAGCCAAGTGTAAGGTTAATCCAATAACTACACATGATGATTATAATAACTATTTAATTATTACAATGTAAATAACCGACAAGCGTTTCGCGTGCCCGAATTGTCCGCCTGACAATTACGAACTGACAATTATAAAACTGACTTAAAAACCTACTTTGGGGCCTTTATAAACTTAGCACACGCGCGGCACTAAAACTGCTAAAACTACCAATTCATGCTTTACTTCACATTCTTCAATACATGACAACAGTCACGTATTGAAATACTCTTTGTACATTAAATTCTTGTACTACTTTACTTAATAATTGCATTAAATAATTTGCGTAATAAATCTACGCGTGACATACGTGTCTGAAAAAATCCGACCCTGGACTTTAAAATTTGGAAAAAGTCAAAAAACAGTTTAAGTGAGATAAAGTATGAACCTCGTTTGTCCCCAACTATGTACGGCACTGTACGCCAAGAAACATCAGGTTATTAATTCCCTTATTTTGCATAATTGTAATTTTCTTAACATCTATTTAAATACAAGTTAATTCAAATTGTTACATTTTTCTCTGCTATCTCTATCTGCAAAATAAGGTATTTTGTTTCATACGACATCCGTTTTGTTCAAGTATATTACGCGTGTGTAAAATTAACAGTGAAACTACAATATTTAAAAAAGTGACTGTATTTTGTACACAGGTAAGTAATTTAGAAAATATTTCTTAAATTAATTTCGTCGAACCTGATATTTCCTGCTAAAATTCATTCATTACAATTTCTTCCTTACACCTGTACAAATTTATCCTACCAAATTTGCAATTTTAAATTCCAACATTAACTTTTAGGAGTAACCACGTGTATTACACATTTAATTCTTTCAACCCTTATTGGCTGATCCTTTAATAAGTTATCATTCCATCTTCCTTTTTAATTACGTTACTTTACTAGCCTCAAAAAAAAAACAAAAAATTAATCTCTGTCCCACGTGTTTACTCCATGTTAATTATCAACTATGCTACACTTCCACACTATAAAGGTTGGTTCACAAAATAATTTTCTCTCTTCATTTTTGTAGTAAGCTGCTTTGTCTGACTTTAATTGGTTGGTTGTAATCGGATAGCGACCGAGGAGGAAGAGTTGAGTGCCAGCATATTCCCACAGGGAGGAGAAGAAAGCTGAAAGAAAAGGTCACTCGACTTTCTAGGTGAAGGTTTGTCATAGTGTTGCGGGGTAGCGACGCAACAGAAGCTGGATACGTTGGCAGGAGAAGAAGTAGAGATTAAGGCGAAACTGAGAAAAATGACACAGGGACTAACGAAAACACTACAAGATCTGGGAAAAAACTCCTTCAAATTTGAGCAATACCAACAGGAAATGGCAAGCACATTTAACACGGTAGAAGAAAAAATACATGAGATCGAACACGTAGTACAGGCGGAGAGAGGCGTCGAATATCAACAAACTGAGACGCTACGGAAAATATACATACAGGCGTATAACAATCTAGGGCGCCTCATCGAACTAACAAGGGCGGTCAGGGCATCGGATATAATCATGTCCTGCAAACAACATCAGATACCAATACACGTCGTGAGGCCTAAGACCCTACAGGCCGATCTGTACAAATTAAGTGAAGAACTGGGAACGTCGGGGCAGGGGCTGCCCCCGTCTCACACGTATCCAAATACTATCAGCTTCCGATCTGCGACTGTTCTTTTACAACCAAAGGACTGTACATACATATAAAAGTTCCCATAAAGGCGCGCCGCCAAGAATGGAAATTATACGATCTAGTAACGACGTCGTTTGCGTGGTTTAACCAGACGTGTGTGTTAACACACAGCAATCTGTTCGTAGCCGTAGCCGACCCGCCTACCACATCTCACGTCGTCCGAGCAATATCCGGAGCGGCCTTACACCAATGCCGCCCGTATCATGATAAGTTGTGTTACATCTCACGCTTCGCGTAAGACGTGACACAAGGACCAATGTGCGCCGTACGGATGTACCAAGGGGCGTCTGCTCAAGAGATTAGCCGACACTGCCTAATGACGTTTCACACGTCAACAGCCGTAGTGATCACGGAGGTACAGGAAGGAGTTTACGTAGTGGCTCATCCCGAGCCACGTACCATAATAGAGTGCCCAGACGAGAGTCAGGAAATCGCCGGAAACTTATACACCGATCCCGGCGTAGTAAAAATTAGGCTGCCGTGTCAATGTAAGTTGTTGATGAAAGGAGAAGTACTAATTCCACAACGGTATCCATGCAAGGAAACAGAAAGCACACCACCACAGGTAACACACACTCTACCAGCGACGTGGTCCACCCTGAAATCTTTCGTGCTAAACCCCACTGAAGAAGACACGTTCCCAACATACGGGAACTTATCCGAGGTACTGGATACAAAGTGGAATCTAAGGGCCCCACATATAAATTTAACAAACACCAGGGATGCCATAAAAGAGACAATCCGGTATTTGGAAGAAGAAAAACCACTTACGCCAAGTTTTAGCGATCAGTATGGACTAAGCGGCCACTTGGCAATATATGGAATGCAGTATTGTCAGTTATCATGCTGTATCTTTGGAGGCATTTGATAACTAACGGTGGGTAATTATTGTCAGTGAACAATTCGCGAACGCGAAACGTTTGATTAATTATTATAATCATTAGAATATTAAAATGTGTAGTAATTGGATTATAACTCTCATATTTGGGTAAGAAAGCCTAATAAATAAATTTAACTTAAGTTCAGCATTGTCGTTACTTATTATTTAATCCTGGTACAACTCTGGATTACAACTCTGGATTCTAGAGGTCATGATCAAACCCCCGATCGTGACAATATGACGGCCAATGACGTCACAAAAAGCGTTTCAATACATTTTTTGTACGATCAGTCATTTCAACCTATTTACTGCATATGTTTTCACGTAGGTAAGTTGAATTTACCAGTTGCTAGGATATAATGGGCGACGGTAAGTGTTTTTACTGTTCTAGAACGGTAAAACGTTTTGTTGTCGACTTTTTATATAGCAAAGCTACTTAATTTAATAAAAAAATACAAATGTCATTTCTGACATTTGATTTTTTTAGTAATAAATTTATTTAAAATTGCATAAATCTATTATTTATTTGTCTCTGATCGTACAAAAAACGTTATAAGCATGTCGAACGTTAAGGATTACCGGTCTCAGACAATAATTTGGAGGCTTCGATTCTCTCAGCCTCCAAACAATTGTCTTTGACCGGTAAACCAACCTTACCGTTCTTCATACTTAATATACTATAAATGTACATGGTTTCCTAGATAGCGGTGCTGTCTCACCCCTTTTAGGGATATTTTCGACTTCCCCGCTACGTGACGTCACCACCGTCATATTACGGACACTATTTGACGGTACCGCTATCCTAGGAAACCAAAGCTTTAGGGTGAGATGGTTTTTTAATAATTTTTTTAAATCTGCGTTCATTTATTGAAACTAAAAAAACGATATTTTTTTTACTTAATTTCTTACATTTGGTTCTCTGTAAAATGCTTTATTGATTAAAAACTTTTGATTTTGATTATTTAATGTTTTATCACAAAAATAAAAAAGGTGCGCCATCTCTACCGGTTTTACCCTACATAACACCACGTCTCAATCACTATGTAACACTTCAGTGCTATAAAAATAGCAATTTAAAAGCTACTTTTATTCAAAAAACAACGGATGTGGCTATACGAGAAACTTTTTCCTGCCAAAAACAAACATTAGACTTTAAAAAGATTTTTCAACGGTAAACTTCTTAAATACCTACTAAGAAAAAAATTGTTATTAACGCTTTTCTTTATAGGAATAGGTAAGTTTATTTTCCTGAAGAAGACCCCCCCCCCAAATCTCCTTATTTGGAGCTACCCCTAGCAGGGCGCAGGCCCAGACTAGCCAGGTCAGCAAAATGACAGCAGTTGTCGATGGGACCCAATGAGGTCAAGGCGACCCTGGTCCTCAAGATCCATCTTCACCATTGATTACTATCCCTCGATTTTTGTCTAAACTGTCACTGGTAAGATCTCAACAGTGTAGAAATACTACTACAGTACGTGAAGATGTGAGCAGCATAAATATTTTTCTTTAGCTTTCGAGAACCTGAACTAAGCACAAATTGATAAACGTGAACTTCTTAAACTTTTTAATACGAGGCGTGATCAAATGAAACCCATTCAGGCCAATGTTAGAATGAACGGTAGGTACTGTATACCTACTACGGTATGTACAGTTTCCCAAACTGTGCTCCGCGGGAAGATAGCATCAAGTGGTCCGCGAAAATATACTCATAACGTCATAACAAAGCTTTAATGATTATTTGTCATTACCTACCCTTCAAATTACACAAGGGACTCCGTCAAAATTCAAAGACCCTCAAAGTGCTCCATCAGAAAAAAGTTTGAAAAACCCTGTGCTAGTGAGTAGTCCCAACGACAGAAAAGCTCATCACGTGATTACCGTTGAAGTTGTGCAGTAGTTTTGTACTGTCGCCACTAGGCTCGGAAGCAACACCTCACGCAGATTGGGTACATGGTGGGCTTTTCTTTCGTTGGAACTATTCTAGTACTTGTTTATACAAGTACAATTGCAAGTACAAGAAATAGATAAAGCAACATTTTTAAGGAAACAGGAATACTCTACGGATATCGTTCCCAAAGACTAACTTTGGCTGCTCCTAGAATCACTCTAAAGGCTCGTTTACACACACAGGCTTGCCTTCCGGTTTGCCTGTGCAGGCTGCCTGTACAGGCCACCTGAACGCTGTCCAGACGCTACGGTTTGACCTGTGCAGGCCGCTTAAACGGTGTTCATAGGCTCCTCAAGCCTGTGTGTGTGGACAGGCCATTACATTACTTCTTTTACGTCATCATCAGTTCTAGTTCGAAAGCGATGTATCTTATTTTAAAAGCCAAACAAATAAAATCAATTCAATGAGGGTTCTAGAGTGGATGCTCTAGCTAAAAGAACCTTTGTCGTTTACTTTATGCATCCCGGTAAGTCACCCACAGCCGACCGATGATGTCAACTGGGATGATAATCAGTCATTTCTCGAACGCACTTAATTTTTTTTTTTTTAATTTTTTGGTTACAGAAATCACTAGAGAGCCTAGAGTAGGATTATTGTACAAAAGCTCATGTTATAAGCTGTTTCTGAAAAAGATGTCAGCATTCAATTTTCCTACTTATCAAAACAGTCCAAATCCCTATAGTTTATTTATAAGATATAAAATCAATCCATAAAAAATTCATAAAATTCTTATTCTTCAAACACGTAATTTTCTAAAAGTCACAATCCTCGGGTATTTCCATAACTTGTTTTAGATATTTATCTTAAAAGAAAAACTCAAAATTGAATAATAAAATATTTAAACTCGACAGATGAGAAAAGTGGAAATTTCTCACTATTAGATGCTATTAGAAAATATAGGGTAAAAGACTTGCCCGACTAAAGGGTGCTTACAAGATGATGTATCAATAGGATTTAACGGATTTAACCCTACTAAAGTAATGCTTTTTATAAATGAAATTTTAGGGGTGACAATTTTAGATATGAAAAAGTACTCTCCTTTAGTACTAAAGCACTTGAAAAAGGGTTTGAGAGCTGTACTGAAACTGATCGAACTAATGACTAAATTACATTAAACAAAGAGTATAGTTAATAATTAATAAATGGTATAATCAAGTAATTTTTAACTATAATTAAATTATATTTTAATATTCGAATTTTAGTTTAGTGCTTTGGTCTCAATTGTATAAAATTTGTTTTAATTTTCTTTTGTTACTCTACCAATTTCCGTAATGTGTATTTCTAATTTCCGGCATTAAAATTGTCAAAAGTAATTATAAAATAAAAGCATAAAAGATTAAAATATTGTATGATGAGTTTATCATTTGGTATTGATGACTTTATGCAGTAATTCGGTTAATTTGAAATACAAATCCATCAAAATAATATAGCCACCAAGATAGCTGAAGAAAATGGGGGTAATTTTTACACCTTCTAGATGTAAAATTTCTGGCTTTCTATGAAGAACTAAAATTCGTTACAAAAGAATATTTTCTTTGCCGTCTACACACGCCCTTTCAGAAATAAATGAAATCGTTCTTAAACTTGACATTACATTTGAAAATTTTAGTTCCCAAATAATATTTATGCAAGTGCAGTGAGCTTTTGCATTTTAATAAAATTTAATGTAACTGTTACGTGACTTTTCCACCTTCAGTTATACTTGATGAATATGAAAACTATAAAATACCGTGACTTACACCTACTTGTGCTGAAAATAAAATAAAATTCCAAAACATAGTTCATTCTGTGCAGCTGTATTTTACGAGGAGAAATTCTACTTTATATTAAACGGCAAAAGGAGAAAAATGTAATAAAAATGTTTTAGATTTAAATTTTTCCTAAATATAACTGCTTTGCCCTCTTAAAACTTTTCACTTAATTTTCTTGAATAGGTCAATATATTCTACTTTTCCAACAAGTTAATCATTTTATGAATTCAGCAACGAGGTGCCAAAGTAGTTAATGACTTTTTCAACAGTCTTCAACTATTTTATTAACCTAAGTGACGCTGTTGATTGGATTTAGAGATTTGATTGAGACGAATTTCATTGAAATCGAGTTCGATAAGTCCTCTCCACATCCCACAATTGCTCAAATTGCTCAAATATTTCAGTTGTGTGCTAAATAAAAATTGAAACCATATGTCAAAGTTAAATTACGATCACCAGCTCTTTTCTTTGTTAACGTTGCATACAGACATACATGGTGCCCTAACAATGTGAAAAAGTGTCTTAACCACACAGTTTCCTTAACTAAAAGCGTTTCTCAACGTAATATTAAGGTAATAGTTTCGATTAACCTTATTTTCTGAAGCGAACACGTGTTGTAGTATTATTGTTTTGCAAATGGTGGTTTGTTCGAAAACCTCTTGATGTGCACAATTACTGTTAATAATTTATTTAATTAAACTTTTAACAGAACGAATTTTAATTTTAATTTAGCCTTAAACCATTTATTGTTATTGAAGCCTATCATATACATTAATTTGTCCTTTAGCACATAAAAGTAATTAACTAGCATAATAAAAAATAACTATGTCCAGAACCGTATTAAATTTATTTTAAATATGCTATACTTATTTAAAAATCAGGTCCGTCTTGTATAAAAAAGTAAGAACAGGATAAAATGTTGCAATATACAAAATCTAATAATGCACCTCTGCATTCCCATTCCCATTATGTAATTAATCGCAAATCAACTAAGGTTATTTTTTACCTTTGATATTTAATTTTGTAAAATCAATTTCTAAAATAAATAAGATCAAATTGGCTGAACTCAAAAGACTCAAAAGGCAGTCCTCGACCGGTTGCTTATTTCCAGCCCGCCTCTGCGTTACCACGACTGCGACGTAATACACGGCGATTCAAAACTCGAAGAAAAAAATAAAATGTCGTGTATGCAGTGTCGAACTTTATGTGGAAAATGTAAAATAATTTTTTTCCCATCGGTTTTCGTTTCCGAGATAACCATTTTTAAAGTTCCTAGAAGACGTTCATTTTTATGTTAGGTACGCAAAAGGCAAGTTATCAAAAAGGAAAAATGAAATGTCGTATAGGGAACTGAAGTTACCGATGAGGGCGCTCTTGACACACAAGCAGCTGATTCTGTAAATGAGCTGTTTGGTCAGCTGTTTGCTATTCAACGTGCTTTTAGCAGTTTTACGGTGGTTTTATGCGAGTAGATTGTATTTAAAAGTTCTTTTTAAATTATTAACTGTTTCTTTTTTATCGTTATTGTGGGTGTTACCATTGTTATTGTTTTCAAACAGCTCATTATAGGTAGTTGAAAATTTAGCCGCCAGAGGGATACTCGAGTGCTTCAGTTCCCTATTGGTGATTAAATTCTAAGCAGAAAATATTAAATATATACTTTTCAACTTTTTCCAATCCAAGAAAAAGTTGTTGTAATCGAGAAAAAAAAATAAAAAATTTTTTTATTGAAGTTCTCGACGTTTTGAGTCATCCTGATTCCAAAAATCAAAAAAAAAAATTTTCGATTTTTTGAACCAAAAATGTCTGGATGTGTGTGTCTGTAACTCTGTAGAGCAAAAACTACTGAACCGATTTTGATGAAATTTGATTTTAGTCACTTTAAAATTATTTCATCGGCAAACTAAGCTTTTATAAGAAATCTATACAGGGTGGTTATGGTGGGCGCATATTTGCAAATTTGGGCCAAATTCAATTTTACTTGGCTATAAGATAGTACATGTGAACCCTAATTGAAAAAAATAATTTCAATTTTTTTTATTCAAAATGGCGACCCAGAGAACGATTGTCCCATTTTGTGGTTTTTCCCTTATAACTTGGCCATTAATTATTATTATAAAAATTTCAAAATGGCATTGTACAGCCAAAATATACGGCTTTCGTCCTAATCTAGTCGATTTTCAAAATTGTTTTAAAATTGCCTACCTTTAAGGGGTCAAAGTAGGTCAAAATTTTGAAATGGATTTTCTCAAAATTCCCTCTGCCATATTTTTTCTTTTTTTGATATGTTACAGACAACGTAATTCTCTATCGAAATAGAAAATTTTATCAAAATCGCTCGAGCCGTTTTGGAGTAATGATTTTTGGAATGTCAAAACTTCAAAAAACTTTAATTTTTTTTGTAATGAAAATGAATATATGTATCAATCCCATGAATATCTATTTTTTGATACTATTTTCGTTTACCAAAACGCTTCCGGTTAAACCGGAAATTACAAAAATATTAAAATTTTTAGGAACACCCTGTATATTTTTTAATATTTTAAAAGCTCGTAAAATTAGGTGTTACGCGATATTAAACACTTTATATTTTGACTTCCGGTTTAACCGAAAATGGAATCAAAATTCTTAATTTAAATGGAACACCCTGTATATTTTTCAATATTTTGAAAGCTTGTAAAATTAACTTTCTTAAGATATAAAATAATGTATATTTTGAACTTCAATTTATGCCAAATTTTACAAAAAAGTGAAATTTTTGAAACAGTTTATACGGTTTATACCTAAAAATTTTGATCACATCAAGTCCCAGGTTCAATTCCGGACTGAAGCAGTTTTAAAAAAAAACTTTTTTTTTTATTTAAAAAAATTTTTTTTTAATATCATGTAATTTACATTAACATAAAAATAAATTTAATAATAAAAACAAAGGATGTGGCCATACAAAGTACTTTTCCTGTCCGTAAAATATTATAATTTTATATTTTTTTTTATTAAAATTTTATTTGATATCTTCTCTAAATGAAAGTTTTGAACTATAAACTTTTAAAGAAGTACACAAAAAAATACAACAGGAAAAAGTTCCTCGTATGGCCACATCCGTTGTTTTCTAATTGGTTTTCATTTCCGTGATAATAAAGTTGAATGTTTTCCGAAGAAAGGCCGATGTTTTGAGATCAAACTCAAAATGGAAAAAATATAACAAATAATAAAATTAAATTACAATAAATAATCAACAGGTCCTGTACACCAGCGTTTCTCAACCTGGGGTCGCCTAATTTTTTTTAGGGGTACCCACTACTAGACAAATCTATAGTAAAATTTGGGTTTTAATTTGAACTTTTAAACCAATAAAAATTATAAACTAAATTTTAATAAATAAACCTTCTTTCTGTACGTCACTTATGTTTATGCATCTTCTGTCTACGAATATTATCTGTCAGTCTCATATTATGTCATATCATCTCATCTGTCAATTTCATCTGTCAATCTCATCTATCTATAGCCGATTTCAAGCGGATAACCTCTAAATACCGCGGTTATGATCCTAGTTATCGCACAGTTATCGACGACTCGCCCCTTTCGTATAACCAGTGGTAGTTCGCTTGAACAGAGAATAACCAAAATAATAAAATATCTCCCGACTAGGGTTGCCACCGGTTATAGAATTATCGAATTGATGACTTGAATTGGTAAATACCAATTGTATGATTATGACCCTCCGACATGGTATCAGATGACGACATGGACTATGATGACAGATTGACATTTGACACATGATAACTATGGTGACAAACCACTCCTGATTTCTCTAAACCAATCCCTATTCTACTTCCCCCACTCCCCATTTCTCTATCTCTTTTTGTATATCTCTGTATCTTTCGGACCTTACTGCGCATTTCCGATGATTCATGTGTTTTTTATTGTGTGGATGGGACCTTGTAGATCTGTGATACGCCACAGGCAGTATTTTATTACTTTATGTGTGTTTCTTACTTTAGAATCAATTTATTTAGTTCTACTAAATCTGTACTTATTAAAAAATTTAATTATTTTGAAAAATAAACTACACAGAGAGGGTCGCCAAAAATAATTGGAATTTGGGGGTCGCAAACCTAAAGATTTGAGAAACGCTGCTCTACACTCAAGCTTGACAGTCTTTTGTTTTTGGACAGCCTGTCTTGTTTTTAGTAAAAAAAATTAACTTCTTCTGAAAACTTTGAAGACAATTGCCTCAGAAACGAAACACAATCGGAAAAATTTTTATTTTGGCTTACAATTTGACGCTGAAAACAACTTTTTTTTTCTCTTCCGTTTTTGAACCACCCTGTACTTTTAATTGCAAGCCAATTAAAATTTCCTTTTAACCATTAGCTTTGATCTTTATTTTTTTTTTAATTAATTTCCAGTCAATCATCAGACAATTATTAAATAAATATTGAAAGTTTGATCAAAAATCTAATATTTGCTACCCACAATCTATTCCTACAATTTTATTTTGTTTTCTCTCGACTCTTGACCATTCTACTTGACAAAACGTTATGAACCAAAATTGCGTTTTGTTGCTTAAACTGTTTTATCAATAATTTGCTTAAAAATCGATTCTAGTACAAATGCAGCAGACGACCGATGCAATAATAAATGAATACTAAAAGAGCTGTATTTCCAAAATCCTTTCAATTTTGCAAGGCGCAACCATAAAATATTTTTCTTACTAAAAGCACAACGAATTTGATTGTACACATTTTATATCCTTCAAAGTTGTAACTTAATAGGAATCCAAAGAAATGTTAAGTAGACAAATTTTTAAACCTTTTTTGGTTCTTTAAAAAGCTGCTTTCGACAAAAGTAAGAGGAAAATTTCTATACAACAAAATTTCCACAGTGGCATGTAACGCGAGATGGTTTTGAAAAGGTTTCCTGTAATGTCATGAAAATGAAAGGGACTTTATAACATTAGGGTGCAATATTACAATTCTAACTTTTTGAAAGAATTTCACAAATGCATAGTGTATACCCTCAGCGTGAATATCAATTAAATGCCAACTGCATAGCTACAAGTAACGCAAAGCAACACGTATCGTGTATGCCCAACCAAAATAATATGCATATATTTAAAATTTGAAACTAAATCGATAAAACATAGGTCAACATAGTCGAGTGTTCGTGACATTAAGTTTTATTACCCTTATAAACAGTAAATCCCGCCAAAATATAAGGCAGGATCACAATATAAACACTTGGGCTAGGTCAGTATTGATCAATAAACATATCCATCCTTGTTACAATTCAGATCTTGTTTATAAATAGAAGTGTAAACAATTGGCCAAAACTTAAAAAATAAATGTTTAAACAAATCAAAAACTTTGCATAAACAATTATTTAATCCGTTGGAAGAGGTGTCCCAAAATTAAAAATGTGAAATTTTTTACTTACATTCCTGTCTAATAGGTGCATTTGTGAAGATTTCATGATGTAAAAATCACTAGTACTAAAAAATAAACACACGACAACTAAACTTGTAAGTATTTAATAAAAAGAAAATGCATTTATAGAAACACAATAACGATTTTCTGCAGAAAATGGATGTTCACAATCGTTAGATGAAAATTCACATGCGCTTCATCAAAATCATATGATTTAAATTGACTTACACAGCTTTGAATTATTATGTAAGGGAAATATTTCAGTTTGCATCACTTAATGGAAATTTAATTTATAAAAATATGAGATATGAGATTTTTCCAAGAAAAATATTTTAGAAAATTGTATCGAGGTATAAATAAATGGCTAAATAAAAACTTAAAAAGTCTCTGTACAATAATTTATTTAAGAATTAAGGAAAAATTTTTATTAATAAATACTATTTATTAATAAATACTAAATACAGAGCTACACCTCGAAAATAATCCTGTTTCATCACCCCCTTTTATTAATAAAAAGCTATACAGCAAGGATTTTTCAAAACGTCTTTTTCTCAAGCCGATAACAGGGGTGGTGGTATTGGGATATCCATATTAAAGTGTTTATTTAGTGTTTAATTAGCCTTTATTTGGAGATGCGCTAACGAACTTCTGGTATACCATCATTGACAACTATATTTGAATTTTACAGCCGACGTTTGTTAGAGCTTGATATCTTCTTTCATATGGCACTCCAATATAATAATAATTACAGTGAAATTATATCTGACTACTTCAATTTTCTATTTATAATACATTACCCCACCCAAAAGTTAATACGATTATAACAATAACACATTTTTCAAGAGAAACATGTTTTGAAATTTGACGCTTTTGATGAGGTTTCAATTTTCACCCCATACCTTCTATATTAGAAGAAAATTCATTCTTTCTATCACATCTCGCTAGTTAAATCAACTTTCTTCTGTCAGGTATTCGTCTAGAAGACCAAGTGGGTTTTTAAGCAGTACACTGTTTATTTATTTTCAATTTTTTATATTTTTATGTATACAGTCTAGGCTTATTGCTTGCAGCAATGTCTCATGCCTTGCCTTGCCCAAATTATATGGGAAAGAAGCAAACAAGATTGAAAATATAAAAAAAAAATAGAGGAAATGTATAAATCAAAAAGCAAAGAACAATTTACAAAAGTAAATTTTAATGATTATAATACTTTTTAGCACGAGTTGCAAGCACGGATAGCAAAGAACATAGACGACTTCATCTCATCAAGCAGTTCAACGTACGCGAGGACATCACCTGGAAGGAATTACTGTAGGTATTGGAGAAGTGAATAGGGATGGAGAGAGCCAAAGAATTAACACACCTTGCAGAAGGTCCATGGCTTGACAGAAAAGAAAATTTGGACTGGAGCACGGATAAAGACAAAGATATGTGGAGAATACAAAAAAACAGTGAGATGAGATGAAATGATCTTATATGTATGTTAGTGTGCTTCTTATTAGGCCTACTTGTGAATTTTAATTCATCAACTCCAAATAATTCAAAAAACAACGGATGTGGCCATACGAGGAACTTTCTCCTGTTTTACTTTTTTTTATGCATTTCTTTAAAAGTTTATAATTTAAAATTTTCTTTAATGTACTTCATTTATTGGATATCCAATTAAATTTTAATAAAAAAATAAGAGCCTAATTAGTGAGAAAGATTCAATTGAACTTGGTGTAATTTAAAAAAAGAGAAGATGTTGTTTTTACCCAACATCCGTTGCTTTTTTTGAATCACACAAAATTCAACAGAATTTTTCTCACTAATTAGGCTCTTATTTTAGGCTCTACGTCGGATGTTGGGTAAAAACAACATCCTCTCTTTTTTTAAATTACACCACGTTCAATTGAATTTTTCTCACTAATTTCTCACTAATTCTCAATAAAATTGGGAAAAACATCCTTTGAAAATGAAAAGAATTGAAAATTCAAAACTATTTCAAATGCTGTATGTATATCAGTAATGTAAAAAATAGTTTGCCTTGGGAAATAATAAAGTTTTCATAAGCATAAGCATAAGCATGTGTGGACTGTAGTCCTTCTAAATGACATAAAATTCCCTCCCACTCTCTTTATATCAATAACTATTTTGAACTCCAATAATTATTAGGGCTAAAATACCAATTATATTATTTTTAGTTATTAGTCAATTGTGTTTATTCTTAGATTTCCTTAAAAGTCTCCTCAAAGGGTTATTTATATGGTTACCAAATATTACTGATAAGAAAATAGGACAATTTAAGGTACAAACTAATTTTTAAGTGTCCAATTGATCCAATCCAAGACTTTAATTTTAATTTTTTAGTTTATTATTCAACTTCTTTATGCATAAGAAACCATTAGCATGTTTCTACCAATTACCTACGCAATTAGACTCCGTTTACATAGATTTTTTGAATATTTTGGTGGACAGATTTGGTTAGCAAACTACCATGTCCATGAATAAAATTAAAATTCAAAATAACATAAAAATAGCTTCATGCCCATACTGACGTCAATTTAAACCTTGTTTGCATAGAACAAAAAAGCTGTAGGTAATATTTTCCTCTACATATTCATCCTTTCAGCACTTAAAATACATGTTTTCATCAACATACAAATCTCGATAAAAAATAAAACAACCGAAACAACTAAAACTCATGTATTTTAAATGGAAAAAGTAGACGCCTAGAGGCCCTTATGCAAAAAAATATCGTTAAAATATAAAACTAAGGATTTTCACGTATTATTTCCGTATTGTTTTTTATTAAATTTAGGTTAGCAATTAAGCCCCTACAACCTACAACAAATCCCATCTAATTTAAGAGCGTAAACGAGCCGAAGGCGGAACAATTAATAGTATATATTATCCAACGAACGGGTAATGTAGCACATTACTTACAAGAATTAATTTGCGTCACGAGCCCTATGCGATTTCTCCAATTCTTAGTTCACATGTCACAGGGGCGGACTGGTAAGGGGCATTGAGCGCTACAGCATCTCGGAAGTTACAACTAATCCGAGGAAATTAATAAATAAAAAATTTTAGCATTTTCAGATTTATACAAGGTGAGCCTTTTCAAAAAAGCCAGGGGTGTAAGATTAGTAATTCTAAATTTTACTTTGATCCCCTAGGAGGAATATCTGCGCCCCTGAAAAAGTATAGTCAGTTCGCGCCAGCACATATGCAATTTAAAAAAATAACTTACAGAAAATATCAAAAAATGTCCACCTTGCAAGGCTGGATTATTCATGAAGCGCGTGCTTCATGGATAAAAAGTAAAATAGTAAAGCAAATTTAATGCTCTATAACTTCTTTTCTGAAAACTTTTACCTTAAAACAAAGGGCTGAAGTGCTAGAGGCAAAAGTTTGACGCAAAATGCCAGGCATGTTTTTTTCATACATTAACGATTTTTGCGGACGGGTATCTCTAAAACTATAAGGAACAGAAAAAGAGGAATAGAAATAATCTTGTAGGAAATTTAATAAGCTTTCATTTTGGTAAGAGTAATTTTTTCCCTAGGATACACCGCTTTCGAGATATAAGCGAATACCCCAAAAAACGGGACCTTATCCCCTCCTCCCTCCCTTAGTAGCTAAAACCGAGATCTTTTAGTATTTTTACCTCCTAGCTAATCCAAACACATTCATAAAATAAAATTCTACCCTCTTCCATGTGTTCTTCCGACCCGATGTTCTTTGATCCGGCCCTGCCTATGCTATTAAAAGAAAAGGACCCCGACCCCGAAATTACGAGTTGTTTCAAAGTTATGAAGGCCGCTCCTGATTTTTCGAGTTACTTATCTCAAATTTTACGAACACGCTTGAACTGCCATAAATTTCTAAATTAAAATTACTAATTTGTAAAAAATAAATGTAATTAATTAGGTAAAAGTCAAAATTAATCGTAAATTTGATACGCTAGCGCAGGTTAATTTGAAAGAAAGCGACCCCCCTTCCTGTTCCTTTGGTCAAAGTATACGAACAAGTTGAAACCGATCTCGATATATTACGCATATGAAAATTTAATAAACTGATAATAATTTGCAACATATTATATTTATCAAATTTTCACCTAATTAAAAAAAAGTCTTACCTTTTGATCCTGCCACCAAGAAAGAAGCGTCCTGGAACCTGGATTAGTCCAAAATATGTCTTCCAATCATCCCAATTACACGTACAAGTACACAACCGTCACTATTGAAATCTAATTTGTTACTAACGCTATAAACAAATTGAAGGTCGAGGTATAAAATTTTTGATATCTCCATTCTAATGATAACAAATTCTGCAGGTGTTAGCAGCGACAATTTAAACACATTTCAAAATAAATATTTAAATTTGTAATAAATTTTTACTTTCATTTTAAATAAGGGGTAGGTAACATAAAAATAATTTTATTTCTTTTATTTATCCCTTATTTGATTAATTGTTTATAATTCCTAAAGTTTCTTCTATGAAAATTAAAAAAATAATTTAAATTTATGCAATATTAAAAAACTTGGTGTTTTGAGGGCATCTGAGTACTTTGGTTTGACTTTAGAGACTTGCATAATCCCCTAAAACACAAGACATCAATGCTAACTAACTTGGATTAGATTAACTTTATATCATTCACTCGTTCTCCTTGTTCATTGAAATTAGTGCTAGGAAATGTGCTGGGAAAGTTAAAATTTTATATCATAATGGTCAAAATCAAAGCAGCTTAGACGAACGATTTTTAGGCCCTAAATCCAATTCTGAAGTTGATATAGAATGTAAGCATGCTTTTTGGCATATAGAAAAAACTCCTTTTCCTGCAAATTGGCTCCTCCAATCATTTAATGTTAAAAGTCACTATAAGAACTATTACCATCATACCATCAACCGATTAGAAGAGCGAATATTGGAAAAACAAATTTGTCCATGCTATTTGCCAATTGACCATTAGACTAAACTATGAAGTCACTTTGACAATTTATAGGATATGAAATAAAAGGCAACAAATAAACAAGTAGCATATAATTAGTTTAATTTTTTTTTAAATATAAAATTAATACCTAGTGTAAACTAAATACAACTTTAGTTTTAAAAAAGTTTGGACAAATAAGAGTATGAAAACGATAAAAATAATTTGTAACAAATAATGTTACAATCAGGTACTTTTCTTTGTTTTCGAGTTTCGAGCTTAAAAACAAATTTTCACTCTCGCAATCGTACACCATTTACACAAATAAATACAATACATTAATATACACATCTTAATATGTTATACGTTTTTTCTATAAACTAACATTGGTTGTGTAGTAAAAAATATTATTATTATTATTATACCTTAATCTTATAACTAAGTTACCTATAAAATAAATAATCTTTATCTAAATCGATGTACCTAATAGTGCACATAATTTAAACTACACGTAACGTTATACTAAGTTTAAAAATTATAAATAAATAATAAATATTTTACAAGGAACTTAATTAAAGTCATGGTTTCAAAAAATTGGCGAGTAAAAATTCGAGTTTAGGATAAATATTCTATCAACTATAAAATGAGCGTTTTCGTTCAACTATTATTTATTAATACCATCGTTCGGTGATGTTATTATTATTATTAATATTATTAAAAAATAGAACATGATTTTTATCACTGGAAGCGGTAAAATTAATTATTAATGACTAGAATTTGATTTATGTAAGTTTGTAACTTTTATAGAAAAACTCGACTTTTATCGAAAAAGCCAAGCTTTTCTACAAAAAGTGAAAATGGTTGCATTTGTTGCCAGAGGAATAATACAGATTAATTGCAGATCACACAGTTTAGTTTTACATTGCTCTTTCGATCTTAATTAATTTTAAAAATAATCACACCGATCAAACATTCTTATTTAATAACGAAATTTTCATTAGTCGCTAGAAAGTTAATAATTATTATGTAGTTATGGATTCAGAGTCTCTTATAAAGGCAGTAAAAAATTAATTCAAGTCATTGTTTCAAGTGAAAACTTTCAACTCTTGTAGATAAATCAGTGCACTCAGAAATATTTTTCAAAATGTACATTCGAGCCGTTATAATACAATGATTTTATTTACATAATGATCATCCGGAATCCTTGCACGAGTTAGCTTTCTTTGAAAGAAAAAAAATGGGCTTAAAATTTCTAGTTGTGAACTTTTTAAGGAACTACTAGTATGAGTGGTGAGGGTTTTGTACAGGTACAGAAAAACAATTGGAACCAAGTGGAATCCATGAAAGGAATAAAAATGACGAAAATTTCACAATAAATAAAAATCAAAAGGTATCGGCTTCTGAAACTTTAAATCAACATTATTGCAATCATCGACAATCCTTTATGAGATGTAAAATATTCTGAAATCAGTCTTGATATAGGTATTAATTACAAATATGTAAACAACGATTAATTTATACAGAGACACACTTAAGATTCCTTTAGGTACATTCACTAATTTACATTAATATTTATTAAAATTAGAGCTAATTTTGATCTTTAGGCACAACATACACTTCAATTTTCACATAATCAGCCAATTTTACGATTCTTTTCTTTTACATATAAAAGTGTGGCAATTTTAATTAACTTACCATCCTTAAGGAACATTTATATTTTACTACAACGAAAACTTGCATTATGGTTTTGACAATACAAAAGTTCAACAAACAATTACTAATTTCTAAACAAAATTATTCTTTAAGCAATTCTACTACAATTTAAAAAAAAACAAGTTACAGACGAGAACTAGCAACTTTTTAATCGACGCAACTAAAAAGTTGCTAGTTGCTAGCAACTTTTTAATTGAAGCAACTAAAAAGTTGCTAAGACTTTAAATAAGACAAAATTAAAAGTACTTAAAGAATAACCATAGTAGGCTGTTTCGGTTAAACATTAAAAAACAATCGAATTTATTGCTAAGCTAATAAAAAAACGTGTACTAACCTTTAACCTAGCCAACTGAAACAAAAATATGATTTTGAAATTTTACAAAATTCATCATCATATTTAATTAATTAATAAATTAGCTACATAAATTTAAATATTGTCAAGACTACAACGCATCTTTTCAACTAACTATTATAACAACAAACAATGATGAATTATAATAAATTGATATGTGGCAAGCGATTATAGTGACCATATTTCACTTACAAAAATATAAAATTTGCTAAAAAATTGCATAATATACATAGATATATAAGTTGTAATAGTAGAAACCTTTGGTTAGTAAAATCATTGCCGAACAAAAAACATAATACTAACAAAAATAAATATTAAATGAAGTAGTTGCAGTCTTGTATTTTTTGTAACGCTTGTTATTGCAAACAATCTAAAAATTATCCAGTCTTTATTTATATGTGTGTGCTCGGTTTTATTGCAAAACAATGACAACTTATTATTACTTTGTTGGCATGACATTCGGACCATTCTTACTTGACACACCATAACTCGATTTAATTTCACAATTTTGTAATTGCGTGACCGTTAGGAGGACTATGGTGGCAATAATCGTCATCGCGATTTGGTTGTATCGTCACATATTTACTAATACCCAAAAATGATTCCGACTTGGTGGGTGAACCCAAAAGAGGCTCTCTCGGACAACACTTGTCCATAGGAATAGATACTAAAGTATCTTGTACACTATTCTGCCTAAGCGAATTCAACTTAGAATCGAAAGATGACGAAGACAGTCCATTTGGCAAGGGGCTTTTTGTACTTAATGTCATAGAACACTTACGAAATTGTTCGGGAAGATGCATTTCTAGTTGACCCGTGTCTTCCATTTGGACGGACGATAGAGGTACATCTAAACAAGGTGCTAAAAGACGAGGATTATTGGCCAAAAATTCGACTATTTCCGACGAAGATGGCCTCATTTTACTATCTTGATTCCAACAAGACTTTAATAATCCCTCCCTACAAAAAAAAACACTCAGTACACAAAAAAATTAAATTCGCAAACACTTACAATTGTGTTTTAATTCCTTGTGGAGCTGTAAGAGTATTTCCAAGTTTCACGTGCTCCAAAACTTGATTATTGCTGAGTCCTTGAAAAGGAAAACTTCCAAAAGTTATAATTTCGTATAACAAAACTCCGTAGCTCCACACATCTGACGCCGGCGTAAAAACACCCAGCGTTAAGCTCTCAGGAGCCATCCAACGCACGGGTAACATTCCCTTGCGATTAAACTTGTAATAATCGTTTTCAAACATGGGTCGCGTCATACCAAAGTCTCCCAGCTTAACGACCCTTTGTGCATTGACCAAACAATTCCTCGAAGCGACGTCCCGATGGACGTACTTCAACTCGGCTAGGTAACTTAAACCTCGAGCTACGTCCAAAGCCATACTGGTTAACTTCTTACTCGATACTTCTTCGGATTCTTCCGTTATTTTATCGTTGACCAAATGACGACGTGCGAGTAAAAATGTTTTTAAATCTCCATATAACATAAATTCCATAATGGTATAAACTGGCTCCTTTTTAGTACAAACGCCTAATAAACGAACGATATTTTTGTGATCGAAACGTTTCATTACTTCAGCTTCTGACAAAAAGTCCAATTTTTCTTCAGTAGTAGAACCGACTTTAAGAGTTTTGACAGCAATAGGAAGCCAACCAGAATCCGTAAAATTAGCTTCACCTCCATATACAGTTCCAAAGGCTCCTTCACCGAGTTTTCTGTTAATAACGACATTTTCACGCGGAATCTCCCATTTATCTAAACCACCAATATTCGAGGCGTTCAAAAGATCAATTCCTAAAGACTTCATATAACGCTCGGTTAGTTTTACTTTTTTATTGTACTGTTGCTTAATTACGTAAATTGAAATGACCAGTAGGGTTATTAAAAAGGTAGCGGCAATTAAATTTAAGATAACTATGGCCATTTCGCACTCCACATCGAGAAATTCGGCAAAACCGCTGAGGGCGCATAAATTTGGTGGTAAATAACCGTCGTCTGGTTTTTTACCATTGGGAGTTAACCAAGCAATTAAACTTGTATTGAGCCTTAAAACTCCGCCAAAAACTTCGCCGGTTTGATCGGATATGTTTGGATGAAAATAACCGACTACTCTGGTGCTATTGTTGACCCATTGCAAAACGTGTATTACCGAATATCTCGAAGGTCCTCCACGGAATTTTATTCGACCCGAGACGCCGGTAAAGTCGGTTGCTTCGACTAAATTTACCAATTTACTAAAAAAATAGAAATGGAGAGTTAAAATGGTGTTTTGGGTAATGGTGTGGATGGCTTACTCTGTGGTGTTGTCTGAATGTAAGCTTGCTACCGCTTCGGGATCTTCTTTAATGAGCTTATCGATGGCCAAAGCGTAAGTCCATACTGCGTCATATGCAAAACCGGCATAATTTGAAGTTCCGGACATAACTGATTTGTTGTAGTATTGGTCTCTCCATTCACCTACTGTGATATTTTCTTGCATGATGGTGTCATTTGGTGCGAAGAAAGCAGAAGTCATAGCAAAATATCCATTTATAGTCTACAATTATTTGTTAGAAAAATATTTTAAGTGAAAACAAAAACTTACTTCAATGATATTTTCTGTTGTACAATTGACTTTTTCGTTATAATTTAGATTAAAATTTGTAATATTGTACCAAGTAGAATTCAACCAGTGTGGAAGAAACCAAACGTATCCTTCTTTGGTGGTCATTCCCAGTTTGTAAGCTTCACAAATTAGCGATCTCGCAACTTCGTCGTACACGTCAGCTATGATAATTCGAGCTCTTTTTACCTTCAGATCTTCCAAATACTAAACAATAATGGAGATTAATGGACAGTTTAAAAACAGTTGTTTTCGACTTACCCTTGTCATCACATCCATATTTCGTTCTCGAGGAAATTTGGTATTGGTTATAAAGGAAATACCTTGTTGTTGAAGTAAATCTTCCATGTGAGATATGTATTCGGTGTATTTTTGTCCGTCTTCTGTTAGAGCGGCCACTCGTTTCCATCCCAACTCTTTAAACATTTGCATATAAACGTACTTGTATTGCTTGTTTTCTCCGATAGTTCTGAAGAAGTAGGGATACTTCTTCCTGTCTGAAAAGCTCGCGCCTTCGGCGCTGTAAGAAATAACCATGGTCTTATAATGCTTAGAAACTCCAGCCAAAGGTTCCACAGTTTCTGAACACGCAGGTCCTAACACTCCAATAAGACTATTGTAGTAATTTTCGACGATGTAATCGATAAACAACTTCATAACGACATCAGCTTTACACTGACCGTTGGCTACTAAAAGTCGTAAATTGTAATCGCGCAATATCGATTGATTTTTATGAATTGCATCCACTGCCATCAAAGCGCCCGTTAAAATCCCCGTTCCGACGTAAGAAGAGCCCGTCATTGGAAAAATTCCCCCGATAAAAATTTCGCTCTTTTCTCTATTACTAACAGGTATCCATTGCTCCCAAGTATCTTCCCTTTGTTTCATCCAATCACAAGCGATGTCAGAAACGGTAGCCGAACTCGATTTCTTACTATACAAATCCAACAGCAAATTATAATCCTCTTCGGTAAACTTAAGCCTGTGTAACGACTCGTAAGCAACTTTAGCTAATTTCTCAAGTTTACTCCAAGAAAATTTCACCATCCTCATTAGCTCGTATTTACATCCAATATTGTTAGAAGCGCTGTTAATTAAATCGCACCTTTTAAAGTTAACATTATGAAAATCGTCTTCATTTAAAATAACTTCGCTCGGTGTCCAACTCATCACGACAAATTTTTGATCGGAATTGCGTCTTTTGTAGTTACTTTTAAGTTCGTTTACGACATTTTTTAAATTTGGTCCTAACCATACAACTTTAACATAAAGTCGAAGTTCTTTTATTTGATCGATTACGAATTTAGTTACGTTGTAGTCAGGCGCAAGTAGTAGAGCACAAGGAACGTGCTTGTGTTTCGAACTCGTGCATTGCTCGGGAACGTACATGCCTCGATTACAAATTCGATCGGTGCAGAAATATCTAAGAAATTAAGATTAAAATAATTAAAAACTTCTTGTTACTACATTTATTACGATTGTCGTACAATTTTTTAAAAAATACTTACTCTCTCTTTTGTTCGTTGAAAGAATTTGTGGCTATGATGCTCAAGTCGTTGGAATCTTGTATGTCGTAATTATAAACAACTTTTGGATCTTTGAAAATTGTCCAATGAACAACTTGATCACCGGACGACGCAAATCTTTTGTCTTTAATTATTGGAATGAACCAGCCAAAACGAATCGGAGGTGCAATCGTACCACACTCTCTTACATGATGGATGTCCAAAATTGGAACGGTGTCGTTTTCAGGTGGAACCCACACTTCGACGTTAATCATAGTTTGTGGAACCCTACGGTTTAATAAAGTAAATAAAAGGGGAAAGAAATAAAGCGAATTATCTTACGTCGATACGCGTTCTTCAATTGGCCCCGATAATCTCTCGATGACATCTTCAATGTTAAAGTTATCTTCTTCTTGTATAATTTGCACTTTAGGATATCCGAGGACTTCTTGTAGGAAGATTCGAAATACGTGTGTTGATAATTGATGCGATATTCTGCCGTACATTTCCAATGTAATGTTCCATGATTTTCCCTCAAAGTGCAAAAACCTTTTAGGATTTACTTCTACACGCGATACAAAATTATTTATTAAAAAAGGCTTAGGAGGAATTTTTGTAAACTAACCTGTCCTATTAAGGAGGCATCTATTGTATATTTGACTAGTAGCACAAGGAAGGAACGTTATCATAAAGAAGAACAACAGCAGTTGGATAATTCGATGTCTCGTTTTCGACTTCATGATTAACGAAAGTCGTATCTGTAAATAAGAAATTTTGTTTATATAAATTAAGAAAGTAAGTTATAACTGGCTACTCTAATTAAAGAACACTTATTAAAATTATTAATCTGGCCAAATTTATAAAGTAATCCCGTTCATCTCTTTATACAAGCTTGAAGAGCTTTTCAAAATAAAGTGGCCACTCCATTTTCGATAAAAGTGTCACCTGTTTAATAATTTTTTTAAATTGGTATGTATAGTGTGAGAACTTGGTCCTTAAAGTACTTACAAGTACCTAAAAAAATTTAAAATCGTTGATAGAAACATGAAATTGTAAATGTTTAGGTCACAAGTTGAGGGTGAAAAAGGTAACAGTTGAAACGTGTTGGAAATAAACGTCGATACTCGACAAAACATTTTTAATTACCTTACTCATCAAAATAGATTTTTTTAATTGTCGTAAAATTAATGTTTACTACGACGATCTCAAATGCTTAGTAGAACAAGGACAGGGCTACTTGACCTGAGTACATAATTAGAACCAACTTCAACTAGTTAGGTACTTGAACAGAAAATAGCAAAATGAGGGGTTATATTTAGAATTAGTCGAAGAAAAAAAAGAAAATCTTAATATGTTCATGTTAGTACGGTAGACATTTTCATCTGTTGCAAAATTAGGCGCACGAAAAAGTAACCAATTTCTCTTTAAAACACACTAGTATATATGTATTTGAGTCTGAAAATTAATAAAAGTTTTTAAATGCCGGTAATAATTTTTTTTTTAAATTATAAATGAGTAAGAGGTCTTATATTATTTCGCTATAAATTAGTTTGAAACTAACATTAATATACACCCGCCGTCTAATATAAGTTGCCATACAGCAGGACGCCCTCAAAGCTCATTAACCTGAATAATACACAAGTCTATCGAAATTACACGTGATCGAGATGGCTTAGAAATACATATTTAACACGTTAGTGTGCAACAAAATAATAAAAAAGGAACAAAACAAAAGAGTCAACTTTCCTCAGCTTTCTAGATACGTTTTTATTTTGATCGTAAAAATTAGATTGCCGTAAAAGGCAATTTATAGCTGTCATGTAATGTATGTTTGCATTGCAATTCATTGATTTAGAAAATATAACGAAGTCAGATGAAAATCACTTTTGTTTAACTCTTGCCAATTTATTTTGAAATGAAAATGAGCGAGTTCAGTTAAAAGGTTTAATCAGTTTCTCTCCACCTCGCAAGGCAATAACAAAACTACTACTTAGTCCAAGTCACGGATGTAGTAGTAAACTAATCTCTGTTCAGGGAAAAGATGAAGCTAAGCCACGCCCAAAAAAAGCTCGCGATATTCAAATAGAATTTTTCTATTGGTCGAATTTTGAAAATACGATTTATAAAATTCTCACAACAATTGACATGCGTCAACCTTATTTGACATAAATTTGTGGGGAGTGGCTTAGCTGTTTCTGTTCCATGAACAGAGTACAGCACTACAGTTTAGAGAAATCGATGAATGACACTTGAAAAAATTTGATGGATGTGAAAGAGGAGTGATGAGGAGCCATACGTTTAGTATTGGACAAGATGAGAGGTTAAATGGCAAAAAAGGGGATCATAAAACTAATCCAATATTTCTAGATCCACTAGCGTAGCAGTAGACCCCGAAATGCAGGTATTAGTAGAATACTGCAAGACAGATTTATGTTGGCAAACGGTGGGAATGCGCAGATACCTAAGTTGGTATTTATCCCCACCAACGCAGTAGTCAACGTATCTAAATTATTAAAGGGGCGTGGCCAAATGTGCGCGAACTTATCCCTACCGCTCGCCATCAGAGATCTGTGTTGCAGTACCTGCAAAGCATTATCATTGATGCTTCAGCGACTACGATGCTAGCTCTAAATACATTGTTTCATCCCCCCTCCCCCTTTAACGATAGCACTTCAATGAAACGCAGCACAATTAATTCATCAACAAAATACGTTTTTCTGATATCTCTTTCTCAACCCCATAAAAAAGGTGACAGTTTTGGAATCAACTCCTTCATCCATTACTTCATAAAGAAAAGGCAATAAAATCCATTTTCCGAGATAATCGTCTCTTTGGAAAAATTTTCCTTTCACATCCCCTAGAAAACAGCAAGTGGTTGTAAATTAAAACTATCTCTCACTTCTTAATTCCAACATTTTTATCTTTTATTTAAACATTTTTGGGCTAATTCCGTTTTATGATTTTCCCAATTTTCACTCCACGGTCCCAACCTTCGTCTTGGCATACTGAACATTAAACATTCCAAATTTGATCATCATACTGAAGTTACCTGGGGGCAACAGTTGGGGTAGGTCTCAGAAAGCCGCACACATTAGTCATTCCACCAGGTGACGGTCCGCTCTGTCTAAGCGGTCTCTTCCGTCTAAGGAACACCACAATCCATCTCCATCCAAATATTAGCGAGACAGTGTTAATCATCTGGCGAAATACTAATGATCGACTAAGCAAAGAGTACGCGTAAGTCCGTAACACGTGCGCCTTCCTTGAAATCCAAATCTCCCCTATTAGGATAGAGCTTCTGTTCGTGAAAGTTTGGTTAATTCGTGCAGGAAATGCTACTCAGTGCATGTAACATATCCGCCTCCATTTTGGCCCAGAACTCCACTATACGGGGATAGCTTCTGTTCGTGGAAGTTTAATCGAATAGTGGAATAGTGAGTTCCCTGTTGGAGATCAGCCCGACTCTAGATTAAGATCACTCTAAAAACGTCGTCAGTAATACCCCTACCGCCTTGTAAATTGAGGGTTTCGTAAAAGATTGACTAAAAGTGCGAGAAAGGGGAAGGCCATGTCTTAAAAGCAGACATTCTGAAGCCAGTGAGAGGACCTTGTCATAGCAGACAATCAGAGGCCCTAATGCTTCAAAAATTTTCATAGAGTCGCTATTGCTGAGAATCAAGTTTAAGCACAGAGTAAGAAAGAGAAGGATATCCTCGCACAAGGGATGGGTTTGAATGAAACCGAGAAACAGCGGTCATCGAGCACAGTCGGTGGAGTACAACTAATAATGTTCTTGCTACTGTGCAGTAAGGCTACTGCTTCTAAGCTAAAGACCAAGCAAACAAAAACACAGACAGGTGAACACGTAGGCAGACAGGCTACGAAGCACGAACAGGAACACGACATGAGGAGAGCAGGCAGATAGAAGTTTTATGCTTGTGAATGATTTTTGTCACAATACAATTGAAAACAATTTTTTTTCAAAATACGTACATAGCTCACACGATTTCTACGTTAAGTACGTTATCCTCTCCATTAACGTCAAGACGCTCATGGGCGTAATTTCGTAGGCATATGCTATCGCAGTCGCACTCATTACTTAGATCGACAACACTTACTAATTTTGCGTTGTCAATTTCTCAAAAACCAAAAGTTAAAATGAAATGCTGATTTGTTTATCAAATAGTTGCTATTAATGTCTCGGGAATGAAAAATTTTGAATGATTTTTGTAGAGAAATAAGGTGGCAATTAATGCAAATAACTTTTCATTTTTGTGCTGCATTTTACAGTTATTTATTTTTATATCAATACTTCACATTTGAGGCTGAAAATTTCTCATTCCCGAGACTTGATAAACAAATCAGCATTCTATTTTAACTTTTGGTTTTTGACAAAATGGCCCGTAAAATTAACAAATGTTGTCCATCTAAGCAATGTGTGCGACTGCGATAGCATATGCCTACTAAATCACGCCCTTAATAAGAGAGATGAAGAGCTCACGATAATATGTAAAAAACACAAAGTGTGATGTTTAGTAATTAAACAATAATTACTAAAATTACAGGTCAACAACATCCTAGCTTGAGATTATTCTTGGCAAACAAAAACTAACGAGAATAAATAAAATTTAAACTTAGAACTAAATTAAGAATTAAAAGGTTGAAGCATCACGACATTTCAAATAGTATTTGTTCCATAATACTTCACTGTTGTAACAGTGGCAACATATCAACTTTTGTATATGTAACAACTGTCAAATCATTACATAAAGTAAGGAAAATTCGGTAAACTTGGTTATTTAAGAATTTGTAAGTAAATAATAAAAAATGCAACAATAAAACCCACTTAACTTTAAACACCGCTATGTCACTTTTGATGTTATACGTTTAAAAAGTAATTAGAAGAGAATAAAAGAATAAGATCAAGATGGTTTTTTTTTTAATTCTTACTTCCATTTATAAACAATTGCATGCCAAAATATAATTTAAAGTTCATTCTTTATACGACATTTTAACTGTATAATCTAGTAGGTTGTAGGTGGAATACACACACACCACTCTGTTTATAGAAGAGCGCTCACAAAAATAACCATTTCAAAAAAAAACTTTTAGTCTTAACTCTCCCATCAGGAATTTGTAATAAAAATAAATTATTGCGGTTAATCAAAAAAACTTAATTAAAATTCTTGTAGTTTTTTTTTAATTCCAAAAATATTTTAATAACAAAAATAGCTTTCATAGTCATTCTCATTTTTTACTATAGAAAGTGTAGGTTAATTGGCATGTTTCACGACCTTACAAGGTTGTTTATTAATTACGCAGATTTATAAACAAAAACAATAGTAATAATACAACGCAATTTATAAAAAATAAGATTTTAAAGAGTTTTCCAATTTTCCATTTTAGACCCCACTCGGAGAGCTATTTTTTTAATCTAATTCTAATCATCAAATGGAGCTTTAATCATATGTAAATTGACCTACAAATCATTTAAGGTTTTATTAAAGGTGTGTTCAATATACAGAGCATAGCCCTTGAAGTTTACAGGTGTTACGAGCTCAAGGAGAAGCATTCGTCATAAAGAAGTTAATCAATTAAGAGAATTAGGAGCATTTGAATTAGCACCTTATTATTTTTAAAGGAGAAAACTTCCCTTTGTGTAAATTTATGCTACTCGTTTCTTCTCCTTTTGTTTCAAATATCTCTTCTATTTAATTTTTTCCTAAATTAAATTTCCTGAAGTCTCTTACATGTTCTTCACTCTATAGTAAGATGATTATTATTCATTACTGGCTTATTTTGAACTTACATTAATGTTCGGTTGCAAACGAAAATTATATTTTAATCAGAGAATTATATTAATAATCCTTAGATATGGCAACGTTACACAAAAAAAATTGACAAATTGTATTCACAATTCAGCACAAAAGCACTTAACCTCAAATTTTAATATTTATTTACAAACGTCAAACTTTGACATACGGTTTAACGTTGCCATGTTGTAAATCTAATTCTCGGATTAAAATTTAATTTTCGTTTATGCAACCGAGTATTATAGCACAGAACATCAATGAATTTTCATAATGGAATTAGCAGATCCAAAAGTTCAATTAATTAATGATTGGATATTTTTCTTCCCTTATACTTCTTCTCTTGTTAATAGTCCTATGAACTGATCCTAATATGTAACTATCTCCTTATTGTTACCTATGAGTGGTCTATTACTATGAAGTGACTAACTTAATCCAACCTCCAAAAAATGGATCAGTGTAGGTAAGTGTCAAACTTCTTACAATTATAATTATTTCACTTTGACATTTACCTACACTGATCCATTTTTTGATTTATAAAAATACAACTATACAGTGTGATTGAAAAAACGTGATAATGCAGATTTCTTGGTTATTATTAAAGATAGAAAAAAAATTCGTTCAGGTAACTTATAGTACTCAAGAAGCTTGTTATTTTGGTCAATTCAAAAGTACCAGTGGAATTAAAACAAAAGAGTAACGTTAGTTAGGTTCGTTTTTTTAAATGGAACGTGCAGATTTTTTCTACATATTCTTCAAGAGTATCAAATTCTCTTTACAGTGATACTAAATAACAATACAATATTTGAAAAAATAAAGTCGGAATAAGGTTTTAAAAAATGAATCTAGTAACCCTTATAACGTTATAACCATAGCACAACAATCGATAACAATCGAAACAGTCGTTATTTATTTGTTTTAATACTTATGCAACTTGATAGGAGATGTTTTTGTATTTTTGATTGTTATCGATTGTTGTGCTATGGTTATAAGGGCTGCTAGATTCATTTTTTAAAACCTTATTACGACTTTATTTTTTCAAATATTGTATTGTTATTTAGTATCACTGTAAAGAGAATTTGATACTCTTGAAGAATATCTAGAAAAAATCTACACGTTTCATTTAAAAAAAGGAATCTAACCAACGTTACTCTTTTGTTTTAATTTCACTGGTACTTTTGAATTGACCAAAATAACAAACTTCTTGAGTACTATAAGTTACCTAAATAAGTTTTTTTTCTATCTTTAATAATAACCAAGAAATCTGCATTATCACGTTTTTTCAATCACACTGTACAGATTAGAAAAAAATCGTCAGAGGGTTAAATTTCGTAATTTCGTGGCCCACTCAACTATTAATTTAACAACCCTCTCTGATACCTATAATTCGAGTTGTGATGTCCGTTTTTAATGTTCCAGATGACTTTTCACAGCTCATTTGTTTAAAATACTAGGTACTCAATTGTATGCTTATATTTATGATTATTAAATAAGTTTTTTTGATAATATTTCATACATACTTTATTACAACGTGGCACTTAAATTTCGTGTAATATCTAGTTGTGTAAAAAGTTTCTCCACTTTATATAATGACACGTAATTTTTGTTGTAATCCAGACATAGTGTACAATTTTGTTCTCTATAAATTACCTATTGATTATGTCAATCAAAGATTATACCATTGTTAAGTTGGTTGTAATTTGTAAGGCTTTAAAATGATGATATCTCAACTAGAACGAGCAGTTCACAATCGATAAATCTCAAGCGAAAACTTATCTAGTAATATTACAAGTTGAGATTTTTTTCAGTGAGCTTTTGAATGCATAGAACACTTTTAAAATGTAGAAATGACTATAAATGTAGTTTTTATATTGGGAAATACTTGTAGAAAATAACAGATACAATGTATGGATTTTTAAACTTGATGTTCAGTTTTATTGTGCTTTTATACTATGTATTCTTCTTTAAAGTATCAATAAAATCGACTATAATAGTGTCATTAAGAATTTTATCTTAACCTGCAGTGATCAAATGCATTTTAGTTTAAAAAAACACACCCCCACTATAGTATTTTTGTCGTAAAAAGCCCATTCGGGTTGAGAGATGCGGAAATTATTTTTGAAATTTCCTAAAACGCACGATTGGATTTTTTGTTGTGGTTTTTAATGTGAATTTGTTTTGCGGTATCGAAAAACACGTCCTGAAATTCATAGGAAATGTGTTAGATAAGAGAGATAAATTAATATCTTAATAATTTTCAATGGCGAGTTGCCACATTACCCACATTCATTAAACGAGCACGAGAGTATGAGTAATTTGTTATATCGAAATCTTAGGAACTTGACAAAGATTTGCAATGTTTATAGACATTTTATTGTTTACGACACAATATTGACACATTATGTAGAAAAACATAAGCAATCGAATGCCAGGGTTTTCTATGACGATAGTTAAACATTCTCTTCCCGTTCAAGTATTGTGCGTCTCGACATTCTTAAGACAAGCTTCAGGAGCTTAACGTGAAATTTGAACCTGGGAAAGCGTAGAAGACTTTCCAGTTACTCAAAATTTCTAGGACCCACTGTAAAAACGAGGGCCCTGCGGGCCCCTTGTTTACGCCACAGTATTGACACAGATGTAGAAAAACATAAGCAATCGAATGCCAGTGTTTTTAACTAGCCTAGGTATGACGATAGTTAAACATTCTCTTCTCGTTAAAGTATTGTGCGTCTCGACATTCTTAAGACAAGCTTCAGGAGCTTAATGTGGAATTTGAACCTGGGAAAGCGTAGAAGACTTTCCAGTTACTCAAAATTTCTAGGACCCACTGTAAAAACGAGGGCCCTGCGGGCCCCTTGTTTACGCCACAGTATTGACACAGATGTAGAAAAACATAAGCAATCGAATGCCAGTGTTTTTAACTAGCCTAGGTAAGACGATAGTTAAACATTCTCTTCTCGTTCAAGTATTGTGCGTCTCGACATTTATAAGACAAGCTTCAGGAGATAATGTGAAATTTGAACCTGGGAAAGCGTAGAAGACTTTCCAGTTACTCAAAATTTCTAGGACCCACTGTAAAAACGAGGGCCCTGCGGGCCCCTTGTTTACGCCACAGTATTGACACAGATGTAGAAAAACATAAGCAATCGAATGCCAGTGTTTTTAACTAGCCTAGGTATGACGATAGTTAAACATTCTCTTCTCGTTCAAGTATTAAGCGTCTTGACATTCTTAGGACAAGTTTCAGGAGCTTAACGTGGAATTTGATTCTGGAAAAGTGTACAAGACTTTCCAGTTACTCAATATTTCTAGGACCCACTCACCACTCTAACAACGCGGGTCCTGCGGCCCCTTATTTACGCCACAATATTGACACAGATGTAGAAAAACATAAGCGATCGAATGCTGTCATTTAGCCTAGGTATGATGATAGTTGAAGATTATCTTCTCATTCAAGTACTGTGTGTCTTGACATTTTTAGGATAAGTTACAGGAGCTTAACGTGATATTTTAAACCTGGAATAGCGTACAAGACTTTCCAGTTACTCTTGTTGGGTTGCTGGTTTGATATCTACTGCTTGGCGAGAAAGAGAAGGAAGCTGCAGCAGAGCGTTGAGAAGGCACATCATTCCATTCCTAAAGCGCACTCTGCGATCCTGTGGCTATGGTAGTAACAATTTACAATTCTCCTTCTAATTGAGCTGTTGGAAAAAATTTGTGCTTCATGTATCTATACAATAAATGAAGGGAATGTATTTTTACGGTCACCCAGTATACGAACACTATACTATAATGAGCTGAGCATCACAACGAGTTATATCGCAATCAATTAGCAAGTTAGTTAATCGAAGTTTAAAATAAGTTGTTTTCAAGTGTAACGTGAATGTGTGGTCTATAAACATTGAGTCATCGCTTATTATTGTCCCAATTATTTAGTAAACATATAAAAATTAAAGAAAAAATATTTACAAAGAATTTTTATTTGATAACCTAAAAATAGTTCTATAAACTATACAAAAAAAAGAGATTTTAATGTTCATTTAATAGGTTTTAATTCACAACTTTTTCAAACTTCCACTTCCTCGGCGCACGAATTCAAAAGTTGGCCATTTTTGTTCGTCGATGGTTGACTAGTTGCGAAAAACCTATCATTCGATTCAATTTTTTTTTAATTCCGAAGAAAAAAAAACTAGTCAAAATGCGGAACACATTCAATCAACTTAGTTGCAAAAGTAAATGGACACATTCCATAGTCTGACGTTGTTTAATCGAAACAAACATTTCTCAAAATTTCTTTTATAGCTTTTCCGTTCTATAAAGACGAAAATATATTTGTGTAAAGTTTTCGCGTTTAAAAGGATCCACGTGTTAATCGAGTTCACAGTTGAAGAAAGCGCACAACTTCTTTGTAGTCTGCAAAATTGCAATTTAAATTTTTTTTAAATAATAATTTTATTGTTGCGTAGCTACGAGTGCCAATCAACAGGTTACAAAATGAATGAAATATGTGGTTACACGGCGGGAAAATAACGAGGTGGATGCCCTTAACTATAATGATAATGACCCCAACTACCTTTACTACCTACCACCACGACGTACTACAAAACTAACGCGAACGTCTATTAATAATATATTTACGTTGATTTTTAAAGACAGTTTTAATTAGCATTATAATCGTTAAGTGCCTTATCATAAAACCGAGCCAAGATAATTTATGATCAAAATTCAGAAAGTAATTTATAATGGCACTTCAACCCTCGCCGTAACCAAACACGAAAATCTACTTACCCCCGAAACTTTTATTCTAAAAAGAAAAAGAGTTAACATAATAAAAATAACAAAACAAACTATATAAACACGCGAAACGATTTAAAATATACAAAAAAAAATTTACATTCGTGTCAATAAATGATTCCAAAAATATAATTACGTTTAATTAACTAGCGTTTAGTATTTTTAACATTTTCATTCACGAAATGAAATTTGAAACTCATCAGCAACAGGAAATAAATTGTGAAAATATTTTACAACATTTTATTTTATTTTAATAATAAACGAATAGTATGTAAATGTCGGTTATTTTTGTATTCTTTAGAATGAGAGAAAAACATTTGAAACCGTGCTTTTCCAAAGAAATTGTGCTTTTTGGAACAGTCGACTTGAACTATAGTTTTAACATGTATAAATGATTGCTAGCTTTCTCACACGAAAGCTCATTTATAGACTGTTTAAAATAACTATTATTTTTTTCAAATTCCAACGTAAAATTACAGAATTGCATCTCTTACAAATGATGCCAACAATAGGTCGTCCCACACTTGCACAATATCGTGGACGTTATTTAATACATTTTTCAAATAACTACAGAAAGCAAATCAAACTTATCAAGATGTAAAAAGATAAATGTTGATGGAAAAACGGCTAAACTTATAAATTACATAATAATGCTGGAATTCTGACATACTGAAGAGGAAGAAAAGACGCATCCAAAGAAGCAGGCTGAAGAAGAAGAAGAAGGCAGACTGAGCCTGTCCTAGATAATTATATGCATTTTCTTGGCAGGATTTCGCAATAATAATAAAACGGTAAGTTCCTAATTGGTGTCGAAGAAGAAAACATTGATTTAGAGAAAGTCAAATTTTTGCAAAATTTGAGCAAAAAAGATGCATCCAAATGAAGCACTCAAAATGTAGAAATTTGAAACAAGGACGCTAGGATGCCCAATCATGACTACCAGAATGCTGGAACAGCAGCGCCGTAGGTAGGAGCACGCCAGGGCAGGCTCTGCCTGCCCTAGAAAAATGTATGCCTTTTCTTGGCAGGATTTCGCAATAATAATAAAACGATAAGTTCCTAATTGGTCTCGAAGAAGAGAACATATATTTAGAGAAAGTCATATTTTTGTAAAACTTGAGCAAACAAGATGCATCCAAATGAAGCACTAAAAATCTAGAAATTTGAAACAAGGACGCTAGGATGCCCAATCATGACTACCAGAATGCTGGAACAGCAGAGCCGTAGCCAGGAGTACGCCAGGACAGGCTGAGCCTGTCGTAGAAAAATGGATGCCTTTTCTTGGCAGGATTTCGCAATAGTAATAAAACGATAAGTTCCTAATCGGTCTCGAAGAAGAGAACATAGATTTAGAGAGAGTCAAATATTTGCAAAATTTGAGCAAACAAGATGCATCCAAATGAAGCACTAAAAATCTAGAAATTTGAAACAAGGACGCTAGGATGCCCAATCATGACTACCAGAATGCTGGAACAGCAGAGCCGTAGCCAGGAGTACGCCAGGACAGGCTGAGCCTGTCCTAGAAAAATTTATGCCTTTTCTTGGCAGGATTTCGCAATAATAATAAAACGATAAGTTCCTAATTGATCTCGAAGAAGAGAACATAGATTTAGAGAAAGTCATATTTTTGCAAACCTTGAGCATAAAAGATTCATCCAAATGAAGCACTCAAAATGTAGAAATTTGAAACAAAATCAAAAATAAAACACCTGAACGAACACAAGATTTTAGAAATTTTGGGTAGAACTATGCCCACCTTGTAGCAAAATAGAACTTTGATACCTACATAAATGATACTCCTGAACCTATTTTACGGTTTTACCACAATTGGCAAACTTTCAGAATGGATTAATTCTATTTCACACACCTACTGAAAAGATCAACGACCATAAAGTGAACTGGCACGGGCAAAACTTCATTTCTCATTCTGAAGGTCACTGATCTAGTACAAACAGACAGACAAAAACAGAGAATGACTATACATAGATAGAAAATAGTTCGATAGGAATAGGTGGGGATTGAAAGATAACTTACACTATTTTAAACATTATTAATCCTTCTCGATATACTATTATTTTGATCGCTTACAATTAGTAAGAATATTCCATTATTATATAATAATATAATATAATGTATTCATTAAATATATTATATATGAAAAAAACTCGAGAGACTATAGTCTCTCGATTTATTTATATGTATTCGCGGCTTAGAAATTTTTACATTGACATTTGTGAAAAAAATATATAAAAGAACCATCTCGAAGCAAATTAAAGTGCACGCGAAGGCGTCTCTCCAGCACCCAATTTAATAAATTTTCACCTTTAAACCCTCTCGTAACGAATTCAAGATCAAAGATGAAACAAAAATACCCCTCCGTCCTATGATGAAAACTAAAAACTGGTTATACCAACAAAAAAAGAAATTCGGTAACAACCTTAATACTAAAAAATGGAAAAAAGTTGTAAAACTTTGTAACCTTCCACATCTATAGGAGCCCCGACTTCTCCTTAGGGATACATAAGAACGGTGCTCCCCTTTTACTTTTTAACCTAGTCCAGTTACTTCTTGTAAAAAATAAAAGAAAAGTCATTAGGGTTCGTGCCGTCTGTATGCCCAATTTAAGAAGAGAAAATAATTTGACTTGGAAAAAAATAACAAGTTTTTTGATTATATCCAATTATATTAATTTGCATAATACGTTGTCTGCGTTCGTCTTATATAAAAAGACAACAAACGCCAAAAGTGGTGCTAATTAAGGTGGCATCGATCGACAAAAATGAGCAGAGGCCGAATGGAAAAAGAGACGCGAGGAAGATGAAAGAGCAAAAATAAATATCAAATTGCATTTCTTGAATGATAGCTAAATAATGTCTACGTTCCTTTAGACAAACGACGACATTCAGACAACCTTCCAAAGTAAAACGAGCCAAATAAACTTAAAATTGACTCAATTGTATACGTACAAGCATTGATTATACAGTAAAACAGATTGTTACCCTGATGCAATATATGCGTATGCTCATTTTGCCGTGGCCGCTAGGATTTTTTCAAAAAGCCATCTGGTGACCACGGCAGAAAGTTTTTTGCTATTCTAATTTTAAAGTTATGAAAAACAGCACTAGCTCCAGCTATGAAAGAGTAGAATTAACATTTATATTTAGCAAAGACAGTAGTGTGTGAAATAATCAAAAGATTTGGAATGTAAACTTCATCTGGTAATAAATATCTTATGTCAAGGACATGAATTTATGAGTGAGTATGAATTTAATTTATGTTGTCAAAATTAAAGGTAAAATAAGATCATTGTAAGAAACCATTAAAATGCTATAAGATTAGAATAAACTAAACGTGTCATTAATAACCTCGTTGATCGAGCTATATTATTATCTGAATAAATTTTACACAAAAAAAAGTAAGGGTAATTCCAGGAGAGTTGGACCATTAGGAAAGACGGATCGGTGTGAGAATTTCTAGTAACTATTAACAGATTTCGCTAAATAGGCATTTTCTATTTATATTGAGTTACTATAAAGTTGAGTAACGTGATATCGTTGTGAAATATCGTTTATTAGCTGTGTTATTGAGGTTTTCTTATTTTTGTGGGGCATAAAGTTTTTTAACGGTTGAACATTTAAGGCCATTACAGAATTTGTAATAAGTTTTTTTTTAAATTCTTAAAGTAGGCAACATGAAATTTATTTTTATTGCTATCTAACGTTGAAAAACTTGGAAAAATCATTGTTTATTAAGTCAAAGTCGAGTGCTCCATCTCCTTTCTGTATTAAGGAGAGATGGACCTGTTTTCAAAAAGAGTTGCACCGTAGTTATTTTATTACAAAACTGTTACTTTTCGGCATAAAATCATGCCTAATTTTTATAAAAGAAAATGCAACGTAAACGAAAGATCTTGGACGGCTGAGACACTTCAAAATGCTGTGGAAGCAGTAGATGCATGAAGGGTGCCCGAAATACGAAATTTCTGCGACTTATGTCGCAAACACTTCAAAAATTAAAATATTTTAGGGCTAAATGGCTTATCGAATTAAAAAAAGTTTTTAATTAATTAATTTAATTAATACTTTTAGTTTCGTTTTTATTGCAGTTTAGTTTTATGTTTTTTTTTAGTTTTTTATGTTTTAATTAAAGACTAAAGTGGAGTAATTATTTTGGTAATTTTTATTTACTTCGTTATTTAAAACAATAAAAGTTATAGTCTTTAATAAACGTGGTCCATCTCTCCCGGAATTACCCTAATAAAAAAATATAATAATTGAATACTGGTAATTCTTAAGAAAAATCTATTTATGGCACCCTTCTATTTATTACATTTCATATAAAAATTTCCAGTTTCGGCCAGTTTCTGGTACATTTTTGCTTAGTTATGGTCGTTATGGATCCCTAATAACATTCCAAAACTTAACCATTTCTATTGTTTGAAACCGGTTTTTGAACACTTAGGGAATAGATATCTATTCGTCAGTAGATAAGTATCGATAGAACAACTGGCCATTAACCATTTAACGTTCCGCAGAAGAATTGCTATAGCAATTTTAGAAAAAAATTCGCGGAAATTTGTCAGACGATCAAAATCTTCGCAACTAGAAAATGGGGATTCCAGGTACGATCGTATAGATCATTTAATAATACAGCAAGAGAATGAATTTTTCACGAAATGTGAAAAGAAAAATGCAACGTAGCCTTACACGTAGTTTGTTTTAAACCGTTTCATGTTAAAAAATAATCATTTTTTTATTATCAGAAACTTATATTTTGTTGTCAGTACGAAATTTCAAAAACGCATTTTTAAACAAACTGTACTATTAGACATTAATTTTTGTAAGACCTTTTAAAGAAATTTAAAAAGATTAAATTTGAATATTATGTGAAATTTTGTACATTTTTGTAAAGTGAAATAAAAGAAAAAAAAATTTTTAAACTTTTTTTAGTCTTTACTTTTGCGAAATCTTAAATAAACGGAGATGGAAATATAAATAATTAAAACAAAATGTCATTATGAGACATAAAAAGCAAAATCAAATCGATGTTTTATATTTATATGTTTACAAGTCATCCCTTTGCATATTCAAAACGACTAGGTACCTACTTCAGTTGTCACCTTAAAAATAATATTGATAAGACAACAAAATTAAAGTGAGATATAAAAACAAAGAATGTAATTTTTTCCAAGAGGCGATATATGATATATTATTAAAATGAAACTGGAAGATAAGAACTTAAAAATTTATTAATGCAAATCAGCTGTTACTGCTCGGAGTGGTTAAAAAATAAATCATCTCTCATGGTCAAGTTCGTGGTAAAGCTAAAGAAATGCGAGAGACACAACGTTAAAGCATAAAGCGACCTCTATGAATTAATAGCAAAATATCGGTGTCAAGTTACTAAACTTCGCCGTATGGCCGTATAAGTTCTAGCAGCACTATACGGTAAACAATTTTTGAAAGAGTGCGGGGGACTCCCCGGGGGTATCACATACGATAGTTCCCATAAGGCTGTCAATCTTAATAATGTATAATCAATGGTACAAGCATTAATTTAATTTATGATTATATATGAAAATATAAAAATAGAAAAATAAATGTTGACGTAAAATAGTACCGACAGTAAATTTTCTTTCTTGTTTAGGAATTTTTGAAAACAAGACAACAACAAAGAAGTAGAACACGCCCCTGGATAAAAATTAACAAAGTTACGTGAACTTTTCTTTGCCAAAATTTATGTAATAAGAATAAACTCCCACTATAATCTAACTAAAAGGTCAAATTAATTAGTAAATTAAAACAAATGTTTATAATAAACAAAAATATCGAAATGAAAGTTGTTAAAAAGTTAATAAACAAATAAAATGGAAATGGAAGTACAGTTATCAAGAGTTTGGTTTTAGTGGAAATTTAAATTCAATATTTTTTTCTGAAATTATTTAGCTACCCGCAAATTTAATAAATTTTTCACTTTTAATATAAGTGGAAATTACCATGGAAATTTTCTGCACGAAAACGTATTGGTGGCCTTCTTGATAATCACCAATCTAACCCAATTTTATTACTTCTATTTTAAATTAATCACAAACATACCTCCTTCTAATGGAATTTTTTGGATCCCTTCACTCAACAGGCAACCTGTAACAAAAAAATTGAAATTAATAATTATAATTTTCAACCACATAATAATGAGGTTACTTAAAGCCCCTCATGGCATCAGTCTTTCACTAAATGGACAAAACAAAAATTAAAATCCTCACATGAACTCTTAACATTTGAAAGGAACTATTAATAATGACGTTTATTATTTCCCAACATTTACAGAACTAAACCCATTAGTATCATAATAATATTTAATGTCATACATGGAGAGCGTGTGTGTGCTGGATAGATGGGAACTTCCTCCTTTCAATTTTGTAAGAAAGTTAATAAAGATAACATAAGTGCTTATAATCTTTTTAAAATCGTGCAACGTCCTATTTGGACTTTTATTTCTCTATTTTATTTATTTTTGTTGCAATTAACACATTTTTGTTATTATAGATAATTGTAATTTTGTACAACAAAAAGTTTTAATACCATCATAATCATAATACAAGCAAAAACTTTAACGAATTTAATGCATTTTCTAAAGAATCGCACGGTACTTAATATTATAGGTAAATTTTTATTTTCTTCAAACGTCAGAAAAAGTTGCCTTTGTGTCACTCAATAGGTAACGGTGAAGTTTAACTTTCCCGCCGAGGCAGGAAAAATTGTCAGAAAAGTAATTTTTGTCTGTCTAGGAGGGAAAAGTAAAATCTTAACCGCACATTATTTTTATTTTTAACGTAAAAAATGTTTTTTAAGCATTTGTAATGTAAACAATTTAATGTTTTTTAAATTTTCCTTTATAATTAGTTCGTTGCTTTTAATAATTAGCTTTTTTTACAAATTTAAGTTAATTTTAAAAAATATTTGACAATTGAACTACAAGTAATTGACAAGAGATGGTGCTCTTTCAAAAATCAAAATTTTCAGTTTTACGCTTTACGTTTGCAGAAAAAATTTAATGTTTTATACGGAGTCAAAGTAGTTTTGTGTGACTCGCCTGTATTGCCTGACTCGCTCGCTACGCTCGCTCTTCAGCCAAACACAGTCTTGTCACACAAAACGTCACTTTGTCTCCTTATAAAACAAATAACTATTATCATCACCTTGGCATTCATGTTTTTTAATTGCTAAAAGTATGAACACATGATTTTTATTAAAATCAGTTGTTTATGCTTTCCCCAATGCCCTCTTCTAAAATACATTGTTGTATTACCTACTATATAGTTTTGACCTCTTGAAGTTTATATTAAATTATTGTTTTCTCAACCCTATAAGAAAATCAGCGATGTAAAATTTTGGTAAAGAACTCGCGTAATTTACGATTTTTTATTACCATTTTAATTCTCAGGTATTCTTCAGGTATTTTGAAATTGATAAATTATCGCCGAAAATACACAGTACTGGAAACATTTAACTACATCATTGCACTATTTTAAATAATGGTAAATTACCGGTAAATTATGGTAGTAAGTTCGTAATTCAAGGCAAAAATTACAACTTACATCACCGTCCAACTATATGGTAATTAAAGGTAACTGAAAACGGTAAACTACCGGTAAATTACGGTATTAAGTTCGTAATTTACGGTATTACGTTCGTAATTCACTGCAAAAATTACAACTTAAATCACTGCCCAACTACATGGTAATTAATAGTAATTAAAAACGCTAAATTACCGCTAAATTACGGTAATTAATTTCGTAATTTACAAAATAAATTACGACTCACATCGCTGAAGAAAATGCAAGAATAACTATTTTCAAGAAAATCATATTTTGATATTTTATTCTATTTGCAGCCCTCTATATTTCTAAATTATAATCCAATTTGTAACTGTCTATTTTTTAATTTAACTATGGAAAACTCAGCTCAATTTTCAATACCATCAGCACATGAAATAGTCAATAGGTTTATGAACCAATTTACTCCTCAAGGAAATTTTAAATGACAAACCAACGAAAATAATTTCCCGGAATCTTTTTGGGTTATTTTTGAACCAATTTAGTGCTAAAGGAAATTATAAATGGCAAACCAACGCGAATAATTTTCCATTTTTTAAATTTTGAATCTCATTTTCTGCCATGTTAAAAATTGTTTCCTAAAGATAACCAAAAGTCATCATTTTCTCCTCCAATGCTCTTTCTTACAAGAAAATAAACCAGTGTAGGGATTCACTAACTTTTTCGATAGTGAGCGATATCGTTAACTTGAGATTGAGGTTATGTTTATTTTGTGACTTAGAGTTTTCGATTTTTGTCGATAAATAATGTCTATAGCTACCGAAAATGGTTAATTTATGGCTATTTTCTCGGTACCTAACGAAATATTCATCCACATAAATATCCAACTTTGAAATACAAAATTCATACTTAACGAATTCGTTAGTGACCGACCACCGACGTCGCTAGCTATCGAATGTAGTTAGTGACTCCACAGGTACAGAGAGGGTAAAAATCATGAACAATTTCCACTTAAGGAAGGTAAAATACCTACTTTAACTGATTTATTTAAAATTCCCACGAATGAATCGACTGCGTTCTTAAAATAAAGGAAAAATGAACTGAAGCTCTCACATTTTGTTTCTTCAATCATTGTTTCCTCAAGAAGACAGTAGTATCTAAATTGGAGGCATGGAGGAGGAATACAAAATTAAATAAAAGGCGTAACTTACTTCTGTGGAGCTTACTAAATACAGTAAACCAACACTTTAAATACACCACCAAGACCATAATTTATAAAATTACAGGGTTTAAATTTTACAAGCTATAGGTAGCCGTCTTACCTTGTCTAATAATTTGAGAAGATGCAGTCCTATAGAAGAAGACGAAGAAATTGTTTCAAATGCATATCTTGGAGAATCAATGCGAAAAACTAGCAATCAAACAGACAAGAGAAATCATCCATAGAACGTGATTTTATATATCCTAATACAAAATATTCATCCATTTTAATTTTAACCTCAACAATTGACAATTGTACTAGAAACAATTTTTAAAATTTTTCCTTAACTACCTATGAAATACATTAATAATTTATTTTTATTATTCAGATAACCGATTGGATTGAAAGTATTTAACCAAGGTTGTGATTTCAATGGCAAACTAAGCATTACAATGGTATTAAGTTTATTTATTTCGTGCTTTAATTGTGGAAATAAATCGTGTGTTAAAACCTCAACTGATGTGAAGGAGACTCAATTGTGAAAATCTCACAATCAAAACGACAAATAAACAATAGTATTTATAAGCCACCGATTTCTCTTCTACTCACGCACACTTAAATCGAAAATTGTAAATTGACATACCCTTATAAATTGTATTAGAAAAAGGTGCTGGGTGGATTTAGAAAACAAATTTTTATACCAAAAATATAAATTTTGATCTAATGCAATGTTTGAGAGTACGCTAAAAAAAAGTTTTAATCAGAAACTGAAAATTCTTCATGTGTGAATGTATCCCTCAGGGTACTAAAGTACCCTAACTTACCCCTCAAAGCAGGGGTAAGTAACCGAATGATTTGGTAGCTACTCTACAACTGTTACGTCCGGTGAATGCACCCATCGTCTTAATATTAACCTATATTCAATTGTAGCGACAGTTACTTGTCAAATTTAGCCACTAAAATACTTTTAACTCGTAGTGTACTTCAAAATCTATGACAGCGCTGGCCATGCCTCCTCAGCTCGCTAATAAAGTATAAAAAAATAAAAAATTCAATGAAATTAACTAAAAAAAACTGTTCAAAAGTCATCGCATTATTTTACACTCGGTATAAGGATAGTCGACGAAAAGTTGAAGAAATAAAAAAATACTTGTTCGTTGTGGCTTTTGGAGTGATCGTTAGTAATTGAGTTTGTCCGGTTGTATATCCAAGTAAATAAATACAAAAAATGACCTACAATCAATCCAATGCGTCTCTGATAAAACCAAAGAGCCGCAGTGGGAGTAGCTCATAAAATACAAAAAGCAAAACTATACACGCTATTATTTAAATTCAGCAAAAAATTTCTTTACAAAACAATTATTGAGAACAAATAGGAATAGAGTAATGGCATGTTCATTTATACGTTTATTGAACCAATCGTATACAATGCACAATTTACAAGTTAATAATGCAGTAAACACTATCGAAATGTTAAATTGAAATACATAATAAAGCAACGGTATTATATCGAATGTGAGAAACTACCAAATACTTAACTATACTAGAGCAATATACATTTATACAAGCAGTCAAGTGTCAATCAAAACCAATCAAAACTAAGGTCACGAATCTTTAACAATAAGATCAATAATCACGAGACAATCAGACAGAGATGGCGGCACTACATCAAATAAACTATATTTTTATTTAAAAGAAAATATAGCTCATTTACCATTACAATAAAATTGGTTATTTTAAATAAATTAAAAATAATACTTTGTTGCATGCATATTTACTATTATTCAATTATTTATAAGATAGAGATCGTAGGTAAAAGATTGTTAGATTTGAAACACGAGAAGTGTTAAATGTTATTGTTGAAAGGAAATCATCACCAGCGTCGGAGAAGATGTCTCACACGAACTTGCCTCGAAGGTTTCTCACATATTTTATAAATTCTCATTACTAATAAATAAGAGCACAAAGTTTTAATTTTTCCAAGCACCTCAAATTATTTTAAAGGACGAGAAACTCAAGTAAGACGTTCATATCAAACAAAAATAGGGGGTAGAAAATTGACTAATAAAAATAATACAAATACACACTTTTACTGCATTTGAAAAAGCTCTTGAAATTACCCCAGTACGATAACACGATTAGTAATAGTTGATCGATATTATAAAAGAGGTAGTGAGGCTAGCACCGTGCTTGAAACCTATAACGACAGGGTATCACCAATGAACCCAATTTTAAGAGCTGGGTGGGTTGGAAAAAAGTATAGGGTGTAGACTGAAGACTGTACGACTTTGACTAATTTTAAATTTTAGAAGAATTTTCTACTGTCGTCACAAGCCTATCCAAATGTCGTTTGTGAGTATATTGTGGTGGTTCAAACAGAGACCCAGAGATTATTACGAATTAAACCTGTACTTTCTAAGTGACCAAAACATCTCAAAACTGGACTTCTTCATCCTTCGTATCCGTTGTAGACACAACACGTTAATATTTTTTCCAACACATTCCTATTTCTGACTGATGCTTTTCAGACGATTGGAACACCTTTTCGATATGTGCAAAGATCTTGGATTTAGCCTCGGAAATAAACGAAGTTCCTAGTTGCATTTAAACCCCAACGAACTATATTTTCAACATATGTGCCTTTCCTAACAGGTCTTTTTCATTGTGAAAATTCATGGTGAAAAAACAAGGTATAAAAATTCAGAAAGTGAAAACTATTTTAAATCAGGCGAAACTGATACGTATTACATAAAAGTATAAAATAATAAAGTAGTAAAATTTATATTTAAAAGACATAAAAATAAGTATTGTGTATTAAAAAAGTATAACATTGCAGTAAAATAAACCACTTTTCTAAAACATGATATGTTTTTCTTTTTGGATATCAATTTCAAAACATGTGTTTTTAACCATCAATTAATTGAAGCTACAAAAAAGTGTTGATTGCCTCTTTATACTAACAGTATATCAAAAACTACTAACAAGATTAATAGAAGTTTAGTTAGTTATAAAACATCAAAAATAGACTAAACTAGACATAAATACTACATAAATAAAACATTCAAAATCAACAGAAACATAAATATATGTTTGGCGCCACATTGAAAACTAAACACACCCCATTTCAATAATAATATAATCTCTTTTACCGTTTAATTTGTAAAGTTTTTTATTATTTATTTGAGCGGTTCAAAATCAAAACTATTTGATGTTTAGAACTCACCTAAAGACCTGGACGAATTTAGGTGATGCTTTGTATAGTATGGCGACATATTTTGTTGGTAAAAAGACACAGACTCTTCATAAAATTATAACAAATTTTAAAAATAGGTAAAATTAAGCATCAGGTGTTTGATACTGGTATAAATTTTTTTTCGAACTCAAATCGAGTTAATAAATAAATAGTCAATGGAGCTCGAAAAGTTTAGAAAATATTGACGGTTTAAATAGCGGAACCTGTGAGACAAATAATTTCAAATAACACGTGCCATAATATGGAAAAGCATCACAACTGTCGATAAGATAAATCAGTAATACCTGATGCATTTCTACAAAGCTTCCAAGACATAGCCTGAAGCTGTCACGAGTCTATAGTAAGCTAGTAGGTGTAGGAATTCTAACAGGTCACTGTCTATCTATCAAATAGGTAATTTCACACCATATCTAAAGGACATGGAAATGTCCTTATAAACAATGCAATGGGAGTAACACACCACAAGAAAAACTAGTGGGAAGAACCTAAACCCTAAAACTTGCGGATTGGATGTAACTATATATGGAGAATTCCTGGGAACACACCCAAAAGATCGGTTGACGAATTATACTCCTTATACTACATACTTATTATTTCTTTATATCCCGAAAATTGTTGACCTGTAGAGGAAGTCGGGAAGGTACTGTCAAATAACAGCCATCGCCGAAGGGAACAAATGAAGCAAGTCCGGTCCTGGTGTCGATAATAATATAAGTCGATTTACATTTTTTGGAATCGTTTCAGAACGCTCTCTTAAAATCCAATAACACTTGATGAATCACTAAAGTGCTAATATCCTTCTAAGAATTGTTGTGGGAATAATAACCTAAATAATAAGAAGTCTAGCTTGAAGAAGACAAGAAAGGGAAATTTCAAGAAGTTTAAAATCTGCATAAAAAGGTGTCTTCTACTACAACTAACCTCATGATACACTCGAGAGAAAAGGTTGGACTTTGACTAAAAATTTTGCGACGGTCGCTCTATATCTTTGCTGGGAATAAGATTCTAATTAGAACAAAAAATTTGTGAGTCAATTCACCTCTAGAACGATTTTTCATAAAGGACGAAATATTATACAGTTGGCACACGAAAGGCATAAGTGCACATATCGTCTTTGCCAGATTTGTCACAAGATCATAAACTTTTTTCTTTATTGTTGTTTGTTCGTTTGTTGTATAAAACTGGTCATTTATCCAATAATCATATTCCAATGCATTCTATACAGATGATAAATATATTCCACTACTCATACTCAAATCAAACATTCGTTTATTAACACCAAAAGAGACAATAGCTAAATAAGGATATAAGGATCATCCACCTTTTTAGTTTTCAACTTTATCCAAAAGTTCATTATAATAAGGATTTCATAGTTGGAACTTATTTATAAAGCAAACAGTACTAAATTTAATTATAAATTCAAATTGTCTGTTTTGAATTAAATAAACACGCATAGAAACAGTGAACTTTAAAGTTCACAAAGTACATTTCTAAGCAAACAATATCCAACACCGGAATGAATATCACGTGCGTTTTTTCTAATACACCTTACACCTATTTAAAAAAAAAAATAGTTGAAAATTGGCACTCGGTCATTAGATATAAGAAATATATCAAAGTTAAGAGGTCAAAGGCTATATAAGCGTAAATTGTCTGCCGAATTCATCAATCACCAAAAACATTAATATACCTTCATTACATTAGGCTCATTTATTCTTCTTCGACGGCTGATTAAAAATATCATTCCACGTCAAAAAATATTCTTTGAAGTTATAATTAAAACAATTTCTACGTCTAATATGAAGCAAAGAACAAAAACATTGTTGGTTGTTGGGGGAAAATTTTACGAAAAGCAGCTGAAAGGTTCAAAAAGTCAAATAATAGCAATCTTTTATACTAGATATTATTTAACTCAAAATTCAAAAAAAACTTATGCCGGTCACGTAATGTTAGAATCGAAAGAGACACAGCCCTTGGATAAACTTATGATAACGTTGCGAGCAGAAAACTGATTTATACCACCAGGGGCTGTAATAATTTGACCATATCACTCTCTACTTGTATGCAGCAGCAAAGAATCTAATAAATCTTCTAACAAGGAAATACATCACGTTGTCGGTTTGAAAGGGAGAGGCTTTTATTAAACAGAGGGTTGGGTCCTACTACTAACACAGCTTATACAAAATATCCTTCCCAGAAGTCAACCGACAATATTACATTACAACCTTGTTATAATTTAAAATTGTCGCTTTTGAATTTTTCAAACGCCATATTGTAATATTTCAGTTTCTATACCATTTATATTTTTAAGGCTCAAAAGCAAGAAAATAATTTTCACATGAAACGAATATTGTCAGAATCCTTTTATTCCTATAAATAGTAGTGTAAAATGGTTTTTAGTGCATTTTTCACAATATTACATCGCCATGGTTAAAACTCACTACAGCAAAGTTATAAACCATAAGTCATTTGACCTGTAATATTTTTTCACTAAAGTTAATTGCAAAATACATAGAGCACGTATTAGGTAAGCACAATCTTCCCTAATAAAAGTATCAAAATGCTTGGTTTAACCTTTTAACAGATAATTCTTCAGGAAAAAATTTTGATACGTTTAGATAATGTTAGCCTCGACTTGGGCAGTTAGAATTTTTTTTCCCAAAACGGAAAAATCACAGAAGGTTTATTTATCTAGATTTTTTTGACATCTGATACAGTCAAGGCTAACATTATCTAACCATGTATAATAGTATATTAAAGTAGAAGTGTCATAAGATCGCATTGGAGAATTTTATTGGTTACATTTTTATGTTGGCTATACTGACAATTGACGTTATTCATTGAACAAAAAATAGCTCTACTCAACCAGGAAAGAACCATTTAGCTAATAATATGGATCGCAATGGACGTTTAAATACAGCGATTTCCGGTCAATTTGTCGAATAGAAATCGTTGCCGATGCTCCCACTATAAGGAAAGATCATGACAGCCAATGATATGATAATGTCAACTCGACTAAATGAATGAGTCATCCATAGTTTTCCAAAATGTCGTTTCCGTCGCATTTACAAGGAAATATCATGACAGCCAATGATAATGTAAACTCGAAGAAATTAATGAGTCATCCATAGTTTTCCAAAATGTCGTTTCCGTCGCATTTACAAGGAAATATCAAGACAGCCAATGTTAATGAAAACTCGATAAAATGAATCAGTCATCACTAGTTTTCCAAAATGTCGTTTCCGTCGCATTTTCTCTTATAGGAAACAGTTGCTACCCTTCCTTCCGGATCTTTATATTCTAAGACGTTGTTCATTGAATAAAAATACCAGGAAAGAGCCATTTAGAAATGGTTACTGATACTCCCACCTCTCACTATAAGGAAAGATCATGACAGCCAATGATAATGTAAACTCGACGGGATGAATGTGTCATCCATGGTTTTCTAAAATGGTATTACGTAGCATTTTCTCCTATATGTAACGATTGTGAAGGTTCCTTCCTGATATTTTATGTTCTAAGACGTTATTTCAAGCTTTTAATAAATTGTAACAAGAGATGGCGCTATATTGTGTTTGCCATCACAAATTCAAAATTTTGATTTCCTACGTAACTACCAAAAATTGTACTCACTATTCTTCGACTCAAGGCTCAAAAAGAAACAATACATTATTTTCAGAATCGACCCAACCACTCCCAACCTTCTAATGAAGCCCACCTTGGAGAAACAATTTCATTTTTGAAGCCCAACTCAGGAAGTTTCCACAGAAAATTATTAATTATTAAAAAATCGTATTTATCTATTAGAGATAAGAGGAACGTCCATTACCATAACTTTCAGCATACCGCACGAATTTTAATTTTGACAGCGCATTACTTAAAAAAAGTATGAAATTAGATATGACCACCACTCGCTATTTTAAAACATACTTTATTAATGTAATAACTAAATCTATGATTAAGTGTAAAATTATGTTAATAATTTTATTATGATCAACTTTGACCCTCTATAAGTTGGCTGTGAAAAAACGTATCTTAATGTGAGGAATTTATGAATGCACTTAATAAATTTATTGACAAATACCCACGTCATTAACAATTACTTTATAGTAAAAGTTAAAAATAACTCGAGTATTACCTCAAAATAAAAGAATCTCGACGAAGGCGTCGGTGTTTTATTTAATTTTCGAAATTAGAACAAATGAGAAAAAAACATATCAACTCATTTGTCAACATTAATTGAACATTTTTTTAGAGACCGTGCGAGCGAACGGGTTTTCTTTTTAATAGGTGACGATGAAATAAAATTAGAAAATTCGGTATACTATACTACGAGCTTTATTAAATGGCTTACCTTTAATGGCGCCTTAGTGTAGTTGGAGTAATTTGTAGTGTTTTATTAAATGTCTTCTAAACACCGACGCCAGTAGATGTAGTACCAAAGTTAATTAAATTTGTGTGAGCTACCAACTTTGTTCACAATTAAGACTATAACGGGGAACTTGGAGAGAACACGTATTAATTTAAAAATAATAAGAAAACAAATAATAAAAATGATTGCGTGTCTAACCGCCCAAGTTTTGGAAAATAAATAATTCTAGATATTATTACAAAAAGAGTAGAGAAATTACAATGGGTATAATAGAATATTTAATTCGATGAATTCCTAATTACTCGATCAAATAAATAAATCATAAAGTTACAAGTGCTTCGTTTCCATATGTTCTCGAGAAAGCTACGTACACGTATATACACGTAATGAAAAGTAGGCTATGAATGCTATGATCAATATAAGACCGTTTCGAATCCCTAATAATTATTATATGTAGTTCTTAAAGCGTTTTAATTTTGATCACTAGCAGCCCCCCCCCCCTCTGGTTTCAACAACTTCCTTATCTGAATAAAATTTTGTTAATTTGTAATTAAAGGCTGTATCGATTTAAAAAGAGACCACTCCTATCCGGTACTATAAAGCTCTCTATTTATTACAGTCGGCATTAGGTACTTTCTACGTCTTTTTAAGGCTTCCATAAATGAATTGTTTGTTTCTCTTGGTCGTCACTACGTGATCTCTTTACTGTTCGTTCTTACCTTACCACATAACCATCAACTCGTAACTACTTTCGTTCGTCTGTTGGTTGGTTGGTCCAATAATGTCGACAACCCTTGCGTCTTTATTTTCTAATTTTCTATCTTAGCTCAATGACAATACTTAGATGATATTTTCCCATCTCTAAAAATAAGTCTAATATTTTCAAACGCTGTCCAAATAATCCTTGGTCTTCTGTAATTTCAATGGTGTAATTAATTCCATTTCCCTGTTTTAAAACTGGAACCAAGGCAGTCCAAGTTTATAATTTGTGTCTTGCTTTGTATTTCAAAATAACACAATTTTCAATAATATTTTTATGTAATACCTAAATAACATAATTCAAGGTTGTATTTGTTGTTTTAACACAATCATTAGCAAATCTTCCCTCAGAAGCTTAGAAATGCAAACTTCTTTAGGGCAACTAGGTAGTAACAACGGTTGATTAGGAAAGGTTTCCTAATTAGAATGCACAAACTAAATAAATACCCTCAAGCCCAATTATTACGAGTTATCAAACACTTAACTACGCGATACCTTAGTTTGAGTTTGGCGATATGTACCATAACACCCACTTGATTAATTTAAATAATTTTATAAATAAATACGTAATCTAATAACCGCTAAAGTTGCACGTTTTTCAATTATTCTCTTAGATGTGGTAACGTAATGAAATTCAATTCACTCAATTCAACCCACTACTATCAACGTGATTTTAAATGTTTTTGAGCAATTTTCATTTTCCTTACAAATAAAATGTCACGTTGTTTTAGCAAACATTATGCAAAAGCGATGTGGGGAAAATAACTGAAGTAGTAACGAACATCAAGAAAACTCAAAATACAAAATTTCGGAATTGATGGTTTTATAAAACATCAGAATATGGGAACATGAGAAGAGAAAGTAATATTCATATAACTATAGAAGGCTTAAAGGATCAAACCTACTATACAAAAATTAGAGAACCATAGAAATAACTTTGAAGAAATATTATTTTGGCAGCAATTGATTTTAATCCCACCTCGTCACGACTTCCCCCAGTCGTGACATATGATGGAGGCGCCGGGCATACAACAACCATTTACACTAATTACACTTCTGTCTGCACTTACTACGAGAATAGTAAAAAAGGGATTGAGAGGGATTGTAACAGGGATTGTAACGAACATCAAAAAAACAAAAAAAATCAAAAAAAGCTTCGGACTTGATGGTTTATTAAACGTCAGAATATGAGAAGACAAAGCAATATTCAAATAACTGGTAGAAGGCTTAAAGGATCAAACCTACTACAAAAATTAGAGAACCATAGAAATAACTTTGAAGAAATATTATTTTGGCAGTAGTTGATTTTAATCCCACGTCGTCACGACTTCCCCAGTCGTGACATATGGCGGAGGCGCCGGGCATACAACCATACTGCGGTTTTAAGTCTAGAAAATAATTGAACTTATGTCTGCACTTATTACGATAATAGTAAAAAAGGGATTGGAATTCCCTTTGATAAAATACGACAAACAAGTTGTAATCCAATTTCTATATAAGGGGAGAGGGGTATAGTGTAAACCTGCTACAAAGCGGAAGGGCCACCGAAAAGATCTATAATATTTGGAAAGCGCCCTCATGATTACCTAGAAAGATCAAGTTTTTAGGATATTAATAAATTATAACTAAAATAAACAAAACTTTCATACAGGTTAGAGGTTAGGTTAGGTTAAGCAATGATAGATTAGGTTAGGCTAAGGTAGCGTGGGTTAGATTTCCTTTATTATCATTATTATTTGACTTCCTTGTGCCTGTTACTTGACCAAGGAGGAGGAGGTTAAGTAAAGTTAAAGTAAGTTAAATTTATTACTAAATAATATTATTAATAAATTAATAAATCAACAATTTAGGAGATTCGTAAGTCATTGCTTAGCGTTAGTAAAAACCTTGGTTCTGAAAAGCCTTTGGTCTCGTCGGCAGCTTACTGACGACCTACCGACTTGGTCTATCCTATGCTGCCTAAATTCTCAAAAAGAAATCTAATAAAGGCCTATGGAAGGAAACTTAACAAGAGGTTCTAATATTAAAAACTAGAAATGTTCTTATCGATTTTTAATATTTTTCAAATTTCCACAGATACATACAAACATAGACACAAGCAGACTTCTACTAATATTTTTTGTTTATGAGTTTTAATACGAGATGTCTAACATAGGGCAATGCTGGCAACGTTGTGCCTACCAACTGTAATAAAATCGCCGTTAAAGGACCTGATTCTCCTAATGAATTTGCATAAAGGACAAGTGACAATAATGTATAGCCACGTATAGCCTCATAGGTTAGTTCGTCCTTAATAGAAAATTATTACAGTATATAAATATTGATGTAGGGTAGGTATTTATCTTGGCTCTATATATTTATTCAAAGCCTCTATGTACGTATTCAAATTATTTTGTAATTAAACAGCGAAACTATTTTGCTCAGGTATAACAGGTAATAACAGTATGTTGTATGTTGAACAAACAGGTGGATACAAACTTAGTTCTTAATTTGTAATTATTAATTAGGAATTTTTCCAGAAAAAAAAGTGTTATAATTACATTTACCAGTAGTAATATAAAACAACATAGTTAGCACACTTTTTTAAAGTAAAAACATACGTACAGAAACGACTCGAGGTATGAACATACAACTTACAATACCTAGATATGTATAGCAAGTGTTACTTGGAAATATTTTAATTTTTTTAATTACGTAACTACTTGTAATAAGGTGCCGCTATAAATATAAGATTATGTCTTTACACGTGTCAGAAGTAGAATACTTTAATAGAAATAAACACGTTTTTATTACAATGTCATGAATACGCGTATACGTACGCCACTGAAATATCTTAAAAAAGATAAGACATATATTTCCAACTTACAACAATAACTCAAAATTTTGTATAGAACGACCTATTTTGCTCAAATTTAATAGATATTTTTGACAAAAGCTTTTATAATCTGTTGCATCTTGCCGGTGTTTGATCAAGTTTAAAGATACACCTTGAGTTTACCTGCTCGAATACAAACCAAATGTAAAAAAAACCTTGAAATGGGGTACATCTGCTACACGGGTGAGAGCCCTCTATAATGGCCCTTCGTCGAGGACAACGCACCTAACTCTAGATATATATATATATAAAACACGAGTTCAATGTCATGCTGAAGCGCAGATGTGCAACAAAAAAATTTGTATTTGATAATGTTAGTTGATGGAAAGAGGATATGGAAGAGGGTGGAAAAACGAAGGTAGGTCTAAGTTTTTTTTATTGTATTGCCTAAAAACCATAAGAGTAAAAAGAAGAGCATAACAAAAATGAGATAGAATTTATATTTTAAAACATAAATATTTCGTGATGGTTGTCGTTTTCTATGCATCCCCTTCATTAAGGTTCAATCAAGATAATTAAATAACAATTGTATGTAAGTTTACGCACTGCTGACAATAAATCAAAAGAAACAACAATTAAATAAATTGGATATGTTAAAGCTAAAAGACTAATTTATACAAAAAAGTCGTTTTAACATAATAATAGTAATGAAAAGTACATAATACAAAAAGAAACGGATTTTGAAATGTCAAAGTTTTCTTGTCAGCTATTAAATAGAATACAATGAGACAGTTCATAGTTCACAGGTAAATTAACTATTACATGAGCGTTCAAACAAAATATTATAACGACATTTTTTAAACAGAATTTCACTTTTTTTTAAATAATAATCATTGTAAGCTCTAATTCTTACCGAAGCAGGAATAATCTAGCAAGCCTTGAGAATACATAATAATTAGTAATTTGAATACTTTTCAATACATGTCATGTCGTTAGTCATAAAGTGAGTGCATCTATCACCAATTTGTTTCTTTACATCAAGGCAATTAAAATTCCAAACCGTTCGAGAGGGTTCTTGCAGTCGTCAGATCGGAATTGAGAGCTGCAGTTTGGGCAACTGACGCTCCCAACTTGAAAATATCATAATATCATGGGTCGTAATTTGTTTTAATTTTCTTTTTAAGGCAATGATGATAATTTGTGATTAGGAAGATTACTTACAAAACGCTTCGATTAACTGGCACACCTTTCTTACAGCTGTCTGAGAAATGTTTATCATATTTGGAAGTGCGCGATAATACTGATCAAATTAAAACAGAATCATAATAAAATAGCACTAGACATGACGTAACATAACGTAACACAACATAACGTAATGCACAATATAACGTAACATAACATACTGTAACGTAACGTAACGTATCGTAACGTAACGTAACGTAACGTAACATAACATAATATAACATAATATTTTATATATTATTTAGTCCCGGAGACCGGTGCTGTATTACTACCCCGATCGAGTTATGTGTACAGACTATCATTAATTTATAGAGGTAATTTGTCCAACCAGGAAAAGGCAATCCTGCCTGAGAAAATGCTGCCGCAATTGTCTTTTAAGAAGGTTTAAAGTTGGACTATTAGACAAATCATTTAGTTTGCTTGTCATCTGCAAAATTTGTACGAATTTTATTGTGGTGGCGCTGGTGACAGAACCGTCAAACACGAATAAATTTGAACATATTGCTTTCGTTAATTTAATTTTTTTTTGAAAATTCAAATAATTTGTCTAGTTTATAATGCACATAATTTTCTACGTTGATCTGTATTAAACTCTAAAGCATAATAAAGTTGTGTTGATTTTCCTAACTTCTTCGCCCGTAGGAAGGAAACCACAAGTTCTAAAATTTTCAAAAAATTACAACTTTGGTAGAAACCAAATTCTATTTTTTAATTTGGTAATAAATTGCAAAGAAACTATTATCGGCGAGGGTGCACCCCAATAACCTCCCCTGCTACCCTTTTAAGGCAAGTTTTCGCGAGGCAGGATTAGTTTCTCGGATAGAGGACATCAAGATCTTTAATTCGATAGCTCATTTAGTGGAAAACTAGATGAGTTTAAACTTTCACATTTTAGAATCGTCCAAAAAATTTTTTACAGCCTATATTCATTAAATTACTTGACCCGTATTTCAGGATTTTTCTGAAAAATATTTGTTTTCGAAAATACTCGCAAATGAATTTTCGATAATTTGCTGGATTTTCTCTAATCTTCTCATACTTGAAATGTATTATCTTCAGTTGTACTGATCGGATCAATGTCGTTTTTTTTTATTTTACACTTTATTACGTTAGCTTTCGAGGTGTATTAAAAAAATTTTTTTTATTGTGAACAAATGAAAAATAATAACAATTTAATTGTTTAAATAGTTTTAACAATGGCTCTCTGCCTGAACATGTACGTTATTATTAATAAACTAGATCTATTTATCTTAAGTTACCCCATTACCCTCGAGACCCGTAGGTAATAATATGACATAACATAACGTAACGTAGCATAACATAAAATAACGTAACGTAACGTAACGTAACGTAACGTCAGTCACCACCGACTTGGCATTAGATGGAATAAATAATAGTATATCTTATATCATATAATTTATTTCAAAAGCTATCTTTCATATTTTTCGATACGACGATTATCGTAAGTTATAACTGATCACTAATCAGTTGTAATCAATTACTAAAATTTCAAATCCAGAGTTCTTAATTGAGCCAGCTACTTAGAAGCCACTGACCACATAATCCGATTGCAAATAGAAAAAAATATATAAATAAAGTGCTCAAAAGCGTTCAAAAAGTATCTATGCATGATGCAATTTGTATTTCTAAAGCTACAAAACAAAAAAAAACAAAATGCATACTCATTAGTCATTACTTAGCCTGCTTGATACCGTCCAGTTTTAATTGCAAATGTCTTCTTGATATATTAATGCGGATCCATTTGTAAATTAAATAAATAATTTAGTACTTTAATAATTAATAATAATAATTAGTTAACAATGCGTGATAAATAAAAATCAAAGTTGGCTTTGTATTTACATTGATCGATTCCTTGATTAAAAAGTTCTGAAAAAGGCATATCTTTAATAATAGAAAGTTTTTCAACATAATAAGATTGATCATTTATCTTCAAATTACACTTTTCCAAAAATTTTCTGCAAAATTAATTTTTATGCCATCGAATCATTTGTTTTGGATAAATTGGCGACGGAGAAAATTCAAGAGAAAATAAACGTTCGGAAAAGTAGCACCTAATTTTTCTAAGCTATTCATACGGCCAATAACCCTCTTCCATCCTTGAAATCTATTCAGCTCGATATAACCACATCCCTCCTTTATAAACAGCATTTTTCTTTTTAATGAACTATAATGATACTTGCTCAAAACACAAAAGATTTTCGATTTTTGGCCATCAAATGGTTTATTTGTAAACTCTAAATTTTTTTTGTTAACCACTTTTATACAAAAAAATAAAGCAAAAAAACAGGCCAAGACTATATTAATTTGAGGTAATAAAAATACACACCAAGAACTAGTTCGAGTTGTGTGAAAAGAATATATTGTCATAATTCCTAAGTACACCTGTTGGTCATTTATTTTGAGTTCAGGTTTAATAGATTAGAAATCATTAGTAAACCAAATAGAAACCTTTTTCTCTTTACAAAAACTCATTTGATCATCTAATTAACCAAAATTTTAAAACACCACAGAAGTAATTTGATTTAATTTAAGTATGGATTTTCCGAGGATTCTCTAGACAAAGAGACACCAGAAAAATTGTAAATATGTGCATGTTTGGCTTGATGCCCAAAATACAATCTTGACGATTAAAACTTGAAAATATTGCTTTGTTTGAAGTAAAGAGACGTATGTACCTACTACGATGCAAATTTACGTAAATTCGAAGCTATTTTCATAAATTGAAACAAGCAAAATTCGCCCATCCATCAAAAATCGTGTTTCTTGGCAAACAAATTGATGAAAAAAATTAAAAAGAGGCTCGATAAAAAGCTTATTGGAAGCGTATTAGAATTAAGTGTCAATATAACAAGAAAAGTAGCTATATAAGATTTATTGACTAAAATATACACACAATAGATTGTAGTCGTCAAATTTCTTTTTCATCGTCATTTATAAAATAAAGTCAACAAAAGCAATCGACAATCGAAACGCATTACGTTAATAATGTTTCCCAGTTTGGTTTCCCATAATATAAATAATAAATTGCCTTTTATTTAATTGCAAATGTGCAATAAAATTCAACTTATTTGATTAACCCCCAAGATTTTCTCCCTGGAGTCAATGCACTCAGAGATGATGAAATAAACAATAAACACAATATAAGTTTGAGGTTAGTGTCTCGTAAAAAGACAATCTTCTCTATTTAAGTAAAAATTTAAGAAAAAATAACTATAGAAAATGATTAAAATAATAAATGTGTCTAGAAAATCTTAAATGGTGGCGAAAAAAGCTTTAAGTTAATCTTGGAATATTCAAAGAAAAAATTAGAGAGAGAGGTGAATGAACTCATTCAATGGGGTTGAAATAGCATTAAACGTTAGTACAACACCTGCTTTTTGGAATTCCCTATAGGAAAATTACAGTACCAGTTAAGTAAGCGACTGTAGAAAAATTAGAAACACTAAAAATGTAGACATTGACATATAAAGTTCTGAATAAACCAAACTGGTGCTTAGACGTGACAAGGCTTTCCAACATTTTCTGTACTAACGTCAACTGTTCTGACACTGGGAATTCATAATGAAACGTAATAGATGCAGGGTCATTTATTTATAAATAAAAAAATGGATCAGTGTAGGTAAGTGTCAAACTTCTTATTAAATTAATTTTGTGACAAACGTCATAAAGTCTAGTTTGATGTTTACCTACGCTGATCCATTTTTTGATTTATAAAAATACAACTATCAAAAGATAGACTGTAATGATATTTGTTATTTGAGTTGCAGTCAAAAATCGTCAGGGGCTACAAAAGTTTCGTGGCCCACGAGGTACTACCAATAAGATTGGAAATTAATGAATTGGCTAAGACAAAAATTTTGGTTGCCATGGTATCTTCGAGCTCTCACTACATCTTAACACCTTCTAGCAACCCTTGCACTTCCAGATTTGCCATATTTTTTATCTAAACAAACAAACATGACTATAGCTCCTAGTTTCAAACATTGATGCAGATCGATCCTTAACTATTAGTGTTTCACGAGATTCATGTATTTTTCTTGTTCTTGTCTTGTTCTTGCACAAAATGCAAGACAAGAATAAGAGAATAGATATATAGTTTTTAGCAAGATAAGAAATTATCTTGAGAGAAAAGTGCATTTTCTTGCATTCTTGCTCCCTTGTCAAACCGAATATCAAGAGATAACCCCACGAATTGTAAGAATACAAGTTTTTTTGCATGAAAAGGGGAAGCCCCGACGTTATTTTTTATCGAAAATATGCATGACAAGAAATATGGAAGACTTAACAAGACAAGACAAGATTTGTGTTTCCAAGAATGAAGCAACACAAGACATATTTTGATTTCTTTTCTTGCTATGATTGACAAGAAATAGTCAAGCAAGACAAGAAATCTTGTCTTGAAAAACATTATTAACTATCCCTATGGAGAAGAAGACTCTCATACATTGTACGTAAATTATAAAAGTGCTTCATTATACTATATTTCAAATCCACAAATGTAGATAGTTGTCTCAATTATCAAATGAAGAATAGATTATATCGAGATTGTTTGGTACAGCATTAGGTATAGACAATCGTTCGCACTCGAATCCACTTCTACTACCAAGATTTGATCAAATTATAGTAAAGTACGTTATGCTATTAAAGCGGCACATGTTTATTGCATCTATCTCAATAGAAGCCCCGCTATAGTTAGCTATATTATGAACCTATATTATGAATAACTCACTATCTACAATTGTGGGTTTGGAGAATACAAGTTATTTAACGTGTTTGGGGTAGGTATCATGGGTTAAAGAAGCGCTTATACGTATTCTAGGGTTTCGTTTGGTGCCAGTCTGAAGTCTGAAAATTTCCTCAAAAACTTGATCTGACCCCTTCTCGAATAATCGATTTCTTTATCAGTTCTTCAGCACTTTCTTGATTTATTCATATGATGATCAAACCCTTAGGCTTAGGCTATATGTTGTGATACTGTCTGCACTTAGCATTCCATTCACAGACTTCTTTCACCCTGTAAATTTAAGCCTTTTTCTATTTAAAAAAATGGAGGAATGGAATGAAACGAACCTTGCGAATTTCCAATTTTTAATTTTTTTCAAAAGAACAAAAAAATTGAAGTTTTTAGAAAAAAAGAAGGGAAACTAATTATGCGGCGCCAATTACCTACTGAAAAGCGTCTGTGAATGAAAGAATGAAAATTTTGATATGACGTCGCGCTTTTTGCTTTGTGTACTTTGCCAATTTTAGTTATACAAGAGTGTCTCTCTATTCATCAGCTTCTCAAATAATACAACTACGCATTTTCTTCCACCTTTTCAATACGCCTACAGACTGCCTTATTAGCAGTGTTATAACAGAAGGAACATCGTCTACTTCAACAACATGTTTTTAGACGAATATACGACTAACCTATAGAGCCTCTTTGAATATTTTATTTAAATCAAAGGTAGTCGTTGACAACGAGGACAGAAGAAATTTAATTTTCCCTCAATCACTGCATCTCACCCGCCCAGTATTAGAGTAAAACCGTATTATACAAAGTTCATTATTAAAGCAAATTCTAGTAAATGTTTTTATTAAAAGCTTAACAATTTCCTCTTATTATGAACTAATTTACCTGCAATAATTAATAATCTTAACTAATTTCTAGTAAATAAAGCACTCGAGCGTTGACGAAACGGTAATAAACAACCATGCATCATGCTCTTTCCTGTTATAATAATTTTATCTAATTGCTAAGAAGTGTTTCTAATAACTACCTAATACTAATGTTAGGTATAGAAAAATCGATTTTGGAATAAATATCGTAACAAAAGTAAACGCTTCTGTGAATTGACGTGGAATTGACGGACTGACGCCAACTATTAACTATAATACTTATTGTTTGCAAATATTATTGTGGAAAATAAAATAAAAGATTGTTGAACGATGTCAAAATCATCCTTTGGTCTCTAGATAACGGAATATTTCTATTTGAACTACTTCGCAAATGCGTTTGTTTGCTCGAAAATATCAAATCATAATTAGATAGCCGATGTTAAAATTTGGATAAATATTGAAAAATCACACCACGTACGTACGTAATAATTTCATTCATACAGAATAATTTAATTCATCAAAATCTCAAAATGTGTATTAAATTAATTTGATGTCTTTGAAAATATGAGCAATATCAAGGTTAATGTGGTTATAAACTTGAAAGGTCTCTAACCTAACTAGCATCACTAGCATTAAAATTAGAAAACTTGGGTAAATGTAAATGTTTTGTTATTTTATTCTTAATGTATTTTTCTATTAATTTGTACAACACCTGCCTTAATGTCTAAATATTCAAATTAATGCTTAAATGTGCGTAAATCCACAAGGTTGGTGATCATAGATCAAAGTACCTTGGAATATTTATATTTTACATCAGAATAGTTATTTATGTATCTAGAGCCTAAAAGCTAGTTTTTAGGCGAGAAGTCGTTTTTGCGACCGAAACGAAGTTGAGGTCGCAAATAATCGACTGAACGCCTAAAAACGCTTTTAGCTCGTGATACATACAAAATTTTTCCTCCTTTTGCAAAATTAAATAAATTTTACTTGGAGTTTTTAGGTTATGTATGACAGTTGTTGAAGACACGCCTCGTTTTAAATATGTCGTACTTCTTTTTTGATTATATTGTTTCTATGTATAATTTTTTTGTTTATATACTTTCCTATGTACAATATTTTCTGGTTATGTACTTTCGTTCGATCGAAATGACTAACTTTAGACGTGCATACATGAAGCGTAAAGTACGATTTTAGACGCAAAAGTAGGAAAACAAAATTATGGCTTTCAAAATACACCTTTCCAATGAAATGTTATAGAAATGACGTAAATGATCATGCGTTATCGAAGATTTTTTATGATTTTAAAGGTTCAAGTGATATAACGGAGACTTTACAGCATCACCAATTTACAAAACACCGCTTTTCTATTACAGCAATTCGTAGCAGAAATTTTTTAAACCTTTATTCCGACTTCTTCCTTATAAATGGTCTCTTTAGGCATGAAAACCAAATAAGCAACCCTTAACTGGCTCTTTCGAAGTAATGGACAGTCGGGTTTCAAACGGAAATCCAGCGGTTTGGAAAGAAGGGTAGTTCATTAACTTTGCTGGTCGGTCATTTTAAATAATAAAATTCATGGGTGTTGCTTTTGGAGTGGCCGATACGTCTACACCGGCCATATAAGAGAGAGCATTGTCACAAATTTTCAATCAACAACCAAACAAGTTCGATACTTCCAAGAACCAAACAAGAATAATGCAGTCGTAAAATCTTCAATTTACCTGGCCGTAAATTGTAGTACCTCATAAAACTTAACTTTTAAATTCCATCCCCCTTCTCAAAGAAATATACATATATTACACAAGTTGAAAATAACAAAAGTATCTACTAGTATAGTGGGGCCAAGTAAAACTTATATGTGCTGAAGCAAATTAAATTAATTTAAAAAAACACTGATGCGATATAAAGAGAGTTGAATGAAAACAATTTTTTTTGGGTTTTGCCAACTCGTTTATAACCACTTTTTGACACTTTAATTTATCAATTTAATGCGAAACAAAAATTTGCATACACCTTCGTAATATCTCTGCGTTTTTCCAATAGTTTAAACAATCAGTTCAGAAGAAAGAACAAGAGGTACATAAAAGGTATGGTAATTGTGCAGAAAAGGCTTAAAATGAAGTAAATAGCAAGAAAGGAGTATTAAAGAACATATTAGGTGATAGTCCACTTAAAAAATGAAGAGGTGAATCAACAGCTAAAAAAGGAAATATATGACATCAACGAAGCGTCCCTGCTGAAATCACGCTGTTATCGCTCCCCTTCCATCACAGTAGTTGTGGTCAACGGTATTAAAGGGCAAGTGTAGCATTCCCAATAATTAGCATTAGTTTAAATAACTAACATACTTTAGTTTTATCACCAACTTAAATTCCTATCTACATGACTATGCATTTACGTTTAAAAAATAAATTTAGCTTAATTATGGTTGGTTAAAATCCTTGACCGGTCATTCCAGAAGATACTTTTTTTTCTTGGTATAATATAATGACAAATTATTGTTATATTTAATTTTGCTTTGAATTTAAATATAATATAATTATTATTATTACCATCATATACCATCTGTTGTTTTAATATTTTTGGGGTAAACACATAATGTTAAATTAATGTGTCATAAAAAAATCATATTATAGCAAGCCATGAAAATAAGACAGCCAGAGGCTTAAAAATATTTGTAATTATGATCATCATCTTTCTATTCGTCAGGTCTGAACCTGTGGCCCCTTGGGCCCTTTAGCGGCCCGATCCTCGCATTGTTTGCTAAATCACTGCAAACGCTTTAGGTTTCTCGTCATTCGGCATTGTCTTTAGGAGTCTACTGCATATCCTAACCTAACCAAACGCAACCTGAACTAACCTTGCATTTAAAAATGGAAATTCTTTGTTTATTTTAAGTATAAATTCTTTACATCCTGTAAATTGAAATAATGAAGTAAATGAAAATGTCGCAATTTATACACCAATATAGCGAATAGCCATGGGGTTTTGATAAATATTTTAATAAAAAAAATTTAAAAATAGATATTTTCCACTAATTGTGAGCCACTTTTTCTTTGAATAATGTCAATGAACTAAAGAAACATTAGAAATTGTTTTTAAAAACCCATATTTTGAAGTATTTTTCGACATTTTCATATAAAAGCATGCAAAATTAATGTTGTGTATTGATTTAGATGTAGAATTTTATCTGAATAATTCAGAAAGTATGAAATTTAAAAAATATGATAGTACCTGTTTAAAATCCCTATGACCGATAGCGGTGGTCACCACCCTGTATAAATTAAATAAAACAAGCGATAAGCCTTGTCTGAGTCCTGTATTTACAATTTCCTTCGTCTCTTCGCTTCCACAGTGATACATATCTGTGTTTTTGTTCCATTCAACATATACAAATTATAATCTTAAAGTAGGTAAATACGAGAAAAACAGTAGTTGACATAGATTACAACTCTCATTTGTTTTGTGACATTCCTAAAGCCTGCTCGATACAATCTTTTATTGATAGTTCGCAATATTCCACTCGTTAAAATTAGAAGTGTTGGAAAATTATAATAATTTAATAAAGAAAATTTTGTTTTTCTTTGTTTAAATTTAATGTCAACTAATAATATATCGAGAAAAGTTTGATACTTACAGAAACACCAGCGGGAAAAAAGTCGAATTTCACAAAGTCCAAACGACTTTTTGACAAGGGCATTGCCACATTGATGGATTGTTATTACTGAAACAAAAATAAATTAAAAATTAGCCTCAAATAAGAATAATTACATAATAAATGGAATTACACAAAAACTAATCCAGCAGTCTTCTTAAATATGTAACAGAAGGACATCGACCCGAATATAAAATTTAATCAATATTTGTACAACATAAAAAATAAAGAGGATGTTAAGATAAAAAAATATATATAACGAATTTTATTTTACTTACGTAAAACGCGATGTTATGGCATAACTAATTGCTACTTAGTAAATTACTCCCTAATAAACAAGATTTGGAAACCAAAAACAAAAATCTAAATATATTTTAATAAAGCGTTAGAATTTTTCGTGCTCCATTAAGTTTTCTTTTGTAAATCAAAAAAAACAAAAATATGGAACGCCAAAGCGCAACTAAATTTTTTACACATTTATAGATTTGGCACATTGCACAAAGTTGTCAAGTGATGTAAGAAATAAAAAAATTAAGACAATCCCCAAAAATTTAATAAAAATAAACATCTACAATTAAGGAAGTGGAAGAAATTTATCAAACCACAATTGGCGTAATATTTGGCAATTTTACGTGGGCACCATTTTGTTTTTTATAAGACAGCTTTAAAAAATTAATTGTAAAAGACGTCGCTTTAAAAATAACAATAATAAGAATACAAAAGTTGTTTAAAATTTTATTTGTTTTAAAAACTACAAATCAACAACCCTTCAAGAATTCGGAAACGTTTAATAAAAAATTTTGTCACAACTGAAAGAGCCAAGAAATTTACAAAAATTTGTATAAGTTGCCAAACCTTGACCAATAAAATTGTAAGATCTTTTTGTTTTGTTCAAAACAATCATTGTATAGTCAACGACTCAAGACTCCATAAGAGGAAGAAAAATTAGGAAATTTCTACAAGAGATGGAAATCCTCAGTAATGATGATTTGCGTCTTAGACAGTAGGCACTTAAGACGTGAGTTCGGCCCACAGCCATCTCACTCACCAGTGGCGTAAATAAAGGGTCCGTAAGGGGCCGCGTTGTGGTAGGGCAGGATAGAAAGGGTTCCATAAACATCGTTTAGTATGAAATTTCATTATAAAAATCGATTTGTGGTTAAATAAGATGATTATTTCCGGGAATGGGTAGGGAATGGTTGCATTGTGGGAGAGGGTCTCCAAAATCTTCCTTACGCCACTGTCTTCAACCCCCTCGACTTCCATATTTTGAGAAATGCCATCAGGTTTCATTACATTGCCATCAGGTTTCATTACATTGCCTTGCAGTTTTTTTAAGATGACAGTTTAGGCTTCTCTCTCACCCAGTGATGTAAATAACGGACCCGCAGAGCCCGTGTTACGGGGAGGACAGGATAGAAAGGGAACCAGATACATCGTTTAGTATGAAATTTCGTTCTACAAATCGATTTGTGATTAAATAAAATGATTATTAACGGCAATGGGTAAAGGCCCCACTCTGGATTTTGCGGAAGAGCCCCCAAACTCTTACTTACGCCACTATCTCTCAACTGACTTCAACCCCATTGACTTCCATATTTTGAGAAATATCATCAGGTTTCATTACATTGCCTTGCAATTTTTTTAAGATGACAGTTTAGGCTTCTCTCTCACCAGTGGCGTAAATAAAGGGCCCACAGAGCCCGCGTTGTGGTGGAGACGATAGAAAGGGCTCCAGAAACATCGTTTAGTATGAAATTTCGTTATAAAAATCGATTTGTGCATGGCTAAATAAAGTTATTGTTAACGGGAATGGGTAGGTGACCTACTCTGAATTTTGAGGAAGAGCCCCCAAACTCTTAATTACGCAACTGCCTTTCACCTGACTTCAACCCCCTCGACTTCCATATTTTGAGAAATATCATCAGGTTTCATTACATTTCCTTGCAATCTTTTTTAAGATGACAGTTTAGGCTTCTCTCTCACCAGTGGCGTAAATAAAGGGCCTACAGGGCCCGCGTTGTGGTGGAGACGATAGAAATGGCTCCAGAAACATCGTTTAGTATGAAATTTCGTTATAAAAATCGATTTGTGATTAAATAAAATGATTATTAACGGGAATGGGTAGGTGACCTACTCTGAATTTTGAGGAAGAGCTCCCAAACCCTTAATTACGCAACTGCCTCTCAGCTGACTTCAACCCCCTCGACTTCCATATTTTGAGAAATATCATCAGGTTTCATTACATTTCCTTGCAATTTTTTTTAAGATGACAGTTTAGGCTTCTCTCTCACCAGTGGCGTAAATAAAGGGCCTACAGGGCCCGCGTTGTGGTGGACACGATAGAAAGGGCTCCAGAAACATAGTTTAGTATGAAATTTCGTTATTAAAATCGATTTGTGGGTAAATAAAGTTATTGTTAACGGGAATGGGTAGGTGACCTACTCTGAATTTTGAGGAAGAGTCCCCAAGCTTTTAATTACGCAATTGCCTCTCACCTGACTTCAACCCCCTCGACTATTTTGAGAAATATCATCAGGTTTCATTACATTTCCTTGCAATTTTTTTTAAGATGACAGTTGAGGCTTCTCTCTAACCAGTGGCGTTAATAAAGAGTCCACAGGGCCCGCGTTGTGGACGGCAGGATAGAAAGGGCTCCAGAAACATCGTTTAGTATAAAATTTCGTCATAAAGATCGATTTGTGGTTAAATAAAATTATTATTAACGGGAATGGGTATAGGGCCTACTCTGGATTTTGGGGAACAGCCTCCAAACCATAACTTACGGCACTGTCTCTTACCTGACTTCAACCCCCTCGACTCGATTTTGAGAAATATCATCAGGTTTCATTACATTGCTTTGCAATTTTTTAAGATGACAGTTTACGCTTTTATAATATGAGGTTAGCTCGAGCGACCCCATTGAAGACTTTTAAGGCGAGAAATTCATTTTTGAATACTGAACATAAGACTTATGTTCTTTAGTAGTATATTGGATATCATCGACCCTGAAATTCATACGAAAAACAAAGCTTCCCAGAACACACTCGAAGAACATTTTAAAAATCCTTTTAGAGCTCTTAAATTCTCGTTATTTTCGTACCAAAACAACAGTTCATCTAAAAATAAAGATTTTAAAAACGCGAGTTCCATAACCTTCCCCCAATAAACATAAAAGAGGTTTTATCACAAGCCTATACTTGACTCGTGATTACACTTTTGATAAACCATTAAAAAACCGTGTTGGCGAGATTATTATCTTAAAATTTCCAAAATGTATTTAAAACATACCAGTACGGAAATAATTTTAAAATTTTCATTTCTTTAATATAACTTTCACTGAATGCGTTTTAACAAAAATAAATGAGATGACTACCTACGCCAATTTCATGTTAATTAATTTAAAATATGCAATGGGAAAACGTAATCCTAAACTTAATATCGAGTGTTTGCATGAATTGTTGAAAACAATGTCGATATTTACGTGCAGAGTTCAATTGCATACGTCCATTCCATCGTAGGCGAAATAATAAAATTTAATGCCCTCCTTTTGTAATCCCCCGATATTTGTTATCGTGGGTGAAAATAACATTAGCAAAGAACAAATATTATAATGAGATGAATAAATCTGTTATGAATGACATTATCTCCTATAAGAGAAACGTTTCGTCTTGTATGCAAAATTATTGATAGTTCAAGTGAACTTCCTGTGGATGCAAATAAAACTTTTCTAATTTAAAATGAATCGACTGGAATATAGGACGGGGCCGAAACTTTGCATACAAATTTCGTTTTGCCTTGGAATCGCAGGGTCGGTCTTAGAGAAAAAAATAAAATTTTTATCTTGGTACAAAGTTAACAGCGCGACAAGCTGTCTGTGTAAATCCGTGTATCGGACGACGACGACGCCTTCTTTTAAAATAAGAAAATCGAGACCTGGTTTAATTTTGAAATGTGCTTCCCTTTCCTCGCGAATTATGTAAAAATAAAAATTATTATCTATTTTGGCTACTAGAACTTTATTGAAATTATTATTAGTTTTGGTTTGTGTATGCGACGTATTTATATGTTGTACAATGACGAGCAAGTGATTAAAAACCCTGAACTTCTGTAATTTTAAAACGTATAAAAAAGTAACTTTATGCCAAAAACGTAATAATACATTAAATTAAAACAAAATTAACGTAATAAAACAATTTTACTAAAAGTACACAATAGAAATATCATCAAACTTCATAATAATCAAAGTTATTGCTTAAAGGTCCAATTAAATAATTTTTTTTAATCATTGTTCCTTTTGTTTATAAACATATTGAAAAAAATTTTAATACAAGTCCTCTCGGTGAGTAAAACGTAAATCCTTTGCAAAAGTAATGTCGTGAGAAAATGCCATAAGACAATATCTCATGGAACTAATTTTATATTGTAATCAACTCTAATTGAAGTAAACAAAATTATTGATAAATTGATGCACATAAATAAAAAAATTTGCAAAAATGATAACTAATAATTTCTAAAACTCATGTAATTAATAAAAAAGAACGAGAAAAAGTTTAAATGCTACTTTTTTGTTTAATCGTACAGTAATATTTATATTATGGTAACTAAGGCATGAATAGAGAACACACGTTTACAATACTAGTACCGTAAAGTAACTCTTTATTGTAAAGGTTTTTTTTTTCTTGTGTTTTCGTTGTTAATAAATAAAATCTACTGTTTATTATATGGTAAATTGATAATTTAAAAACAATTATTTTTGCAAACGTGTACATTACATTATGGGAAATTTAAATCAAAATTGGATATTTCGTCACGATTTAACAAAAAATATTGTACGCAGCACGTACTGAAAGTGTCTTTACAGGACTCGCAGGCATCATCACTTTCAGTACTTGTTACGTAAATAACTATTATACGAAAGGCGTTGCCTTAAAATTAGTTACTCTCGTTTTATAAAAACCAATGAATTAAAATCACCACGAGACTATTTATAAATCAAAACGACAATAGATTCTAGAAGGTTGTATTAGCTAACAAATTTCACATTCATCAACACCCATGTTTAGATTAAAAATTTTTGATAAAAATGTATATTTTACAAAAAAAAATGGAAAAAAAGCACTTCGCATTGTAACAACAGGTAATTAAATTAACAGTTAATTACTTAAAAATTTGATTTAAATGCAAGGTTAACTTTAATTAACAAACTTTACTTTTATTATTAATTTTTAACGACCAACTGCAATGGCAAAACTTTTATGCAAGCTTTAACATTTTATTGTAACAGCACGTTTCAAACCACAACATAACTTGTTTATTGCCATTTTCAATTTTAAATGCAATTGTTTTGATGAAGTTTGACAAATTGTGCATTTTGAATCAAGTATGCGGGTAATACTATTCCACTCATTAAAACAAAAAAAATTTAATGTCAACGCCATTCGCGATAACTTTTCTTATTATGAGAAATTAAAATTCATGGTTATCAAGGAGGCTGTAAAATTTAAATCTGCATTGCGTCAAAATAAGTTGCTCGTATCAAAAATACTTCAGTCTTCGCAGATAATTTATCAACTTCTTACAAATTCGAACAGTTTTACAGTTTCGTTGATTTTCAATTATATCAAAGTAAGTTCGGTTGTTATTTATATACTTTGGGGGATTCCCACAAAGTAGATACTAGTTCAAATTCGAAAAGAAGTTTATTAGGGCTAGTTATGTCTGTACGAAAATAATATTTCGCTTATCACGTATACAAATATGAACAAGAAGACTTACAAGACCAGCAAATAGACAAGCAGGAAGACTGACATACAGACGGGAAACCAGATGGACAGTAAAAACGAGAGACAGGCAGGCAGTTAGACAGGTAGTAGAAAAATCCTATATCAAAACAGGCAGACAGATGGGGATAGAACAGTTGGGCCTAATTTTACCTGAGGTTCACGGAGACGGAGACACGGAAAGTTTACTTCAACCTATCAAACAGTTGGGCCAAAGGATCGCTCTGATAAGTGATAATATAATTATACTATTTATAAGACGTAGTATTTTGAGAAATTTTTGGAATAGATATTTTTAATGATGTCATAAAACCGCAATATTATTAAAGGCCGCAGGTAGCTAATTCTTAATCCTCTCGAGTTTCAAATTTGGCCCAACCGTACGGTTGAATTATAAAGTTATGAGGAATTTGGTCCAACTACAAGATCGCGAGACCGACAGACAAAGTCGAGAACCTCTGAGGGTCTCTAAGTAATGCCATTGGCTTCTGGAATCGTTCTTCCACTTAAAACGTATGATGAAACTACTCTATTAGCTTATGATCTGATAGCGTCCTATCAGAACCAGTCACCTCTAAAATATTCCCAGTCCCAAGAGACTGTATATTTAATATAAACTTTTGATTAGAGTGAACTTTGACTTATGACTTGAACCCGAGACCTTAAAAATTAACCATTACAGACGGAGAAAATTAAAAATAGTTTCATTACGTTGGTTTATCAACTTTTTTTAATTTAATCAAACAATGTGAAGTGCGAAAAATAAATATTCTCACACACAAACTTAAATTTTTCTTGACCTGCAATGTTTACTATAAATTTAAGTTATAATTTTGCTTAATAACAACAGTTATGTAGATAAATATCTTGTTACAAATTAACACACACTTATAAAGTTAAAAGCGAAACCCATCGAGATATGTCTAGTTAAAAGGTAATTAAGACAACACGTTACTTATTATCAAGATTAGTGTTAAGTTACTTAAAAAAATTATATTTCCACAAAATTCCATCAATTGAGAACATTTATTTACCCCTTTTAATTAAGTAAACAATTCTCGATCGCAATCGTTTACTTGTTTTTCAAAATATGGAAAGATTTAAAAAGCTGATTAAAAGGCTATAAAAGCAACGAATGACGTCAATGAAGTTTCGGTATTTAATTTATTAATTAAGTAATTATATAATATTAATTATTACTGTATACTTAATTAGTTTGGTTTAAATTAAAAAGGTCTTTGATTCACAATATTTGAACATTTCATAAGGTATTCAAATTCTGTTCAAGTTGCCAACTAAGGAGGCCATGGAATTCATTTAAAAGTTAAAAGGATGGTCTTAGAAATTACACATTAGAAATTGATCATTGCAGTTTCTTAATTAAAGGTATTGAGTCATAATTAACTGGTAGAATCTTTCTCTCATTAAGATGAGAAACAAGTGAAATGTCGATGCATATCCAGAAGGCCGAGAGGAATGTCATAATTCATAAAATAATTATTTAGTTCAATTATAGGTTCACTTGCAATTTAGCTTTTGACATGAAAAATAATTTCATAGCCTTCTTAATTGTAAGTGCAGTTTAATTGTTAAACAGTATAAGAAATCAAAAATCGTATATTTTGAAAAATATCGAATTATTACACGATTCCACACATGTCATTCCAGTCTATTTCAACCATTGAACTTTTGATCACTCTGCTAATAAATAAAATACGCAATTACAATTAATACTACAGACATTGATAATAGAAACTTAATTAACATAAATCAATATCAAACACCCACAAATCATAATTGATGATAAAATTAAACATCGTAAAATAATACATGCTTTTGGTAAAGAATTGGCAAAACAAATTATCTCTTTATTGCTTTAACAATACATAATTGTATCGTTAAATTAAATATAGGTAGGTACTAATTACTACTAATTACGCAGCTTCGTGATAAAAATTCACCAATACGATTATTTTTAGAAATTATTTTATTACGTCTCTTTTAATAATTCTTACTTTATCTTTTACAAAATGGGGGTCGATATAACAATTGCCTCTTTTCTTGGTTTTTCTATTATGAGTTTTCCGTTAATTATTGTATGCAAAGCTAAAAAGTACATTATATATCAACAAATAGCTGTCAGATAATACCATACACTTCATACTTATATTTTTAATACATCAACTTTCTTAATTTAAATGCAACGTCCTGAATAGGTATATTTTAATATTGTCATAAATTAGCATTAATATACGTATAGGAAAAAGTCCTGTTATGGCTACATCAGAGTTTTATAAACGAGGTAGTCCTTTTTTTATTTCCTTAGATAATTGGGTCGACCAATCAACTTAGGTCAATTAATAAAGACAAAGTTTAATATTAATAAGGCATATAAAAACGTCGTAGTATAGTATTAAATTCCCACATGATTAATACAAATCACAATCGAATAAGGAAGTAAACTTAGACTTGGTGTTTTTGATCGACTTGGTTCGACTACTTTTACTTATATTGATTGAAATTTAATATTGTCGCATGTAAAGGAATTACTAATTAAAAGTAAATAGTAGATTTAACCATACCTCATAAATACTATGATATTAGCTATGTTCTTTATAATACGACTATTATAATATCTTAAGGCAGTTACAACTTAATTGATAATAAAACGTTAATTTCTGGTAATAAATTTTAACTCCAATTACTTACAACAATTTTATGTTTTACTATAAACGAAATTTTTATTCAGAGTCTCAAGACAATGTATTTATTTATTAACAGTAAGAGTATATCTAAAGCTAAATAAATAGTATAAGTAACAGGCACGTAACTAGCTTCTTAAAATCAGGTGGGTACTTAGTGGCCACAAATTTTTTTGGGTGGGCCAAATACATAATATGTAGTCCATAAAACTTTTTAAAGATTAAATATTTTGTGTGGAATTTAGATTACACTCTAAATATCTGAATTTTCGTTTATTATTGTCATTTTATCGGTGAGCCAGCAAAATTTTTGGTGGGCCATGAGTACGTGCCTGAGAAGTAAGTAGGCTGTGGATTTCTATCGGGAGTAGGTTTAGCCAAAATTGCATACGAGTAGTCGCCTACCGTTCACATTTAAATCCCATCACCATCACCAATGTTTATAAAATGCAAGCTGAATAACATTTTATAAATAAAGTCTTTAAAAAAATGTATAGAATTTTGGGAATAGAACCTCGAGAATTTCAAGTGAGTGGCTTGTATAGCCACTGGGTTCAACTCTGCCATCCAAAAATTTACACCTTCGTACTCAACACCATACTAAACACGGCTAAAGGCAGGTTCACAAATACAAAAATCAGAATTGCCAATATTAAATAAAAATTCTTAGTAAATCGATATTTTTGGAAGAGAAAACTGTGGAGAAGTAGTGCCTGCTTATGCTTAGGGAGCCTTTTATAGTTCAGTGACTACATTATTAGATACTTGCTGCAATTGAAAATGGGCACCTCAATGCCTAATGCGAGCCAATATTTAAAAAATTATAAAAATGTGTAAGTGCCTCTTTTCATTAAGATGTGATTATACCGGGTGCTCATGAGAATTCCGCCCTACACAACTATAAAATTACACCAATCCAATAAACTGCAACTAGAGGCGCTAGTGCATCACGGTAGGGAACAATGGAAACTGTAGCAAAATGTTTTAAACTGGAGTACTGTCACTGTGTATCATCCATTAAATAAAGAAATACCTACCCCCTACTCTACCGGGAAAGAGCCATTTAGCTAATAATATGGATCGCAGTGGTTTTCTAAATATAGCGATTTCCGGTCAGTTTCTCCAATAGAAATGGTTGCTTATACTCCCACTTATAAGTAAAGATCAGCCAATGATAATGTAAACTCGAAGAAATGAATGAGTCATCCATAGCTTTCCAAAATGTCGTTTCCATCGCATTTTCTCTTATAGGCAACGGTTGCTACCCTTCCTTCCGGATCTTTATATTCTAAGGTATCATCTGTCTGTTTGACAACCACAAAATTAAAGCTAGAGCAATAATATTTTATAGTGACGAGCCGAGGGGAATTTTCCCCTCTATGCAATAGTAATTGCCTAGTTACTTATAATTTAGTAGCCAATTATACAAACGAATTTATTTTAAACCAATCGTGTTTTAGGAGAAAATTCCCCTCGGCTCGTCAATATGAAATATTATTGCTTCTACGCTCTGAAAACAGCGACTGTACAGTGTACACCCTCTCCCTCATAAAGTGCGACAGCAGTGATGTACTGAGGCTACAGCGCAAGGAGTATTTAAAAAATCTAACGTTCACTAGATACTCCCCCCTCCATGGAAAGATGTAAGGAAACCTCAAAACTCACAATTTTGCACTGAATTTTCAAAAACCTGCCCCCTAGGTTGGAGGTAAACCCCCAGTGTATCCCAGTTCACCCTTAACGCCCATGGCCCAGGCGACAAACTACGAGTGGAGAAAAGCTCCCCCACTTTTTGATATAGCACTACACTACTGTGCGACAAGTATTGCAATAATTTTTTAAGCTGACGAGCGGTGAGAATGCGCAGATGCCTAAATTGGTATTTATCCCCACCAACGCAGTAGGCAACGTATTTAAATTATTAAAGGGGCGTGGCCAAATCCGCGCGAATTTATCCCTACCGCTTCTCAAGCTAAATTAATTTAGCTGTATTTAACAATATGAAATTTGCACCAATCACAATAAAGTATAAGTATAAAATTAAATAGGGTGTATTATGTCTAATTGACTTTCGGTAAAATATATTCCTATAGTATAGTCCCTTAAAGTGGGAAATCTACCTAATTTACATCGCACGATTTTGGGCGATGGGTATGACTTTATGGTGCCAAATTACGAAAGATCAACACAGACGACACAAAAAAGTAATAAAATTACACGATCTGGATATATAATCTCTTATGCCATGGAAAACAATATAAAACGTCAAACGTTTTCTAATTGTTGAAATTTACATGATTTTTGACCTTTCAGAATTTTTATTGTTTATTTTCATGGCACATGAGATTATGCCCGAAGTGAAAATTTAAAGTATTTGAAAATGAGCACCCCAATGTACAGGTAGATTTTCCAGACATGGCATAAAGTTAGCGCAGCGCGATTACTGACGATGGACTCCGAATTCGTCTCATAGACGTGCTTTTAAAATGAGTACAAAAAATTAATATAATTATTAATTATATATTTTTAAGTTAACTATTTTTTAAAGTTGGAAATAATTCTTTAAATAATAAATTTTCTTGCTCATTAGGGGGTTTGAAAAGAAGCAAAACTTTTAAAAAGATCAAATTTTATTAAACAAAATTAAAAATTACATAATGATACGCTACTGCATTTAAGCGAAGTAAGCATTCGGCATTTAGGGCGGTACTTAAACGAACACTGCGCAGCTAAATCCCCACCATACCTATGCCATGACTAAAAAATCTACCTGTATAAGAAATGATAAAAGTGTGCACTTTTTTTAATTTTTTTGGAAATTGGGATATGTATGGAATAATCATCGGTTAGAGGCGATTTGTCTTTTAAACTGCAACCAGCGTGTATACTCATTGGTATGACACTTCTGTTTATACTGGAACATACAACATCAAATTGTAAACTTAATCTATCGAAAAATGCTGATTCTATACAAATTATGTATAGTTAACATAGGAGTTGGGGTTATTGAACAAAACAGAGAGCTCGAGTTGTGCATTAAGCACAATAAAGAGGTTAAAACTTGTATCTGAAAATAAGCGATAACTGATGAACATTTCGCATGGTGCTTGTCACAAATGAGTAATGCATAAAACGCTGGCTTCCCTCTATAAAATCTTCAATCTTCAATGTTCTCTGTTTGGAACAGCCTGTCTCTTCATTCTTCAACAGTTACAAAGCAAGTAACATAAGACACTCACAATATTAAAACTGTGGCGGTCACATTAAATATTAAACCCATTTAAAACTTGGTATCTCAATCTCTTCTTCTCAATCATCTGTTGCGTGTCACAATTTTTAAAGTCGCAAGTCAAGATACATAAAGAATAATTACATGTTTTCTCCGACGAGCTTTCACAGGTTTAAAAAAATAACATCATAATTAATTAACCGCAAAATCGCCACAACTGCACTTCTTCGTAAATGGAGTATTTAAATTTTGTTCACTTAATAAATCGTAACATTTTGATGTTGCATTCATAAGTAGCCTCACGAGACCACCTACGATGCCAAACACAAAGCGACCACCAACATAAAGAAAAAAGTTAACCTAAGGACATATTGATCAACATGAGAAAAACAATGTATTTGCCATTTGAAGTAGGTGTTTTTGATTGATTCCAATAAGAAATAATTAATAACAATGTCTCTAGTAACTAGCTAATGGCCTATTTTATTTATGAAATACCGCAAAATTGTCTAAGCATATGTTTATAACTGCACTTAACTCTCTTGACCCCAACATCTAAATATATGTAATACCATCTATCACTGATAATGCCACTGTGACAATTTTCTAGCCGAACTTTCAACTCTTGCTTGTTTATCTTATTTTTTTCCAACTTTGTTTATGAGAAATCTTATCTCGAAATTAAAACTTATAATTGATCTGATGGAAATATAAGGGCGGACCCGAGATGAAGCTCGAAATACCTTTTTTATACATTAATGTCTTCCAAATATAAACAAATGATTGTTCTGGTTTCAAATTATTAAGGAAGAAGAAAAAAACAATTTAAAATCCATCGAAATTTCGGTCACCTTTTACAAAATTTAAGTAACGTGGGATCAAGTTAACTAGAATAGAAAAAATAACAACACCCATTTACTTGGAAAAAAATACAGGTTTTTAAATTCTGCAGGGAGAAATGCAATCGTTCCCACGACCTTTTATTTATTTTAAAATTCAGAAAATTTGTGCTCATCAAAATAATATTTTAAATCAAATTGTAAAATTATTTAAATCAATTCAGAAAAAGTATGTATCAAACCCCACATGTAAAGTTTAGGGTTGGTGTAACTTAACCAGCTATAAATTTGTTACTTAAGCACTCGAAAAGATTTGTATATAAACACCGGAAGTGAAATTTAACCCTAACACCCCTTTAGTAGTTTCTTATTTTGATTTTATTCTACATCTATTGAAAACTCCACATTGGAATTGTTTTGATAAAATTTGAAATTGTAATTTGAGTTTAAAAAATTAAAATTCGAGTGGGTAACTAATAAAAAGAAAAGATTTTTTTTAAATATCACGAATTTATGTCACATATTAGATAATTTTTAAAGCAATAAAAATTATGAAAATTTATGCAAGTTTCCGTACTTTATTCAAGCAAGTTTTTAATATATTCCCCTAGTATACGATAAGCGTAAAAATATTCTTGTATCGTTTGCAAATTTTGTAATTTATCAAAAAGTTTTTGGGCTTCCTGTAAAGTGGGAATCAAGAAAAGTGTCCAGTTGGGTACACGATAAAAAATATAAAAAAGTTTTTCTACACTACAAAATTCGATTCGTAACACATAAAGAAAGCACAAATAAGCTCAAGTTCGAGCTTACATTATCGGTAGTTTTTGTTGGAAAAAATTTAAATTGCTCGCATTTGAATAATTTTGCAAAAATTCGAACATACTCGACGGAAGTAGAAATTTACAAGTAATGTTGTCATGAATGGAGAATAGCAATTTATAATACAATCAAGGATATATGAAACGGATGTAGGAATACGAGAATTGAATTTGCAGTTAATGCAAGTGAAAATGGGAGGAATAAATTTTCTATAATATGATTGTAGGTGTTTCGCTCTCCTATGTTGATTTCATTCATAAAGACCTTCAAAGCAATTAATTGCTTTTAATGTTGTGTATGTTACGAATTTATTAGTTGGTAGGTAGGTATAGGTAGGTAGAGAGGTATATCAATAAACGCGTTCCACATTGGTATGTCACCTGAACAAGTTTCGAAATTTAAGTTGGTAAACATTGCCTCTAGAAAAATACAATTCACAACACACGAATTAATTTATTATGTATAACTTATACACACACTAAATACACGAGTAAGATCTTAATTTTTGCAAATTAACCTGAATGAAACAGGCTGTATTATATGGGGATAATCTATGAAGTGAAAATGGATAAGACAATTATTCACAGTTGCTTTATTACTGGAAAAGAAGCCTTCTTTTAAAAATCAACAAAAATAGTAAAATTAATTATTCATGGCAAGGGAGAAGACTGCCAAAGAGCAATTAAGTATATCCTACAACGTCAAACATTTTATCTAATTTTTAAAATACATATTATTTTTGATGTTTTAACATTTTCCAAGACAAGAGAGATTTTGTCCTTAAACATCCAAAAAATTCTAATTTTTTTAAATCCCGATTATTTTGACGTTTTAAGATTTGATATTGTTTTCCAAGCCAAGAGAGATTATGTTCTAAAACGTCAAACATTTTCTCTATTTTTTGAAATTCATAGATATTATTTTTGACGTTTTAACATTTTAGACAAGACAAGAGAGATTTTGTCCTTAAACATCCAAAAAAATTCAAATGTTTTAAAATCCCGATTATTTTGACGTTTTAAGATTTGATATTGTTTTCCAAACCAAGAGAGATTATGTTCTAAAACGTCAAACATTTTCTCTATTTTTTTAAATTCATAGATATTATTTTTGACGTTTTAACATTTTCCAAGACAAGAGAGATTTTGTCCTTAAACGTCCAAAAAATTCTAATTTTTTTAAATCCCGATTATTTAGGACATTTTTAAGATTTGATATTGTTTTCCAAGCCAAGAGAGATTATGTTCTAAAACGTCAATCATTTTCTCTAATTTTTGAAATTCATAGATATTATTTTTGACGTTTTAACATTTTACAAGACAAGAGAGATTATGTTCTAAAACGTCAAATATTTTCTCTAATTATTTCAAATCCCGATTATTTTAGACGTTTTAAGATTTGGTATTGTTTTCCATGCCAAGAGAGATTATGTTCTAAAACGTCGAACATTTACTCTAATTTTTGAAATTCATATTATTTTTGACGTTTTATCGTTTTCCAAGATAAGAGAGACTATGTCCTTGAATGTCCAAAAAAAATTCTAATTTTTTTAAATCCCGATTATTTTTGACGTTTTAATATTTGATATTGTTGTCCAAACCACGAGAGATTATGTTCTAAACGTCAAACATTTTTTCTAATTTTTGAATTTCATATTATTATTGACGTTTTATCTTTTCCAAAACAAGAGAGATGATATCCTGAAACTTCCAAAAAAATTCTCATTTTTTGAAATCCCCATTATTTTTGACGTTTTGAGATTAAATATTGCTTTCCAAGGAAAGAGAGATTATGTTCTAAAACGCAAACATTTTCTCTTATTATTTTTGACGTTTTCTTGTTTTTCAAGACAAGAGATATTATGGCCTTAAATGTCAAAAACAGTATCTAATTTTTTGAAATCCAGATTATTTTTGACGTTTTAAGATTTGATTTCGTTGTCCAAGCCAAGAGACATTATGTTCTAAAACGTCCATCATTTTCTCTAATTTTTGAAATTCATATTATCTTTGACGTTTTACTGTTTCCCAAGACATAAAAAAATTTTTTTTTTTGAAATCCCGATTATTTTTTACGTTTTAGGGTTTAATATTGTTTTTCAAGGCAATAGAGATTATGTTATATAACGTCAAGTATTTTCTAATTTTTAACATCCACACTATTTTTGAGGTTTTGCATGGTAAGATCGAAGAGTAATTAACTAATTACCTATATAGGTACCCTTAAAGGTCCAAAAAGTGTTCTAATTATAGAAATCCAGAATATTTTTGAGGTTTTAAATTTACAATTGTTTTCCAAGAGTGAAGAGCAATTATATCCTAAAATGTCAAATACTTTTTCTTATTTTTTAAATACAAACTATTTTTGACGTTTTAGATTTTATATTGTCATCCATGGCTAAAGCAATTATGTCCAAGTCATAACGTCGTAAGGGTAAAAAATTTAAGATCTGAAATTTTAGGTTTAAATTGGGTTTCAAGTTAAATACAGTTTCTTATATTACAGGCGATTACACAGGGCAGAAAAAACTTGGATGATGGCAAATCGAACATTACAGAAATGTACGCCCACAGCTCTAAAGTTTTTAACAATGATCAAAATAAATAACTAGATTGTATATTTACATAAACATTAAAAGGAAGTCGCGAGATATAGATGTGCTCGAAGTAAACATAATATGGGAATGTTCCAATTTGGGGAGATAAACAACAACGCGAAGTAGTGAACGGCGATGTAAACATGAGAAACAATACCTGACACAACAAAAACAAACCAAAAACATCAAAGTTAACATTATTAACATACTAAAAATATCTGAATGACAATCAATGCATCACAAGACACTGTTTGAAAAATATTTTAACTTACGTCGTAAAAGGAAAGTAAATATCACACGATACAATGACACACCCTCTCCTATCCTAAGACGAAATGTCGAAATACGATCAAATGAAGAATGGAAATCTGAAAAATAACACGAATTCACAGATAACAGTTATCTGATAGGTTAGGATAGTAACTATCGCCTCTATGGTTTGATGACTTAAAAAAACTAAAATTTGAATTTGGAGATGTGCCTAATTACCTACATTGAAACCATGATATTTGTAACGTTCATCTGCATCCGTATAACAAGCAAGGGTTTAGTTTTGTCTCAAAACCTCATGTTTCCTGCTGGAAAGGTACCAAATGAACTAAGACTTGGACACGTCGTCATAACATGTTACCACCTGTTCTTGAATAACGATACATTTTTCACACAAAAGGATTTTCTCTTATAAGTCACCTAAAGGTTATATGCGACTTTCAATTTGTTTAATAATTGAAAAAAAAACTGATATCTACTATTTATAAGCTCCAAGGGATAATTTAAAAAAGTGATCTTGACTATTTAAAACCGAAACTGTTTACTCACATTTCAATTTCAATTGAAATGTCAAGCAACTTTCAATACGTACTTATACAATTATCCCTCAATTTATTTATTTATTTAAGACCCTGAAGATATAGATTTTTAACAAATTTATTGTAACACGCATAAATTTGATTATAAATTAATGTATTTAATAGTGGGTAAATAATAGCTTTTTAAAGGTTCAGGGGAGACACCACCCTGTAATTATTAAGAAACACAATGGAAAAAAATTTTTTACGCAGGAATAAAATATTTATAATACGTCACGATATGTAAGTAAAGAACCAGTCCAAAAGTCTTAAAATATACTGACGTTTACACCAACACACGTGGTATGTATGTAACACGTTTATTTTCAAAGTCCAAGCAATACCATCATTTTTGTATTAAACCAAGTCCTGACTTTTGAGCATTACCCTTTGCATTGGTACCGTTCTACGATATCTTAGAAGCTTGATTTGCTGGTCTTTTGCGTTCACATCAAGGGGATGATCTGTTAGTATAATGAGCTACTTCGCACAACACGTCAGGGCTCGACTTTAGAGATTATTTATTTCAAACGTTAAGAATCAACAACGTAATTGTTTTCAACCTGATGTAAATGTGAATACATAAAGGCTCGGGCCTATGAAAATACTATAATCCGAAACATCAAGAGTTAGAATTCCTACACCAGTATTTTAGTAAGAATCCCAAGACAACACAGATAGTCGATTTTCAAGCTTCTATAACGTCTCTTGAAAGACAAGAAATGTTGACGTTACCTGTGGCAAGTTAAAAAAAATTTACCAAACTATCTAACGATACTTTGAACCTTCTCGAGCTGCTTGTTTGATGTTCTCAAACAAAATAATTAAGTGCACATAAAAACAATTTTTTTTAAATACCGAAACAGGTTTCACTAGGTCAAAAATTTATAGCATAAATTATTAACTACGTATCGTCTGCCATCAAGTCTCCTCATACATATAGATTTTAACTAAAACTTATAGCTTTGTATTGAAAGTGTGTCGTCGGAACCACACTAATGCAACTAATACATTATCGAACTCGTTTGCCTTGCTTATTATTTTCTCTGAATGTTTTACTAGAATGTTAATGATAGTTTATCAAACAAAAATAAACATACAAATAAGAAAAAAAAAACAAAAAGTTACATAACAAAATTAAAAATAAACGCAAATTAGCATTCTCAAGATAAATTAATATCAAAAAAAAATAATTAAAATCTGTCCACGCTACAATCAATAAACTGTTTCGAATTATTTTCATATATAATACCACTAGAGATAAAATTTTGTCGGCAAAATTGTTCGATTGTTATGAAAGTTTGTTGCTTGATAATTTCGCGAATGACATTTATTCAAAAAATCACGAGCCGCAAGGCGAGTGATTTTTAATTAAATGTCATGAGCGAAATTGTCAAAAAGGAACAAACTTGAATAGTACATGAGAACAATTTTGCCTAAAAAATTTTATCTTGAGTCGTATTCGACATGACTATTTTACGAGAGAAAAATTAAGTCTATTTTCACTTAAAAAACTTATTTTTTACTGCAAAACGCAATGCGATGCAAAAATGTCAGTTTGACAATGATTTAATTTCCAAGCTGACTTGAACGTTTAAAACGTCAAAAAAATTGTCGCTGAAATACCATGTTGTTAGTTTTGACAAGGTACTAGTTTTGGCACCTGAATACTTGATTTTATTGTCGCTATAATACACTCTAGTGAAATAGTCACTTCAATAAACTGCTCGTAAAATCATTAACATGCAATAAATTAGCAAGAACGACTAACAAAATGACATAGTAGATAATCATCATAAACAGGCATCAGATTTGCTCAGAAGAAAGATCCAGGCGAATTTAAAATAATAAAAGTTTAGTTAATAACGGTCTTGCATAACATCCAAACCCAAAGGGTTAATTTGACTATGCCAAATCGATAATGTTGGCTTAATTGGCACCAATTTCTAATTAGACTCGAAAGGTGCGTTTCTAATGAAATTATTACAAAATCAACAATTTGGGTGAAAGAATAACATCAGAAATCCAACAATAGCGCATAACTATAGCAGGAGGAAGAGCAACAACTATAACAATTAAATAACGTTAGCCTTGACTTTTACAGTCAAAAAATATCAATAAAACTTCACTGTGATTGTTTTTTGCAAAAAGAGTAACCAATTGTAAGTTGTAACCCCCAAGACCTCAAGATGGAATATTATACGCAGTGCCTTCGTAAATGTCATCAAAACCCATAAGACCAATTTGCTATAGACAAGCACCAACCATCAAGGTTCGTGGTTGCCTAGCAAGTTGGTCACGTGGGTTGATTTTATTTACGAAGTAAATAAAATAAATAAGGAAAGTTATATAACTGTCAAAGTCATGGCTAACATTACTTCACCATTCAAATATTTCCCTGAAGAATTTCTTGTTCACAATCAACATAAAACCAAAGCATTTCCTTCGAGAAGATTGTGCTTCACTATAAAAACATTGAACAATTTCTGTCTATTTGAAGCGAAAAAAATATTATGGTCCATAGGCAGGGTTCGAAGGATATGTATCACTGATATATATCATCGAAAATATCATCGAAAATATCATGATATTTATCCATGATATTTATGCTTGATATATATCCATTTAGCACAATGCATCCCTTTGTGCATTATCTGCTGAATTACGTGCTTTTGTCGACTTGCTAGATTTTAAATAGGTTGTTTGTTCTTTATTACATTATTCTTTCCTGTGAGGTGAAGCTGTTAAGACTTCTTTTCGTGATTTCTTTAATATAAATATAATAAATATGCCAAAGCGAAAGAACCCTGTGTGGTTGAATTTTGAATGCGTGACAACTAAAAACAGTGGTAATTGGGCCAAGTGTAAAACATGCCTTAAAGGAAATGCAAGGTATTCCATCTCGGATGGAAAATCCCCCATTCCCATTCCCCATTCAAAAAAATGAAAAAGAATATTTAATAGTGATAAATATCATGATATTTTCGAACCCTGTCCATAGGTTTTTGATGGGATTTTAATAGTCTACAGCGAGGGGTTTACCACTCTGCAAATTTGGTGTACAAGTTGGTGCAAATGTCTGCAAATTTTATACAAATTTCCGTAATTTTCTGCATATTTTGTGCAAATTTCTGCGAATTTTTGCAAATTTTTGCAATTTTGGTGTACACTTTTTACTTCAGTGGTTAACCCCTCGGTCTACAGCTTATACCGAGTGGTAATCGGACCTCTCGGTCATACGGATTTAACATGTAAAATCATACTTTGGTACTTTCTCAGGTATTTTCCTGCTTCCCAATTAATTTTAGAAAAAAAATCTTCGAATAATAGTTTTAGAGCATAAAATTCTGCATCTAAATTAGCAAAAATAGGGATGATGAAGATAGTGAATATTTAGAAAAATACGTTTTCCCAATGTAGCTACCAAGAGCCGTTTTACAGTATAATATACTATCTATGGTAGATACCTCTGCTACTGGACCATCAGTTGAAGCTTACTGCAAATTTTACAAACCCTTCCAATAAATTGAGATCATATTAAATCATTTTTGAAGTTAATAATGAAAAAAATATAAAGATAAATTGATATTGAATATAGATACCTATAAATTACAGTATACAAACTACAGAAAAAAATTTCAAGAATGTCGTCAAAGTAACAGGAACGAAATTACTCAACAATTTGCAAGAGATTAAACATCGGAATGTAGTGTCCGTAAACTTAGCAGGGACTTTTTTGATTTAAAAAAAAACCTTTCGCCAATCGTTTGTAAGTCGTTTGTAACTGTTTGTAAGTCCGGTTCCGACGTTTGTAAGTCAAAAATTAGCGAGATATTCATGTTTTAAAAACCTTCTGCCAACTTACCGGAAGCAGGAACTTTTTATCTGATAAGAAAAATTTAAGTACCAATCGATAGACAATCGTTTGTAAGTATTTGTAACTCCTGTCCCGACGTTTGTAACTCAAAAATAAAAAAGATACGGCCCAAAAACTAACGTCAACTTGGCAGAGACTTTTTGTCCGATAAGAATTTTTTTTATACCAATTGATAGATAATCGTTTGTAAGTATTTGTAACTCCTGTCCCGACGTTTGTAACTCAAAAATAAAAAAGATACGGTCCAAAAACTAACGTCAACTTGGCAGGGACTTTTTGTCCGATAAGAATTTTTTTTATACCAATTGATAGATAATCGTTTGTAAGTATTTGTAACTCTTGTCCCGACGTTTGTAACTCAAAAATAAAAAAGATACGGCCCAAAAACTAACGTCAACTTGGCAGGGACTTTTTGTCCGATAAGAATTTTTTTTATACCAATTGATAGATAATCGTTTGTAAGTATTTGTAACTCTTGTCCCGACGTTTGTAACTCAAAAATAAAAAAGATACGACCCAAAAACTAACGTCAACTTGGCAGGGACTTTTTGTCCGATAAGAATTTTTTTTATACCAATTGATAGATAATCGTTTGTAAGTATTTGTAACTCTTGTCCCGACGTTTGTAACTCAAAAATAAAAAAGATACGGCCCAAAAACTAACGTCAACTTGGCAGGGACTTTTTGTCCGATAAGAATTTTTTTTATATCAATTGATAGATAATCGTTTGTAAGTATTTGTAACTCTTGTCCCGACGTTTGTAACTCAAAAATAAAAAAGATACGACCCAAAAACTAACGTCAATGTAGTGCCCTATTATAGTTATTAATATTTCATTAATTATTTGTTCATTATTAAATGGGGTTACTGCATTACTCTTTCAAATACACGCGGAATGTGCTGACTTTAGAATAAGCAATTAATGTAGGTTATATGGTTTAACAATAATGTAGTGTAATTATATGGTTACATGGTTACATGGTTATGGTTATATGGAAACATGGTTGACAGATGCGATTCCGGATGACGCAATTGGTATCGGAGGCTATTCTCTTATAAGGCGGGACAGGCGTGGACGTGGTGGTGGTGTTGCTATTTATTTGAGTAACATTTACAGATTTACAGTTGTTGACGTCGGTGGTCTTGTTGAGCAGGTGTGGGTGTCATTTAGGGCTAATAAAATGTCTATAGCAGTTGGAGTCGTGTATAAACCTCCGGAACTGCACTATCAGATGTTCTGTGATGAATTCGAGAAGTCTTGCACCTTGGTGTCTACTACTCATGATTTCGTGTGCTGTTTCGGTGACATTAACATAAATCTGTTGTTAAAAAATAATGATAGCGTATGTTTTACTTCGTTAATAGACTCAGTCAACTTAATTCAATTGGTTGATTCTCCCACACGAGTTACACCCAATTCTCAAACTTTATTGGACGTGATCTTGGTCTCGGATGCTGCTTTGGTGGAGGATTCTGGTATTTCGGATGGTAGGTTTTCGGATCACGAGACGGTCTTCTGTCATTTAATGATACCTTCTAGAAGCATGACAATCTATAAAACAATTAGATGCTTCAAAAACTTTAGTATTGATGATTTCCACAATGATTTACATCTGGTGCCTTGGCAAAATATTTTTCTTCTTGGGGATGTAGATGATAAGGTTGAATTTCTTAACGACAATATTTTAGAAATTTTAAACTTTCATGCCCCTATAAAAACAGTCAAAATAACCAACCAAAGAACGCCCTGGATTACGGACACCATTAAGTGCATGATTGCACTAAAGAATAAAGCGTATAAAAAATTCAAACTAACCCGTCTCCCCGCTCATTGGGATTATTATAAATCTATACGGAATTATACTACACAGGCAATTAAAAAAGAAAAAGTCGCGTATTTTAAATATATCTCTAGTAGTAATGATTCTAAGCGTCTTTGGCAAGAACTTAAGTCGTTGGGTATAAATAAAAACAGAAATTCTAGTATTCCCGTTCATTTACAGGACCCAGAAATAATCAATAATTTTTTTATTGATAATATACCTACAATTCAAGTCGATAATACTGATTTGCTTAATTATTATAAAACCAATAAATTTGTTGATGATTCTGATGAATTTTTGTTTGAGTGTGTTGAAATGTCTGATATCAGCAACATCATAAATAAAATAAAAAGTAAATCACAAGGGTTCGATGGTCTCAATATAGAAATGATTAAACTCTGTTGCCCTATTATCTTGCCTTATCTTACACACATAATTAACTTCTGTTTAACGGAAAGTAAATTTCCAAAATTATGGAAAAAGGCATTAATTAAACCATTACCAAAAAAATCTAATGTCGACGAGTTGAAAGATCTTAGACCGATTAGCCTCTTGACCGTTTGCTCAAAAATCCTTGAGAAAGTTATGCATTTACAAATTCAGAAATTTATTGATAGGCATAAGATTATACCTGATATTCAGTCAGGATTTCGTTCTGGATTCGGTTGTGTGACAGCCCTGTCACAAATATCTGATGATATCTTAACAGCGAGTGATTCAAATAGGGTCACTGTGTTGGTATTGCTTGACTTTAGTAAGGCTTTTGATACCTTAAATCACGATGTACTTCTCGCTGTTTTGAAATATGTTGGTTTCGGTTTGTCCGCCATTGCACTTTTTAAGAGCTACTTGAGTGACAGGCTCCAGGGAGTGAGGCTTGACGGAGGTTGTTCTCGATTTAGACAAGTAACTACTGGAGTGCCTCAGGGCTCCATACTTGGACCTCAGCTGTTTTCGTTGTACACCGCAGGTTTTCATAATCACGTGAGTACGTGTTCTGTACATATGTTTGCGGACGATACACAGCTGTACCATTCGTTCTACTTGAGGGATCTTCATCAATCCACGATAAGTATCAACCAGGATTTAGAAAATATTTATAAAGTATCAACGGAACACTCTCTCATAATTAATGCTTCTAAATCTAATATCCTGTTGTTCGGCAATTCTAATAGCATTTTGGAATTACGATCTGCCGCTCGTTTTTTCATCAATAATAATAACATTCCTATCGTTGACGAGGCCAGAAACCTTGGATTGGTCATGGACAATACTTTCAGATACAAAACTCAAATAACCAACTATATCAAAAAGGCGTACACTAACTTAAAATTAATCTATCCTCATAGACACTCTTTATCGGTCCCAGTAAAATCTCTTCTTTGCGACACATTGGTGTTATCGCATTTTAATTATTGCTCACAAATATACGGCCCTGCCATCACACAACTTGACTGTAAAAGAATACAAAGGGTACAGAACTCCTGTTTAAGGCTTATTTTTGGTATAAGGAAGTACGACAGAATTACGCACAAGCTGTCGGATATCGGTTGGCTTAGCATGGAGGGTAGACGTCGGTTGCAGCTGGCTTCGTTTTGTCACGGAATAGTTCTGAATCGGCGGCCACCGTACCTGTACAACAAGATAAAATTTCGTACGGATGTTCACTCCTTGAATCTACGCTTTAAAGGTCTAATTACGCCACCACTCCACAAATCGTCTCTGTTTGAGAGAGGTTTTTCTTACCAGGCTTCTAAGGTATATAATGGTATTCCACCGTTGTTCAAGGGTCTGTCTGTCAAGTCATTCAAAGTCAAATACGGGTTGCATTTGTATCAACATCAACATCGTCTGTGATCCACATTGTATTGTGGTACACGAGAGGCTGCTAAACTGCTATTATGTATATTATGTATATTATGTATATTGCTGCTTCTCATGTGCCTACTATTGATTTGTACTATGGATTTTCTCATAATTAATTATTGTAGTATGAATTTAGTGTTAGTGTGCTAATGTGTATAGTGGTACTTTTCTTATTTTTCAATTTATTCTCTTCAAGAACGTTTATTAACTTTGGGGAGTTACACGTCGCAGAATTAGCTTTAGGCATTTAAATTTTATTTTTGTTAACTGTTTTTGCAAATCCGGGTTATGGTGGAAGAACAAGGGCTGCATATTGCAGCCACTTGAACCAACGCCCTGTGGTTCTCATTGGAACTTTTGTAATACGATTTATATAAATTATGTATTCTTTTTTTTTTTCTTTTATGTTCCTTTGAAGAATAAAGGCATTTATTATTATTATTATATGACATTAACTAATAAATCGTATAACAGAATAATTGATTCTTTACATGGCGATCCTGCCCGTACATTTAAATAATTTAATCAAAGAAGAATGATAAATTCAAAAAGAAGAATATCAAATAAAAAATTTTCAAAAATTTCAATAATCGAAAATAATATTTAAATGGGGAACAATAAAAGTAAAGAAGAAGAAGTGATAATCGCACAAACGGCTAGCGGCACTGCAAGCTTAAACGAAAGCCAAGGAGTTTCCCGGACCGAATGGATGTTGGTTATATTATTTGGAATTTTTTTTATTGTCGCCGCGATATTCACATATAACTATTGTGTAAAGAAAGTGAAAAAGATGCTGCGTCAGGAACTTAGCAGGACTGAAATAATGCAAAGAAGCTCCTTAAAAATTGGAGAAGTTTAAGATTATGGTTTTGGTCAAATATTATAAATTTTAGGCGTTAAAAACTGGATTATAAATATTTTATGTTTAAAAAGTAATTATAAGTATTTACTATGGTTAAAAATGGTAGTTGGGAAAATATTTTTGTTGGATTATAATTTGGTAAAATAAGTGGATAAAATTAAAATGGATATGGTATGGATATGGATTTTTGGACAAACAAAAAAAAAAACAGGGAAGAAAGAAGATTAATTTTAATAGGAAGATTATTTTAAAACAAGCGTAAGCGTTAATTTTAAGTTTATTTTATAAATGTTAGGTATTAAATTTAAGTAACTAATAATCTAGTATAAAATTTTTATCGTGGTCGAATGTCACAAAATTGGGATCAAATTGAATCACTGTTAAAGCAAATAGTAGAAGACACTCGCGCTCAAGCAAAACGAGTTTTAAAAAAGGAAGTACCAAAAAGCGAATTAGTTAAAAAGGAAGTTACGGAAAAATTAGTGTCACGATACAACAAATTTGCAAGTATTGTAGCATTGCATTGGGATTCTCTAGATTCAGATAGTAAGGCAGAAGTTAGGCATAAGTTTGTTACAGTCAGGGATAAAATACTTAGGGTTTTTCAAGTTTTAAATATCAACTACAAAATTCCTCCTATTGGTGCAGGGGAAATAGATATTAATATTTTAGAAGAAAGGGACGAAGAAGATAACGAATACACAATGACGATGACGGCAGTTGAATTTTTTAGTTTAGCAAATAAATTACTACCGGGAGAATTTGATGGCTCTCCTGATAAGTTACAGTCATTTGTAGATGCACTAGAGATTTTAAAACTAAATTCAGGTGATCACGTAAACAATGCCGTAGCTTATATTAAAACAAGATTAGTAGGTAAAGCTAGAGATTTTATAACAAACGAAGATACAGTAGAGCAAATCATAACAACACTAAAAACTAACATAAAGGGCGAGAGTTCAAGGCTCTTGTCGGCAAAGTTATTAAATTTAAAACAAAATTCGAAGGATGCAACAAATTTTTCATCTGAAGTTGAAGCGCTTTCAAGTAGTTTAAAAAGAGCTTTTATTAGCGAAGGTGTGCCTGTAGAAGTAGCTAACAATTACGCAACTGAATCGGCGGTTAAGGCATTCACTCTAGGTGCAAGTTCCGAAAAAGCTAAATTGATAATGGAAGCAGGTACTTTTAATTCGGTACAAGATGCTGTTGCTAAATTTGTTAGTACAAGTTCCCAACCTAACAATTTTAACGTAATGTTTGTAAAAAACCATACTAATTTTAACTATAGGGGAAACAGTAGAGGAAATGCGCAAAATTACAATAACAGGCAAAATTTCAATAGGACTTATAATAATAATTTTAATAACAATCGTGCTAGAGGACGAAATTTTAATTATAATTATAGAGGACAAGTTAATAGGAACAGTAATTTTAGATATCCTAGAAATAATTATCCACCTAGAAATAATTATCGGTCAGTGAGGATGGCAGAAACCGAACCGAATTCGGGAAACGAGCAGGTTCCCCAACAGGCACCGTTGGGGGAGATGTAAAAATTTTTCATATAGATTTAACACTTTCAAATTTTGTAGTACTTAAAACGGAGATGACAGGTACAAAATCTACTTTTATCGTAGACACAGGAGCTGATATATCACTTTTTAAAAGAACTAACGTTCATTCACAACAACTAATTAACATTTCAAGTCAAAGTAGAATCAAAGGGATAACAGAAGGGTTTATAAATTCGTTAGGGACTACTGAAACTTCTATTCAGATTAATCACTTTAAATTAAAACATTCTTTTCACATAGTAGATAGGGATTTTCCTATTCCGGCGGATGGTATCTTGGGAAGAGACTTTCTTTCAAAATTTAGAGGTATAATAGATTATTCTAATTGGACTTTAACTTTTAAGATTGGTATAGCAAAAACAAGTATACCCATATACAGTGGTCCTGAAGACGACTGGCTAGTTTTACCACCTAGATGTGAAGTAGTAAGGGAAATACGTAGTTTGAAAAATTTAACACACGAATGTTTAGTTTTAAATAAGGAATTAAAACCGGGAATATTTGTAGCCAGAACTTTAGTCTCAAAAGAAAACCCTCTTGTTAAGATAATGAATACAACAACAGAAAGTGTAATCTTAAAAAACGTAGTATTAGAAACAATAAATATCGATAAGTTTAATATTTATAAAATAGGCACAGATAATAGCGATAGATATTCTAATTTACTAAAACAATTAAATACGAAGGATATACCTGAGTTTGTAAAGGATGATATGCTTAAGCTTTGTAATGAATTTTCAGAGATTTTTGCACTAAAAACTGATAAAGTTTCTGTAAATAACTTTTATAAACAAAAATTAAGAATTTCGGATAATACACCAGTTTATATAAAAAACTATCGCACCCCTCATGCTCAAAAACAGGAAATTAACAAACAAATTGAAAGAATGATAGAAAACAATATCATAGAACCTTCAGTTTCAGAATATAATAGTCCAGTTCTTTTAGTTCCTAAAAAATCGACAACTGATCAAAAAACATGGCGTTTAGTCATTGACTTTAGACAGCTCAACAAAAAATTAATTGCAGACAAATTCCCACTGCCGAGAATTGACGACATTTTAGATCAGTTGGGGCGAGCTAAATGGTTTTCAGTGATTGACTTAATTTCGGGTTTTCATCAAATTCCTTTAGATGAAGAATCACGCGATGTTACTTCATTTAGTGTCGATTCTGGTTCTTACAGATTCACCAGACTACCTTTTGGACTAAAGGTTAGTCCAAATAGCTTTCAAAGAATGATGTCGATAGCTTTTGCAGGAATTGCTCCTGAAAAGGCATTTCTTTACATGGACGATTTAATAGTGATAGGATGCTCTGTAAAACACCATTTGCACAATCTTCGAAAAGTTTTTGAAGCATGTAGAAAATTTAATTTAAAACTAAATCCAGAAAAATGTAATTTTTTTCAGAAAAGAAGTTACTTACCTAGGTCATAAAATAACAGATAAAGGTATTTTGCCAGACGAGTCGAAATTTGATGCTATTAACAATTATCCAGTTCCACAAAATGCCGATCAAGTAAAACGTTTTATTGCATTTTGTAATTACTATCGTAGGTTTATTCCAAAGTTTGCGGAAATTACTCTACCTTTGAATAATTTAACTAAGAAAAAATCAAAATTTATTTGGTCCTCTCAATGTCAAAATTCGTTCGAGACATTGAAGGAGTCGTTAATTAGCCCTCCAATTTTACAATATCCGGATTTTTCAAAACCGTTTACTCTTACCACAGACGCATCAGACGTTGCGTGCGGTGCTGTACTCTCGCAAAATTTTGAAGGAGAACAGTTGCCTATTGCATTTGCTTCTCGATCTTTTACAAAAGGAGAATCACATAAACCCACTATTTTAAAGGAACTTACCGCAGTTCACTGGGGCATCAAATATTTTCGTTGTTATTTATACAATCAAAAATTTTTAGTTCAATCGGATCATCGACCTTTAGTTTATCTTTTTGCAATGAAAGATCCGTCTTCTAAACTAACGAGGATACGACTTGATTTGGAAGAGTATGATTTCGAAATTGAATATATACGAGGTGTTGATAATGCAGCGGCAGACGCTTTAAGTCGAATAAATATAGACAAATTAAAAGAAATTCATAATAATGTCTCTCAAGTCCTTGCAATTACTAGGTCAATGTCGAGAAATGATAAAACAAAAGACCAAGATGTTAAATATAAAAAACCCAATAATCCTTCTCTAGTTACACAATTAAATGTTTATGAAACACTAAATAACTATAACGAGTTAAAATTGCCCGAAGTAAAGTTTAGTATTAGACCAACATCTCTTAGGATGATGATTTGGCATAAACGGAAGAATATTGAAAAAACCGTTCAATTTACTAATGGTAATTTTGCATTAGAGCAAATATTGCCTGAGCTTGAAAAATTAGCCAGTAGATATGAGTTTGTTAAAACGCGTTTAATTACAAATGATGAAATTTTTAAAAAGTGCACAATAAATGAATTTAAAAATAAAGGGCAACGTTTACTTAAAAATTTGACTGTAGTTCTATGTTCGCCGCGGAAACGAATTACAGATCGACAGGAGATTAACAAATTAATCGAAAAATACCATAGGGATCCCTTGTTAGGTGGCCATTGTGGTCAGAAAAGGTTATTGAAAAAACTCAAAGCTTTTTTCACATGGAAAGGTATGTCACGTGATGTTGCTAATTACGTTAAGAAATGTCATAAATGTCAAGTTAATAAAATAAAAATTAAACTCCCTGAACCTATGACTTTAACCCCCACACCCCAAGCAGCTTTTGTTATCACGTGTATTGATACAATCGGACCTTTTAGAAAATCAAATAATGGTAATGTTTATGCAGTCACCATACAGTGTGAGCTAACAAAATATGTAGTTATTATACCGATACCCAATAAAGAAGCCATTACTGTTGCTAGAGCAATATTTGAGAAGTTCATTCTTGTCTATGGTCCTATAAAAGAAATTAGAACAGATATGGGAACGGAATATAAAAACGCAGTTTTTGATAATCTTACTAAGCTATTAAAAACTGAACATAAGATGTCTACAGCGTATCACAGTCAAAGTATGGGTGGTTGTGAGAGAAATCACAGAGTTCTCAATGAGTATTTGCGCTCGTATGTAGATGAGGCGTACGCAGATTGGGATACTTGGATCAATTATTACGCATTTTGTTACAATACTACACCCAGTGCTTACCATAATTACACACCTTTTGAACTGGTGTTTGGTAAACAAATTGAGGTTTATGATGCACTCAAAGAAGTACGCATTGAACCAATTTACAACTTAGATGATTATTACCAGGAAGTTAGATTTAGGTTACAAGTAGCTCATAAGAAAGCTAGGGAATACCTTGTAAAAGCAAAAGATAATCGTAAAGAGTGTTGGGACGAAACAGCTCGTAGTTTAAATCTAAAACCGGGAGATTTGGTAACAATTACTAATGAAGATAGGAAAAAGTTCGATTCTTGGTACGACGGTCCTTTTACGGTTGTTAGTGTGAGTGACCCAAATTGTGTCATTCGAGACAATGATAATAAGCAAAAATTAGTACACAAGAATAGGGTTCAGTTGTACAATTCACCTTAACTGTTATGGAGTTTATATGTTTATATTTTATATTATATTTTTTGTTCTTTCTCAAATTTTAGTTAAGTTAGCATAAGTAGAATTATAACCCCGGGGATGGATGAATGAATAAATGGAAGAATGAATGACAGTCAGCAGCATTGCATAGTTGATTTTTATTTTTGTAAAATGCCCTTCACTACTGGCCATAGTGTAGGTCATTCTTTAGGAAGGGGAGGTGTAGTGCCCTATTATAGTTATTAATATTTCATTAATTATTTGTTCATTATTAAATGGGGTTACTGCATTACTCTTTCAAATACACGCGGAATGTGCTGACTTTAGAATAAGCAATTAATGTAGGTTATATGGTTTAACAATAATGTAGTGTAATTATATGACATTAACTAATAAATCGTATAACAGAATAATTGATTCTTTACATCAACTTGGCAGGGACTTTTTGTCCGATAAGAATTTTTTTTATACCAATTGATAGATAATCGTTTGTAAGTATTTGTAACTCTTGTCCCGACGTTTGTAACTCAAAAATAAAAAAGATACGGCCCAAAAACTAACGTCAACTTGGCAGGGACTTTTTGTCCGATAAGAATTTTTTTTATACCAATTGATAGATAATCGTTTGTAAGTATTTGTAACTCTTGTCCCGACGTTTGTAACTCAAAAATAAAAAAGATACGACCCAAAAACTAACGTCAACTTGACAGGGACTTTTTGTCCATAAGAATTTTTTTTATACCAATCGATAGATAATCGTTTGTAAGTGTTTGTAACTCTTGTCCCGACGTTTGTAACTCAAAAATAAAAAAGATACGGCCCAAAAACTAACGTCAACTTGGCAGGGACTTTTTGTCCGATTTGACTTTTTTGAAGTGCCCTTTTGCTACAAATTAGTAACTAATTTGTAACTATTTGTAACCATAAAATCAAGATTTGTAACTCAACCGTTATGCCCCTAAAAATAAAAAATGTTTTGGGGGCCAGCTTCTCGGGGGCCCCCAAATATCGCATTTCGAAAAAATTTTTGGCCCAAAAATTAGTAACTAATTTGTACCTATTTGTAACCTAAAAATTAAAATTTGTAAGTCACGCGCAATGGATATATGGATATTCAAAGTTTTGGGGGCTAACTTCGCGAGAGCCGCCGAACTTTGAGTTTTCGAAATTTTTTTTTAGCCAAAAATTAGTAAGTAATTAGTAACTATTTGTAACCTAAAAATTAAAATTTGTAAGTTTCGTCTCGCGGAGTTACCTTGAGTCAAATTTTGGGGTGCGTGAAGTTAGCCCCCAAAGTTCAGGTTTTTTAAGTGCGCTTTTGCCACAAGTTAGTAACTAATTTGTAACTATTTGTAACTTTAAAACGAAAATTTTAAAGTCAAACCGTCAGTCTTTAAAAAATGATTTTTTTTCGCTAGTGACTTGGTGATATTTAGTAATGATGATAGGACTTATTCTTTTTTTAAAGAAAAGCTTTAAAAAGAATTTAAATAAATGACTAAAATATCACAATTTTCTTCTAAATAATTATACCTACTTACCTATTACTTAAATACCGGTTTCGCTAATAAGCATTATCAGGTGTAGAATACTCTACAACTGATGATGGTGTAGTACTCTACTCTACACCCTTTTTAAATTCTTTTTAAAGCTTTTGTTTTAAAAAGAATAAGTCCTTTCATCTTCTTATAGGAAACTTAGGGTAATTTAGGGTAATATGAGACATTGTGATAAAGGTTTAAATTTAATTTTAATTCTTAAATCAAGAAGAACTTCTCTCATCGAATTATTAGAATCTATAAAAATAATATGCCTTGATGTGTATTAACTTACTTCTAAAAAGTAATCAAGAAGTAATATATCTTAGGATTCGGATTAGGATTGTTAGGGTGGAGGGTAAACCGAGGTGTACGCGCACTTAGGCCGCGTAGTCGGGCCCATTGTGCTGCCTTCTTTAGTAACTCCTTCTGACCCTTCAGTCCTTGACCCATCCCAACCTTTGGATGAATCCAAGGATACTGGAGGGCGAAGTGTCGCTGATACTGGCCATATTAGGCCAGTATTCCCCTAACATGGATCCTCGAATTAGCGTTAACGCAGGGCAGTGACAAAGCACGTGTTCCATTGCTTCATCCGCTTCATTGCATCCTCTACATCTGGGGCTGTCAGCAACACCCATTCTGTATAGATGCTTGTTCAGTCGACAGTGTCCAGTGAGAGTGCCAGCGATGGCACGTAAGCTCTCGCGAGACAACCGTAGGTAATAACTAGCGTACTTTTTAGATGGCGCTTTTATAGCTGCTTTGGCAAACCTGCAGCTGGTGCACTTAGCCCAACGTTTTCTATGGGCTATCAGCGTGTTACTTTTCACTAGACTGTCGAGGGTGCTGACTGAGGGAGTAATAGAGGGCTCAGAGCAAATAGGCAAAATCGCCGAGCCCTCTCTCGCCAACTGGTCAGCTCTTTCATTACCCTCGTTTCCTTGATAACCTTTGACCCAGCAGAGTTTTAGGTCGTTATATGTAGATATCTGATTCAGAACTTTGGTGCATTCTAGCACCAAACCAGAGGTTACTTTATGGCTGTTTAGTGCCGCGAGCACCGCTGTGCTGTCAGTCGATATCTGAATGTTGTGGTTGATGATTTCGCTCTCTATAATATACCGAGAGCCTTCTAGCACCCCTATTAGTTCTGTTTGAAAAACTGAGGTGTGTTTGCCTAGCGATATGCTTTTGCTTAGATTCAGCTCAGGTGAATATATACCCGCTCCGGAGCCGCTATCTGTTTTAGATCCGTCGGTATAGATAGAGATGTCAGGTGTGAGAGTTTCTGTATCTATTGACAGAATCTTGAATGATCTGTTGAAAACATAATGTAGGTGAAATGTGATCCGTACCCAACGTGAGTAGAGGCAGCTCTTTCGTGCTGTCCTCGACAACACTTAGATGTCCTACATTTGTTGAATTATTCCACAAGCCCAGTCCGCGTAAACTTAGAGCTGTTCTTAGAGCCAGTTCCTTCACAAAGATATCTAGTGGAGGGAGGCACAAAAGGGTCTCTAAGGCAGCGTTGGGTGAGGTTTTCATTACTCCAATGGCCGCTAAGCAAGCTAGTCTTTGCACACGTGACAGTTTAGTTATAGTGGTTCTTGATTGATCCTGGGCCACCAAACAATGGCACCGTATTTTAGCATCGGTCTGATAATGGCTGTGTACAGCCAGAGGGTGATTATAGGGTTAATACCCCAGATCCTGCCCGCACCGCTCTACGACACTGCCAAAAAGCAGCACAGGCTTTCTCAATTTTATTATCGAGGTGACATCTCCAATTGAGTTTCTGATCAAGCGTAATGCCCTGGTACTTGACAGTGCTCAGTAGTTTGAGAGATGTCCCTTTTAATTTGGGCAAAATCATGTTTCTTAACTTGCGTTTTCTGGTGAACAGAACTAACTCCGTTTTCAACGGATTGATTGTAAGGGAGTACTCTGAGCACCATCCGAGTTCAATATCCTCTATATTATTTGGTCTGTCGCCTGCAGAGAAAGAAATCAGCGAGTTCTCCAGTTCCGACAGTAGGTGTTCTTTGAAGACTAGCCTATCTGTCTTTCTTGGATTCCTATACCGAACCCTCTCTACAGTGACAGCCTTAATGGTAAATGTTAGCCATCTGTGGTCTGACATTGTTAGTTCTTGAGACCCTTGCCAGTTTAAAATGTTGTTTGAGACAGATTGAGTGGCCAGAGTGATATCAATCACAGTCTGGCAGCGCGAGGTAACGAAAATAGAGGTTCATTCCCGCGATTTATTATCTCTAGATTGCTAACAGTTATAAAGTCGAATAGTGTTTTACCTCTTTCATTGTTGGATCTGCTCCCCCACATAGTCTGGTGAGCATTGGAATCACATCCAATGATGAGGTGTTTGTTGTTTGCTTTGCAGTGATGCACCAGATTTAAGAGGGATGCTGGTGGAATCCCTTCGTGGGCATCAATGGGAAGGTATAGGGACGCTAAAATCACGTTAGTTTGACCAGTGCCAAAGTAATTATATCTTGTGGATTTTTAATTTTCAATAAGTATACTGGAATTGCCACTGCGTTTTAGAATGCCCATTGAGGTAATTAATATTTTGATATGAATGAAAAGTTTTTGATATTCTCTCATGAACTCTTTTTAGCTAAATACAATTTTAAATAATTAAGTTAAAATACCAAGGCTAAAAATAGATGACACTCCCTCAAGACAATTTGCATGTTCTTTCCTTCATCATAAAGTCTCATATGACTCCATCAAGTAAACCTTTTGGGGGAATACCTACCCTAAATTACCCAAATTTCCTATAAGAAGCTTAATCATTGAAAGTAAACGAGGTATAAACTTTTCAAAGTTGAAATAATTTTTTAAAGATTGATGGTTGACTTTAAAATTTTCGTTGTAGGGTTACAAATAGTTACAAATTAGTTACTAACTTGTGGCAAAAGCGCACTTAAAAAACCTGAACTTTGGGGGCTAACTTCACGCACCCCGAAATTTTACTCAAGTTAACTCCGCGAGACGAAACTTACAAATTTTAATTTTTAGGTTACAATTAGTTACAAATTACTAACTAATTTTTGGCTAAAATTAATTTCGAAAACTGAAAGTTCGGCGGCTCCCGCGAAGTTAGCCCCCAAAACTTTGAATATCCATATGTCCTTTGCGCGTGACTTACAAATTTTAATTTTTAGGTTACAAATAGTTACAAATTAGTTACTAATTTTTGGCAAAAAAAAAATTCTAAAAATCAAAGTTCGGGGGCTCCCGGGAACTTAGCCCCCAAAACTTTGATTATGCATATGTCCTTTGTGCGTGCAAATTTTAATTTTTAGGTTACAAATAGTTACAAATTAGTTACTAATTTTTGGCCCAAAATTTTTTTCGAAATGCGATATTTTGGGGGCCCCGAGAAGCTGGCACCCAAAACGTTTTTTATTTTTAGGGGCATAACGGTTGAGTTACAATATTTGATTTTATGGTTACAAATTAGTTACTAATTTGTGGCAAAAGGGCACTTCAAAAATGTCAACTTTGGGGCTAACTTCACCCACCCCTGATTGGGTCCTGTTACTTGCAGGGGTTGCAAAAGAGTTTTACTACCTCCACCTATTAACACAAATTAAGAGTTGCAAACACTTACAAACGATTATCTATCAATTGGTATAAAAAAATTCTTATCGGACAAAAAGTCACTGCCAAGTTGACGTTAGTTTTTGGGCCGTATCTTTTTTATTTTTGAGTTACAAACGTCGGGACAAGAGTTACAAATACTTACAAACGATTATCTATCAATTGGTATAAAAAAAATTCTTATCGGACAAAAAGTCCCTGCCAAGTTGACGTTAGTTTTTGGACCGTATCTTTTTTATTTTTGAGTTACAAACGTCGGGACAGGAGTTACAAATACTTACAAACGATTATCTATCAATTGGTATAAAAAAAATTCTTATCGGACAAAAAGTCCCTGCCAAGTTGACGTTAGTTTTTGGACCGTATCTTTTTTATTTTTGAGTTACAAACGTCGGGACAGGAGTTACAAATACTTACAAACGATTATCTATCAATTGGTATAAAAAAAATTCTTATCGGACAAAAAGTCTCTGCCAAGTTGACGTTAGTTTTTGGGCCGTATCTTTTTTATTTTTGACTTACAAACGTCGGGACAAGAGTTACAAACACTTACAAACGATTATCTATCAATTGGTATAAAAAAAATTCTTATCGGACAAAAAGTCCCTGCCAAGTTGACGTTAGTTTTTGGACCGTATCTTTTTTATTTTTGAGTTACAAACGTCGGGACAGGAGTTACAAATACTTACAAACGATTATCTATCAATTGGTATAAAAAAAATTCTTATCGGACAAAAAGTCTCTGCCAAGTTGACGTTAGTTTTTGGGCCGTATCTTTTTTATTTTTGACTTACAAACGTCGGGATAAGAGTTACAAACACTTACAAACGATTATCTATCAATTGGTATAAAAAAAATTCTTATCGGACAAAAAGTCCCTGCCAAGTTGACGTTAGTTTTTGGGACGTATCTTTTTTATTTTTGACTTACAAACGTCGGGACAAGAGTTACAAACACTTACAAACGATTATCTATCAATTGGTATAAAAAAAATTCTTATCGGACAAAAAGTCCCTGCCAAGTTGACGTTAGTTTTTGGGTCGTATCTTTTTTATTTTTGAGTTACAAACGTCGGGAGAGGAGTTACAAATACTTACAAACGATTGTCTATCGATTGGTACTTAAATTTTTCTTATCAGATAAAAAGTTCCTGCTTCCGATAAGTTGGCAGAAGGTTTTTAAAATATGAATATCTCGCTTATTTTTGACTTACAAACGTCGGAACCGGACTTACAAACAGTTACAAACGACTTACAAACGATTGGCGAAAGGTTTTTTTTAAATTCAAAAAAGTCCCTGCTAAGTTAACGGACACCGGAATGTACATAAAACTACTTTACATATTAATGAAAAAGCTATAAAATCTGGATATTCTTAATTAGTCTTAATCAAGAATTTTATAAATTTAAAATACAAACAGTAATTAAATGCCTATAAATTTAAAATAACAATTTTGTAAGGAATTAAGTGTAATAAATCGTATGAAAATTCTTAAGATAGTAGCTACAACGAGATCTACGAGTAAAATAATGTGTTAGTGACTAAGTAATAAAATAGGATATATGGAATCTCATCTTTTTTAAGTGGGCGACGTTCGCTGTCATTTGCATTAAGTGAGGAATTTGTGCAGTCCACCGTTTTGTAAACAGGAAATGCTTTTGCCTTGTGTATTTGTCGGCGCCGAGCGAAAAACCCCTTTTTGGAAAATAAAAATATATATTATTCTACGCAGATAGTTTCCAAAGTTTACAAATCAACAATTCAAATTCCAAAGCCAACATGTATAAAGGATAAAAAAAATAAGGTGTTTTTTTTACGTTTTAATGATCTTCATTTTCGAGGATGTTTGGAAAACATTGTTTGTTTTTGAATTCCACAACAAATATTTCCAAACATCAATATGGTATGATTTCGGTATCGCTCTTGTAAATTTTCATTTGTTTGGGCGCTTCAAATTCAAATTGACTGCATTCTTTTCTTATTAATCACAATTTTGCTTTGTAACTTACATACAAAGTATAGGTACAAAAAGGCCGGTTATAAGACCTAAATTCAATAATCGTAGCTCCAAAAGAGTGCACGTCATCTCGGCATGTGTTGTAAAAGTTGAATACAAAAGACACATATGATAAAATTGACATTAAGAGGTCGGCATCATCAGAAAGAATAATAAGAAATGAAGACCATGCAACATGATGTTTGGAGAAGGTATTGTACTTATTTATATTGAAAAACTCAATTGCATATAATTATTCTCTTGACATTTTTTCTTTAATTACGTACTTTAAAAATATCTGTTACTTGCAATGGGCAATTCATCCGATTAAACAGTTGTGTGATCGCTCAATCACTCGGCGTTTCGTATTACGGCTGAATAATAGGGGGCCATACAGCCCATAATCACTCAACAGTTGAATTAACCCATGCTCTAGAAACAATAGGAAAATGGACAAAAATTCAGTGAGAAGAGCGAACATATAGTCATAGAGATTGCCGTACCAACGAACAGACAGCCAAGCAGGGTCTTTCTAAGTGAAGCTAAACGCACAATTTGTCAATGGCATAAAAATATTCCCAAAAAAATCTGTTGTGTCAACACAAGACTTTCCGATTGAGTTGATTATTCTAAGACCAAGAAAATGGGGAATTAGACTGTACCTGAATTTGTTATTTTTGATAATGCCAATGTATAGAGCAAATAAAAGCGATCAATTCTGTTTTTTTTTCATTTTTCGATAACTCTTAAATTAAACCCAAAAATAATTTTTTTAAATGCGTAGAATACATTTTTATAATCACTGAATAAAAATATCTGTTGTGTCAACACAAGACTTTCCGATTGAGTTAATTATTTTAAGACCAAAACAGTTAGAAAACAAAAGAATACTATACATTTTTATAATCACTAAATAAAAAAAAATAAACGTCAACATTTTTTGACAAATGTCAAATTTTTTGACAACTGTCAGAAACGTCAGCTGCTAATTATTATCTGATATTTGATTGCATAAAAACTCTTTTAAAAACAAAAGAATGTTAAATATTTTTATATCACTGCACACAGGAAAATTCTCTACCGGATTATGCAAAAAAAATTATATGTTGCCATTTAAAAAAAGATTAGTTACTTTAATTACACGCCCCCTAGCGGACCGATTTTGAACAAACTCCTTTCTGCACTCCGTTGTTATCTGATAAGACCCTATACCAAATTTCAAGTCAATCGGTTGATCCGTTTCTGAGATTTGGTGACGGATTACATCCACACAGACACACACACAGATTTATTTCTAAAAATGGTCTAGATCGTCTTGGGAGACCTCAAAACAGTGTTTCTCCGGTGTTATCTCAAAAAAATTTTTCGGCCGATTAAAATACTTTCCTATAGTAAGTACCTTGAGATGTCGGAAAGTAATACTGTCACACATATAAAATTATGTGATATTTAATAAATAGGTTACTAGGAAGTAAGTAACAAAGATTACAATAACCAGAACGGCATTTTGAGTTAATGCAAGATCAAAACAAGGAATACAACACAATACAGCATTTACGACAGTTGTAAATAGGAAATTAAGAATTAATAAAATTATGTCGAAATCATGCACTCGTTGAATTACAACTACTGGATAAATGGCAGCTGACTCGTCAGTCATTTTGAAGCTCCTACCAAAGTGATATTTGCGTAAGGCCGATAAAACAGTTCACTGTTGGATTACTAAGTTTGAAGGTTTATTACATTATACGTCACTTTGACAGGAGCCTCAAGATGGCTGACGAGTCAGCTGCCTTTTATCTAGTAGAGCAAACCCAACGTAACCTGAGCACACCACGTGATGACCGTTAAAGTTGCGCAGTAGTTGTACTGCCGTTGCTTAGAAACGGACGTAGACAGTGTCGTCGTATAGTTATTACATTACTTTTTAAGCAAAATAATTACAAGCATTTTAATAATGTGAAGATTTCATTTACAAAGCTTTAAATCAGTAATTAATTATTATTAATACTTCAAATAAAAATTTAAATTAAGTAATTATTTTAAATTTTGACAACTTTTAAAAATAATTTTTTTGACAGAAGAAATAACTAGCTCCGCCACTGGTCTCTGAAGCCACGCCTCGCGCACGTTTGGTCACGTGGTGTGCTCAGGTTAAGTTGGGACCACTCTAGCTATAGTTGAATTGACGTTTGCATGAAAAACATTTTCCTAATTTAAATCCCTATATTCCATTTTAAAATATTCATAGGCATAGGGAGAATTATTAAATTACTACATAGCAAACATACAGTTAAAACAATGGAAGGTATAAGAGTATAGCTTTTAGAGAGGTTTCGTCTACCGATCTATGGCTCTTGAGCCCAACGAAATCCATGTTTAGGAACATAATAAGAATATCAACATGAAACAGTGCATAAAATTCCATTTGTGAAAGCTGTAGTATCTTTTTAACTAAAAAATCGAAATTTACACTTTTCTTCTTCAATTCCTCTTTGGGAATTGTCTTTCGATTTAAGTAGGTACACGCAGAAAACGAAGTATTGACGACTGTATCCAAATGACAGTTTATAGAGCCCTCCTTATAGATATCTAAAATACTAAAGTTTGGGAACTAAATTTAATTTAATTAAACCGGGTCTTTGATGTGTATGTGCATGTTCGTTCTACATGCATAATGTTGTACATTGAAAATTTTCCACATGAATGAGATCTAACATTATATTTACATAAGGTCAAAATAAATACGTCATGGCACGTGAAAAATGCATCATATACCATTACGTTAATTGCATTATAAATTATATTTAGATATCCGTACAAACATTACAAACATTAGTACAAAACTGAATATCACTGAATAATTTAATAAAACTACGTCAACAACTGAAAAATTCAACGTACAAATGGACGTAAAACAAGGAAAATTCGTCTGACGAATTAAACAGACAACAAAGAACATTTAAAATTTGATCCCAAATTATTTATTCCATTTATAACGTAAATAAATCATTGGAGTAATAAAAAAACCTCTCAAGATTCCGGTTAACATATTGTGACATTGAAACTCGAACAAGGATATCCGCCAGATTTTAGATGTCAAGAATCTGATTAGATAACCGTAGATACTACTGTATCAAAACGCAAACATATCTCAACTTCTTTCGTATCAAAGCGACGTAGCTTTCTTTCCTCTCTCGGATTCATTCACGAATGAGTCGACGTGACCCCGGGTGCAGTTCATTCATTCTTATTCCATTCAGGTCATAGTGGTACTGCGTAGTAAACATTGGAAAGTGTTGGATGCCGGTAATTAAAATATCGCGCCAACATAAAAAACAATAGAAAATACAAATTAAAATGCTTCAGAGGTCGAAAAGAAAAATGAAAATTCCTCTTACAATTTTCCCCCATTTTTACAACATCGAAAAACGCTTTTGCTGTTCGCCAATCGATAAACTAATTAATAAAGTTTAAAAATTTCCAATATTTAGAAATTTTAATCATTTATTCAATTTGTTCGTCAACCGAATAATTTTAATTAAATTATTTGAAATTGCTACGATTTCTCCTTTTAATACGCTTTTTTTGCAAAATTGCAGGTGGAAGGCAATTAAAACAAAGACTTTATGAGGCCAAAATTGTCTTATAGCTGTAAAACGGTGGACGCATCAATGAATAAATTTTTTTGGAATTTTCCCATCTTGGCCCTAGAAGGCAAATCCTTTTACCTGCGGGACGTAAAATTTCTAATTGTAAATTTTATCAATTAAATATTTTTTTTACCCACAATAAAATAGCTTCACCAACGTAGTAATTATAAAAATAAGTATCGAGTATCAGTGCCAATGGAATGTTTAACAAGTGATTAGAAACACACGTGGTATTATTCCTTTTAGTGATGCGCGTGGTGACTAAAATTAAAAATTGTTAACCTTGGAGTTGGTCAGTGGTCACATTACTAGAAGTAGGTTTAACATCCTCTTGGTGAATGGTGGGCGCTCCAAAACTACTATTTTTTAAACGTGTCCTCTCTTCTAACGATGCAGATGACTAAGGTAAAAAAACGTTAAATGAGGTGTTTTAATTTTGTTTACTTAATAAAGAATGCAGCGACCCATTCATTCACTTACATACTAAACATAAACATCCACATATGACCGGACATTCCATTTCACTATTAACGCCACAGGCAAATAATTGGTCGTTTGTACTGTTTGTTATGTCTTTCAAAACTTGTATCAATGACAAACTGATAGACGAGAAGAGACAACTAAATGAGCAATAGAGAATAGATATTAGTTGTTGTTGTTTTTCAGTTATTTATGTCCCGTGAGTAACTTGAACCTTACCTAATGGAAATCGGAAATACATTGCAATATTTCTGCAAAAACATTACGAACAGATGTATCACATCTACCTATAGCCTTCTTTTGTAATATTAAATATTCTTTTCATTGACTTGCGAAAAATTTTGAAGTCTTTTCTTTTAGAATCACACACTATACAATTTTCTCCTGTCAAAGGGCAGGAGCAGGATTTCAACCTAACTACCGACTGCCCTGAACCTGCTACCATTCTTCCCAAACAAGCAACCAAAGTTAACATCAAAAACATACCTAAAATAAGTTTTAATCGCTCATTAGACGAAAACAGCAAATAAAAATTTAAACCGTCAAAGAGCTATATAGACACACTCTTTCTCACGAAATGAGACGTTGACTGGAACTCCAAAATAAACCATCTTGACATGTAAGTAATTCTTTGACGTAAAACACTGTTTGTCCATTTGTAAAAATTTCTGTACATACGTTTTAGACTTTTTTTTAAATTAAAATAAAGAAATAAACAGTCTTTTATTAATAGTCGTTGTCATTTTGATAAATTCAATGCCTTCGATTTAACAAATTTTTTTCCCAATTATTCTGAATAATCAATGATTTAAAAAATCAGCTCTTACGCAAAAGAAATTTTAAAATTTCTGAAACAAAATATTTATACAAATATTGAAGATTTTGAGCTACTCTTTTAACCTTAATTAAGATAAACGGATATTAAAAAAATATTTACTGATTAGTCCATTAAAAAAGTATCAATGAATGACCATAAAAATTATGTTTAACCAAATAATTTATGTATAAAAGATAAAAATAGATCCTTGATAGTTTATTATCAATTTTTTTAATGTTATGTTTGTTTTGTTTATTAATATTTATATGCTGATATTCTATACTATACTACAAACTACACCACCATCAAGATTACAAAATGAAGATTAATGATATTTATATCGATGTAACTATCGTGTCAATGTGTCATTTATCAATATTTCGTCAATTTAAAACAATCAAAATTCTATTTTTTCACTAAAAATACTTTGGATACTATTATTATAGAATATTTATTAATATGGGGAAAAATTTTAAAGTTATTAATAGTATTTAAGATAGTCCAAAATAGTTGCCTTTCGAAAGAAGGAAAGAAACAATGACCTCCGAAATTTCCACTCTGCTTGATCTAAGATAAGGTATTTCATTTCTATTTCAAAGAAGTAGCAACAATTTGCCGTATGTAGTTTTACGACTATGTGCGTCACAATCTATCCGCAGCATGGAATAATTATTGTAATCTATCATTGCTGAAACTTTTAGAAATTTAGGTTAGCAAGATTTGGAAACAGCTAAGGAAGATTTTTTCGCCATCACCCTTTATCAATAGGTCACGAAACTTTTGGCAATTTTTGACTGCTACTCAAATAACAAAAATATCATTACACTCTTTCTAGATCAGTCTAGATATCTATATTATTATAAATAAAAAAATGGATCAGGTAAGTTAACAAACTTCTTACTGAATTAATTTTGTGACAAACGTCATAAATTACAATTAGATTTCAGTTCAATAACTACAGTTCCATTTACGTTTCTTTAGTCTTTTCTTTACCGACACGTGACCACAACCTAGTGCATATTAAGATAAAAATTATTAATCAAATCTAGGTCTAGATTCCCATTTCCTAAATAGAATATAAAAGCTGACAATCTAGATGTCGCTACCGTCAATATTTGGTAATTGGTTTTTGAATAAAAAATACCATTGAATAGAGAAATCCCCCTATTCTACCAGAAAAGAGCCATTTAGCTAATAATATGGATCGAAAGCAATAGACGTTTATATACGCTATACATAGAGCGATTTCTGGTTAATTTCTTTAATAGAAGTAGTTGCTTATACTCCCACTTATAAGGGAAGATTATGACAGACAACGATAATGTTAACTCTACGGAATGAATGAGTCATCCATGGTTTTCTAAAATGGCATTTCCGTCGCATTTTCTCTTATAACGGTTGCTAACGTTCTTTCCGGATCTTTATGTTCTAAGAAAAATACTATGTTTAGTTGTATAAAAACATAACCTCATTTAATTTGTAACATTGCAACTTGTACATTAAAAAGCACTGTTAAAATATCTAAAATTTGAATTATTCTGTTTATGTTGTAAAAAGTATGACATTTGGTGATGCCGTCGTGCCATCTATGTTTCGTATTAAAAATTAACCCACAATGAAACTTCAAACTTTCTATGCTTACCCTTACTACTATAAAATAGTCAAAAAGTCACGTGTCGGTAAAGAAAAAACATCGAACTGTACATACGATCTAGATGTAATGTTATCTGTTATTTGAGTTGAATACCTATCCCAAACATCTTCAGATGCATTCCTTTATACAAGAAATTTAGCAACCCCGTATGAAACGACGCTGTATGAAGACGGTTTTAAGATATCTTCCAACAAAACAAAGGGTTTGGCAATTTAAATATTAGTTTGGGTACTTCTTCACTCAGAGGGACCTATTAGGACAATTAAAGACCAAAAAATATCCCGTTAAAACCTCGACGATCACGGTGCATGACGCATCTAATGCATAATAACGACGATCATTAATGTAAATTAATGTAGGAAACAAATTGAAAAAATATCGATCCTTTAACGTATCAATTACCAGCACTTAATTAAACTACGTCGCAAGATGATCAACTAATAATTAAATCTAGGAAAAAATATCGATTAGCGCCGTGTTAATATTTGCTCACGTTTTAAAGACATAACAATCACTTATCGAATTTCTATCGGATAACAACAAACTAGTAATACTTTTACAAGCACTCTGATTAAAAATGCAGACGAGATGACACCAATAAACAATGCAAAAGTGACTAAAATTGCATTACTAGACAAAACAATCATAATCTCAATATTTCGCAATGTCACAATCGGAACTCAAAACGCAAAACCTCAATAGAGAAAAGAAAGTTGCTTAATATTATGAAATTCAAATGCAAATTGCAGTTTAATAATTTTAAATTTCAATTTTAACTTTTTTTAAATAAAAATACTTCAAAACTAGTGTACCTTGAACCATAAATAAAACTAAAGTTAATTTCAAATAACCTACTATTTTAATTTATTAGTTGAAACTTGGTGATAATAACAAATAAAATACACTGCTTTATAATGGTTAATTTTCAGTCAGAATGCAATTTTAATCATAATCGTGTTATAGAAAGTCAATAAATTTAATCGAGCGCTTTAATAGAATATAAACTATTACCACAACCACCCACACATACGAAAAATAATATAAATTTGCTGAAAATTTTATCACTTTCATGTTAGACACTTTCAAATTCAATGTGGAAAAAAGAACAACAATTTGAGTGCTCAACTTTTGCAATAAAGATGCTATCAGTGCAATGTAGAAAGCTGAAAACTGCTAAATTAAATTCTGTGCACAGCGATATCAGCAAAATTTATTTTTAGAGCTATAATGGTTTATTTGCTATTTAGGCGGTAATAATAATATACGTCTAGTATGTAGTTTTGAAATGGGGAACTTATAATTGTATAATGGAAAATGTAATTAGCTGAAAACTCGATTTAAATAATTTCTACTTTTATTATTTATTGTTATTCGCGATGGTAAATAGCTGAAAAATAATGACAGTTTAATGTTTGTAGATTTAAAAGGATAGCTTTACTAATTACAATAGGTTGGTGTACAAATCCTTTCACCATACTAATCAGTGACAGATCTCATTAGGTATCGCGGTATACGTACAGGGTGGCTCTACATCTCATTCCATCGGCAATAACTTTTATCTAAGTCACTGGTAAGACCGATTATTTTGAAATCTGTAACACCCCCCCTTGAAGAATGTCTAGATCCACCTCTATCCTCGCTTTACAGCCATATTATTTGAAATCACAATTAGACGGCTTCTTTGAATCAACAGATTTGAACTATTGTTCAAATTACAAGTTGGTATTGTTCGATTACGGAATGAAAAACTTCCTCAGGAATGTGAGTTCTATTATAATTAAATAGTGGAACTCATAATTTGCATTAGGTTCCTTGTTTTTAATAAGTACCTACATATTAATTGTGCCGCTTCATTAATGTAGTTGCACAAATAAATTATAAAGATAACGTCTGGTTTGGATGATTGTACTTTACCATCTACCACCATAGGCGTTGCTAAGAATTTAATTTAATAAAAATTACTTACTAAAGATAGCAGTAAAAATAAAACTCACGCCGGCTATGGTTTCTATAGAGATAATAGCACTGCTCCTTTTCCCTTAAGCTTTTCTTTCCGTAATCGAACAATGCATGTCATGTTCTGAAAAACTGCACACAATAAGAACTCCTAAACTTAAGGTACTATACTGAAGTAAAATTGAGCTAGAGAGTGCTAACCAATTTCATCTTCAACTTTCCCACCCCCTATAATAAATTAACCATTTTTACGAAGTTGTCTCGTATTGGTGTATTTATTCAACAACTTTAAAACAAAACGATATCGCCCAACGAGAGTTCTTTTATAGAGCGGTCATAGCCAACTAACCAAAGAAATCGAAATATCTTCTATTCAAACAACAATCGTTACGTTCAACAACAATCGTAAGTTTTTTAGTGACAATAGGTTCTGTTTGAGGGGGGGGGTAAATTTATTTATAAAATTGTAGAAATTATTAGTTATTAGCCGTCTGCGACTAAAAGACATTTGGAACAACCGTTATATTCCAAATAAAATTATATTGTACAATGACTGACACTAATTTTCAAAAATTACGAACTACCCCAATTGAATTTAATGCAATCAATCTATACACAACACGCGCTTCTAGTTAACTACAATTTATTTGGTTGATATTTTGAAACTACACGCATGTATTCGTACATTAATTAGTTTTCAAACTACATTTCCAATACGTTCGCATCCCTTAATAGAATTACATCCCTTCAATATATAAACTAAGTTTATTACGAAAGAATCGAAATAAAAATTTGTACTACGTCCATAAAATCAATGTTTCAAATCTCAATTTACAAAGTGCATCTCACACTTAAACAAAAATAAAAAGAATTTTTTATTTTCTCTGCACAAACCAGCGGTTCTCAATATTTTTACTTATTTTTCAACTTGATTTAAAATTATTTGAAAAACGAAAGAAAATTCATTGTATGTGTTACACGCGATGTGGGATAACACCACTATTGTTTCTATTTAGGGACAGAGATAGAAGACTGTGTTAAATGAGCAAAGTAGTGCTGCCAGAAAAACAATTCAATGTTGTGTCATTTATAGAAGTTACTTGCAAAAATACCGAAAAACAAAGATCTAGAAAATTTAAAATGCTTTCTTTATTTATGGTTTTATCAAAATTTATTTGGGACGTATAGAGTAAAACGTTGAGCGCTTTCAGACACCATTATTTTTAATGTTCTATTATCAACAGCGAGAAAATCGATTTTTCTATTTTTAAAATCAGTGATTTTTTTCTGATTAATTTAATACATATGTAATGCAAGAAAGATTTATGTTGGCGAGCGATGGAAATGCGCAGATACCTAAGTTAGTATTTATCCCCACAAACGCAGTAGTAAACGTATTTAAATTATTAAAGGGGCGTGGCCAAATCTGCACGAACTTATCCCTACCGCTCGCCATCAGGGATCTGTGTTGCAGTATATCACATTCTATTGTAATCATGAAGTGTCAACATAACATAGTATGCCATGAAATTTTAAAATAACAACACAATTATATAGAAGGGCGTCCTTAATCTATTATATTTAGCTAATGTAATTTAATCGTTCCAAAAACTATTTTTTATAAAGTGTCATGGTATATACACTCGATTATTACATGGCATAGTTTTCTCAATATGTCATTTTGGAATTGTACACATTATAAATTTTGAAATGCTATGGTTTTAAAATTAAATCTGTCCGTCTGCATAAGTGTGAAATTTTATATGCGAGCTCGGCGGAGCCATGAATAGAGCTATAACTGCTACAGCCTTTTCTAGATTTTGGTATAAATAGCTCTATTAGGGGGCGCGTCCTACTGTGCCTAAGCTAACTCTTTAAAAGTACGACGTACATCATCCAATTGTTAATAATAAAAATTATATTATGCAAATGGGAAAATTCTATTGTCACTTTCTTCCTAATGACATGAGAGAGCAAAGCAAAGAAAACTGTACATTCCGAAAAAAAAATTGGCGTGGAAAAATTGAAAGTAACAGTATCTACTCACTCTGATGTTGCGGAATATGAAATGACGATGTAAATTCGATCACTCACCTGTAACAAAAAAATAAATTAATTAGAAACCAATTTTGATTTAAATACGCCTACACAAATTATTACTGTATTAAAATGTTTCACAAGACCCCGTGTTCAATCTACAATCTCTAATAACTGTATTTTGACGAAAAACATGAGCATACACATCATTAAACATATAAATGTAAAAATTCGCAAGTTGCAAAATAGAATTACATTACGGTTATAATACCAAACAAGTAATACGGCGTTTTTTAAGATTACAAAAATTTTAAAATAATAATTCCGTATCATATAAATAGTCATCGAGTACTTAAAAATAGTCACATTTGACAAGTAAATAGTTTTACAATTTTATTTTTAGCTAAAGAGTAAAGAAAGTCGTTACAAAAGCACTAGAAATAATGCACTTATTCTATTATTAGAACACTCTTGCGTATCACTTTAAATTGCACAATTTTCCACGAAAAACTTATGTTTTAAATAATTAAAAACACCAACTAACAAACGCGCATTAGCTTCAAAAATGCTTTAATGGCAATCAAAAGAATTTAAAAATCCATTAATTATTCAAAGAGACGAATAATTAAAACTGTTAGGAAAAAAACACAGATTTTTCATCAACTAAATTACGTTTTATGGCGGAGACAAATGACAAAATAAATTTACAGAAAATTGGATCAAGATAAAAAAATTCTATACAGCATATAGTTTTAGTCAAGACCTTTTTTTACTCCTCACAAAAGTGTCCCTTTTCATAAATATTCTGTCATCCACATTTTGCCTCTTGTGAAACATTAGGAAAAACAAATTCTCTATAATTTGAAGAGTTTTTCCTAATTTATTTTCAAGGAGAAAATTTTCATTAATCATTTTTCAGTTTAACGTTTCACAAAAGTAGCCGAACGGTTTAATCGAAAACGAATTAAGTTTAATTGCCATACATGCAGGTACTTATTTGCATAATTAACACATTTTATACAGCTCCGTTAATAAAGGATGGAAAAGTGTTGTAAAAAGTGATAGCTGGAGCAATGGTAGGACACATTGAGAGTAAATTCTATTTTTAAGCATAAAAAAATAACGAAAGAGAGACTGTACCAAAACGCCAAGATCAAAATGGTTGATAACAAGTTCTGAATAGGAAAAACATGTAGGATCGACTCCGAAATGAGCAGATTGGAGTAACAAAATGAACGTCTGAACTTCAAACTCTGGAGGTAGATTCTTGAAGTCACATAGCTCAGTAGAAAGAGGATGAAAATACAGACTGGAGTAACAAAATGAACTTCTGGACTCCAAACTCTGGAGATAGATGCTTGAAGCCACATCAACTCAAAAATGAGCAGACAGAAGTAACAAAATGAACTTCTGGACTCAAAACTCTGGAGATTGATGCTTAAAGTCACATTGCTCAGTAGGAAGATGAACATTTATGATTACATCAAAAATGAGCAGACTAGAGTAACAAACTAAACGTCTGGACTCCAAACTGTGGAGATAGATGCTTTAAGTCACATCGCTCAGTACGAAGAGGATGAAAATTTATGATCAACTCAGAAATGAGCAGACTGGAGTAACACAAATTACGCCTTGACTCCAAATTCTAGAACTATATGCTTGAACCTTGAAGTCACATAGCTCATTAGGAAGAGGATGAACATTTATGATCAACTCAGAAATGACCAGACTGGAGTAACAAAATAAACGTCTGGACTCCAAACTCTGAAGATAGATGCTTGAAGGCACATATCTCAGCAGGAAGAGGATGAACATTTATGATCAACTCAGAAATAAGCAGACTGGAGTAACACAATAAACGTCTTGACTCCAAATGCTAGAATTATATGCTTGAAGTCACATAGCTCATTAGGAAGAGGATGAACATTTATGATCAACTCAGAAATGACCAGACTAGAGTAAGAAAATAAACGTCTGGACTCCAAACTCTGAAGATAGATGCTTGAAGTCACATATCACAGCAGGAAGAGGATGGACATTTATGATCAATTCAGAAATGAGCAGACTAGAGTAACACAAATAACGTCTTGACTCCAAATTCTAGAATTATATGCTTGAAGTCACATAGCTCATTAGGAAGAGGATGAACATTTATGATCAACTCAGAAATGACCAGACTAGAGTAACAAAATAAACGTCTGGACTCCAAACTCTGAAGATAGATGCTTGAAGTCACATATCACAGCAGGAAGAGGATGGACATTTATGATCAATTCAGAAATGAGCAGACTAGAGTAACACAAATAACGTCTTGACTCCAAATTCTAGAACTATATGCTTGAAGTCACATAGCTCATTAGGAAGAGGATGAACATTTATGATCAACTCAGAAATGACCAGACTGGAGTAACAAAATAAACGTCTGCACTCCAAACTCTGAAGATAGATGCTTGAAGGCACATATCACAGCAGGAAGAGGATGAACATTTATGATCAACTCAGAAATGAGACTGGAGTAACACATTAAACGTCTTGACTCCAAATTCTAGAGCTAGATGCTAGAAGTCACATAGCTCTTTATGAAGAGGATGAACATTTATGGTCAACTCAGAAATGACCAGACTGGAGTAACAAAATAAACGTCTGGACTCCAAACTCTGAAGATAGATGCTTGAAGGCACATATCACAGCAGGAAGAGGATGAACATTTATGATCAACTCAGAAATGAGACTGGAGTAACACAATAAACGTCTTGACTCCAAATTCTAGAGCTAGAAGTCACATAGCTCTTTATGAAGAGGATGAACATTTATGGTCAACTCAGAAATGACCAGACTGGAGTAACAAAATAAACGTCTGGACTCCAAACTCTGAAGATAGATGCTTGAAGGCACATATCACAGCAGGAAGAGGATGAACATTTATGATCAACTCAGAAATGAGACTGGAGTAACACAATAAACGTCTTGACTCCAAATTCTAGAGCTAGATGCTAGAAGTCACATAGCTCTTTAGGAAGAGGATGAACATTTATGGTCAACTCAGAAATGACCACACTGGAGTAACAAAATAAACGTCTGGACTCCAAACTCTGAAGATAGATGCTTGAAGGCACATATCTCAGCAGGAAGAGGATGAACATTTATGATCAACTCAGAAATGAGCAGACTGGAGTAACAATATAAACGTCTGGAACCAGACTCTTGAGCTAGAGGCTTGAAGTCATATAGCTGGATATAAGAAGAGGATGAACATTATGATCAATTCAGAAATGAACGAACTATATTATAGGTGAGAGTGAGAGCTTGTAATCGTAGAAGAATTTAGCTGAAAGTTATCGAGAAAATTATAAATTTTCTTTTTCTATTTTCGCCTTTTTTTTAAATATTTTTCTCGATACTTTAAATCGTGAATTTGAAAATTTTTTTATGAGTTGTAGCAAATCTGCACAGAGTATCTAAAAGTCGAGCATTGAGCTGATGGCAAGTGCTAGATTAATTAAAACCTCAAGCACTATTTTTAGTTGTGCACACAATATGTAAACAAACTATTTGCGGCAACGCGTAATAAATTTCGTTTTTCGGTGTAACAGGAAAATCCTTTTCGAGTTTATTATTATTATTAGAGAATATTTTTCATTCTTAATCCAAACATCCTAGAGTTCCAAAGTAAGTGAAATAAAACCTTATAAACATCAACATCAAAGATTGTTACGAACTGACATGAGAAATTAATTTGACACTGACGTTAATAAACGACAGGGCAGCATTTCCTATATAACTTCACTTTAAGACATAAATAGGTATTTGAGGATTGTTTTCTGTGAGTAATAAAATGAACGCAGTCGTACTTTATGTGCGGTAAGCGTATAACGAGTTGACTGTTGTGCGTTTTTTTGCACAAAACCCAGGTTTCATGAACAATGTAACCGAAAATGTTCGGAGAAATTCTAAAAAACCTTGAAACGCGATAAAAACATTTTTTTAGACAGAGGTTAGGATGTGGTTGGGATTTTTTTAATAATTTTGAATTAATTCATAAAAAACAAAAGGTTGTGAGCATTTATCATTACAATAATTTATTATAGTAGCTGTTATAGTCCAGATTATCTGACGATGCGTTTTTGACACTTACTGGGGCAAACCAAAAGTTAGTTAGAAATGTGAAGGGACAATGCAGTTAGAGACTGCATTTTAATTTGGCAACCCTGTACAAAGTTGTCATATTACAATTTAATTTGTTTGAAATTCGAAGTTTTTAGCTTGTTTTGTTGGTATGTGGCAACCCTGGGCTGTCATCATTAAACTTCAAAAACGCATTTTAAAATAAACTGGACTATAGTATACTTTGTACACAATTGCTTGGAATCAAATCTCACCAATAGGCCGAGACAATTTTTTGACTGCATGCAATGTTTTTTAAACTTTTTAACTAATCTACAATTATTGTAGGTTATGAATTATCAAAAATTGTAAGAATGTCATTATTTCCAGATTTGGATGGCCTTTTAAAATATTGCTTTGAGCAACTTTGTGTGTTTCTTTACTAAAAATCGTCCTGCGTTGATTATTCGAACTTAACAGTTCTTAAATTTTGCGGAAAACTTGAGAATTTATAAATTTTTTAAAAAACATCTGAAAACACGGAATGTCAATGCACTTGACAGCATCATTTAAATTTAAATACCAACTTAAAAAAACAATATGGCCAACTAGAACGCAAAACGATGTTGAACAGAGTATACCTTAGGTTATACTCATTAAATAAAATTTTATTCAATAAAAAACTCGAAACTATTTCTACTACATTTAACAAGGAGTCGTCTTGTTAAATCTGACCTATTTTCGTTTGACTTATAAAAATTTATATTTTAATAAGATGTAGCAAAAAAAATTAAATTCGCATTATATCAACCTCAAATCGTGAAGGTCTGCGAACTCTTCGAATTGTGAGAGGTTGAAGATGGGACGAGTAGCGCCCGAAGCAAATTCCATCCGAAGAATGCAACCGTGCAACAAAAACATCTAAATACCGTTCCAATCTTACTTCACTTACCTTTCGGTTGATGATGCTTCGTAAACAACCTGTTATTAACATAAATTGGCAACTGTACACACACTATCAACTAATAATATTTAGGAGTGAATCATTGTTTTCCCATGAATCAAAATATTCTAAATATAAAATTTGAAATTATTTTAAAGTGTGTGGCTGTGGCGGTATATCAAAATACAACATTGCTGGTAATGGCGAGAGGTATAACACCGTCGTAAACAAAATGATGCACATTGATGACTTTTAAAATAGAATTTACAAGTTCAAAAAAAGATACGATTATCATTGGCTACAAGCACAACGAACTCGTATAACAAGTATTTTTTTAACCAATTACTTTTTTGCACTTCATATTTAACATCAAGGAAGTGATATTAAAAACGTATTAAAATGTATTTTTTCCATATAGCAAATATTTGACTCCTGATCACCTTGTGCGTTAATTTTGTTTTAACGAGAATTTCCTGTATATAAATTTTTCCCCTACAAATAACCTTTCGGAAAATAAATTTTACCCCACTATAAAAGGCATAGAAAAATAAGCTTCAAAAATCGCACACATAAATGAATACAAAAGAAAAATTTCGACTCAATAATTTGATTTCAATTACAAGTTGTTTATTGTTTGTTTCGCCCGGGATAGTCGATGGAATTTTTGTTATGCAAGTGACGCCTAAAATATACGTCACAACATTGTTAAGAGTCGCATTTGCATACCGTATAAAATTCTCTTTAATCATAGAGTTGATTGTACGGAATTGTTAGACAATACCTTCAATATTCTATTGAAAGTTTCGACAATCATTTTACTTTAATTAAATGCAACACGGATGCCACAACCAAGAAAGTCGGGAAAATTCAGAAAAATCCAAACTCTGAGCAATGAACTGAGGATGTAGAGTTTTCCAATAAATAAAACGTTTTTATGTACTTTAAGAATAGCTCTACTTTTTAAATAAGAGTCGACAAGAAAGTACATACAAAGTGATTGACAGGTAGTATTGTCGTAGACAAATGTTTCTCAAAAGAACCCTGTTTTTCAAGACTTGTGAAGTTTGAAAAATATCAAGTATACAAGGTGGTTTATCCTTTGAAGACCGCAAACCCTTTTTTGTTTTGATATTACCATTAATCACCACTAAAGCCATAAAAACCTTTTATTTATCGAAAAACTATACACTCGCTAATTTGTAAAATAGGAATGTCCAATGTCTAAATTTGAAAGAGCTTGGAACGAACCAATAGTTACTGATGAATATCAAAAATCAATGAATTTAGCGTGATTATTATGTAGTAAACGTATGTAACACATCTAATTACGATGATCAAAATATAAACAACGTTGAGCGTGTTTGAGTTTTTGCTAATTTGTAGGCGTGGATTGCGTTCAAGGCGACTAAAATCTAAGTTAAAACGGAACATATTTAGGTGAGGTTGTTTTTAAGCCTCGGGAAAAAAATGAAGGACAAATTAATTGTGCTTTTGCTGAATATTTTTCTAACATTTCCATACAAAACTGTAAAATGTAGGCGATCACTCATTTATGTACATTTAAATGAGCTTTACAATTTTTAATACGCTTTCATAAAATATTAATATCGGGGCGATTAAAAAGCTAAAATATTCGGTGGAATGGTCTTTCCCTCTACTCGGTTTTTCCATAATTGCAAACAGACAAAAAAAATAACTTAGTCTCCTAACAAAACACGACTTCCATACAAAATAATTTCACATTCTTTAGAATTTAGATGTCTAGCTTTAAGGGTTGCGCTAAAGCACGTCCATCTATAATAGAGCATATAAGATGGTAAATGGAGAAACATTTATGGACATCTCATGATGGATAAACTGGAGCATGAATGATTCAAAAAAACCTTTAACATGATCGCTATACCCTCCCCATCACATGTAAAAGTGAACTCTTTGCACCAGGCCCATTCTATTTCCCTATATTCGTTTCAGAAAACCACGTCAATACAACAATTCCTAACCCAAAACCACGTGCCTAAAATGTGATTCATATATTTTTATAAAACCATCACCTAATCTGATTTTAGTTGCTAGACTACCCAGAGAAAGTATGACTACACGTCTGCCCACCCACGGCTCAGCAGATGATCAGCGATCAGCGAACGACTTAAAATCATTTGTAGTGAAGAGCGGCTTCTGAAGGTATTCGAGAAGTGACAAGGAAGCTTCCCTGGAAGCCCAACTATCCCAATATTCCAACCAAATCCATTCTAGCAAAAGTCAGACCACCGGGAAATGGGGAAGTCGCACTTCCAAGTATTATGGTGTGAACGCAGTTATTAATTACTTTAGACAGAGCAAAACTGTAAAGAAGTGATGTGGATATAAATAAGAACGAAATGCAAGGTCACATTAATTTTTTGTAACTTTTCTTGCTCATTCTCGATCATCCCGGAGAATTTATTCTAATAATAGATAATAGTATAGGTAATTTTAACGTGTTAGCCTTGGATATTTTGGATTGTTGTAAATATTTTGTTTTCAATTTTTTGACATCAGTTTGACATTTCGTTTTTATTGCCAAGGCTAACATGGTGTGAAATTTGCCTATTTAATTTGAACTTTTCTTAAAGACTTTCACCGCTAAAAAAATTTAAAATAACGCATAACATTGTGCCGTTCAAAAAGAAATAAGATAAGAGTAGATATGAAAAATAACCAGATATGGTGTAATTCATACAGGGGGGGTATTTACTTTGTGGAAGGAGGATTGCTCCTTAGGGCTATTTGACATGGACTAAATATCATACTAACTGTTAGTAACTGAATCAACTCAAGGAGCAAAAGCACTGGAATCTAAGCTTTAACGTCGTGTACGGTCGTGCTTCTAATTTGCTTAGATTCCCGTGCTTTTGCTACTTGAGTTGATTCAGTACTAACAGTTAGTATGATATTTAGTCCATGTCAAATAGCCCTTAATTATCAGATATATCAAAACTAACTTTGACATGGTATAATACCATAATACTAATAATAAATTTAAAACACCAGAAACCATATACATGAAAAATATTGTAACAAACAGGAAAATTGAAGGAAAATCATCAAAAAAGCCAAAAGTTTCCAAAGCATCAGTGATGATTTGATATGTATAATCTGCGGCTGATGCTTTTTTAATAATTCTCAAATTTACTTTTTATATGTTATTGAAACATAATATTGCGTAAATCGTTCAAAATCAGAAATCCAATAACCAACCTAACAAATATCGAAATTACAGATGATAAACAACAGACAAAAATAAAATGGAAATACAACACTTAAAAACTAAATTTTTTAAAAATTCATCACACAATTCTTATATTAGACAAAAATTCATTATTTAAAATTAAAATTCTTTTAAGGGAAGTTATGAAGGATAATTAAAAAGGGACGCTAGTTTCATCTCTTTTAATTAAAAACGATATGATTTCTCATATAATTTCATTTGAAAAAGAAGGGGCTCAACTCTTATTAACCGACCTAATAATTGTTTAACAAGGCTCAAGATAAGTAATTTTCACAAGTACTTTTTCTAAATAAAAAGATGGTAATTTAAAGAAAAATTTCTATTTAATCGTTATCGATAAATAGAAAATATTGCAAAATATCAAAACATTGATGTACGTCATATTTTTCCTCGATGATAAAGAAGACGTGTGTAATATTAATATCCTATCTCAAAATTTTTTTTCAACAAAAGACACGAGCGGCAATGTCATTCCATTTTTATGTTTTAAGTAAAAGTACGTATATATATGAAGTAAATAATACACCATTACATATATAGTATTGTAAAATGTTTGTAATAGAAAATAGGTTTTTATCGTTTTATATAATTACGAATATTTACTTAAATAATTTAGACACCTCCTTAACTATCTACTTCAAATAATATTACCTAACTTATTGTTTTATTTTTTATTATTGTTGATATTCTAAGTTATTTGAACTTAATTCACAAGCAAATAGATCTACGATAGTATTAGAGAGAGAAAGGACATAAATTCCGTAAGTTGCGTAATTGATTTAGATATAATAGAAATAAAATTTTGTATAAATATAATAGAATGATAATTTGGTGGAATGATGCCAAATTGGACGTTATATCTTAATTTATAATCAATGTTTTGCCATTATACCAAAATTAATTCACTCGTTAATTTAAAAAAAAAACGTTTTTATTAATCTACTGACCAAAAATATCAACGCCTTTGTCGTAAAAATATAAAACAAAAATAAAATAATTTGAAAAGCTTTAAATTTTTAACTTTTGGCATATTTATCCAATGGTGGCAAGTTTTTTTATTTTACAAAATCGAGGAAAATTGTAGTCTAGATCAGAGGCTCCAAGTAGTTTTCTTTCATGTCCACATGTCAAGGGATACTCTCTAGGGACTAAATTGATTGAATTCATACACTATAAAATAAGGGTCCCCTTTTTAGGTCTGCATCATATTTTTATATCTAATACATCCCTCACCTCTATTAACAGGACGAACATCATCCAACTTTTTTGATCTCACGTCAAAAATAGAATCAGAACTTTTGTCTTTGAACTTATTTTAGTAAAATAAAAAAAGTGCTCAAACAACCAAAAGCAACCGGGCTATAATAGTGTAACCGCGGCTTTAGAGTAACAATTCTATTGAAATTATTCCCTTTTAAAGAAAATTTTATTTTATTGCCTTTCACATCGATTTTATTCGCAAATAAGTAAACAAGGACTATAAATGTCGAATTAAAAAATTGAGTGGTGTGGTAATTGAAAATGGTTCTCAAGCTTTAATTTTTTTTCTCTTCGGCTTTCAAGACCACTTCCTTAATTTAATGTTTTATATATCTATAGCGAAAGAGAATCGAATCTAATGTAATTATTTTACACAAGGGTTTGACTTCGTTCTGTGGTTTAACCACAGAACACATTACAAATCGTAGAATTACATGGTTGTGAAACGTCTGTTGCGGTGGTTAGTGGTTTCTTTTAAGACGGATAGTCGGCAGAGCTTCAAGAGCAGAAGAATAAAAGAATTTAATTCTTTCCCTTATATAATCAATTGAGTGTGTAAATACTTTCCGGTTATACGTTATATTATTATTTTTTTAATACACAAACATTATTTATTTTTATGCGAATTCGAGTACCTACAACCAACATCAATATAATAGTAGATAGTAACCTGAATTGAAAGTTATTTAGGTCACAGACTGTGTTGCATTAAAGGAGGACGAATAATATGGGATTTTCTACCCATGCGCTATGCACCGAGTCTAAAAACGTTCAATATAAACACTACCCCACTGTATTTCATTTTTCCCCCAAAAAGAAAACTCAGACGCAGACGACGAAAATTGTGGAAAATACGTAGTAGATTTACGTCGGATGGTACTATACATATACCTACTATAATTATTACACTAAAAAATCGTTACTCTCAGCATTAACCTACTTTTTAAATATAATTGTAAACTTCTAATGATTTCGTGTAATTATCTAGAAATAGTCTTATCATTTGTACCTCCTGTTTCTACTTAAAAAAAAATTTGAAGTTGCTAAATGTTTTTGAGTTAGGTATATGTAAACAAGAATTTAGAGATTTACAAAACATTACAACTAACATTTGTTTCAAACCATCAGTTTTACTACGTCTTAAAATATGTATATCCTAGATATTTTCACACAGTAAATAATAGCACAGAAAGAAAAACCTTTAAAATTGGCATCGATTTAAGATCAAAATTTTTAAATCTCCCTAAGCAGAAATTGATTGAATAAATTATTCTAAGCCCAAAAGGAAGAAACGCTTGCAAATTAATTATTGAAATTATATAACCAACCAAATGCTTTGAACTGAAAATAAATAAAATTCAGTGTGCTATTTTTAATTTTTTTTTAAATGTTTATTTCAGTTTACAATCAAGTTTTCCCATAAAAAATCATTAGAACTGCATTAACTATAACTATATCCAGACAAATAATTTAAAAAGCAATCACAGTTGCTTTGTAAATTAGTATTTAAGCTAAATAGTAGGCTAAGAAAACATATAACTTTGTAAAACAGTAACTTATGTCAACACATAATGTTAGTTTTAAGGAATATTATGCAAATGTAGAATCAGATAAAGGATTATATTTATTTTCACAGCCTTCTCCTGTTTTAAGTAAATTTTTCAATTTTAATTGGTATAATATAACTATGGCACGTTTTATTCATTGTAAAAAGAGAATTTCCCTCAGAATTTCCTGTAAGTTTATAAAAGAAAGTAATATAATATTTGATTTGTCCTATATTTATAATAGGTATTAAAATTTGATATTCAATTATTTTTTTAACTCTTTAATAAGGCTTTGTGAAGTCAGTGGAACTTAAGACAGTATTAGGAATATATATCGCCAAAACGGCGCCTTATTATGCAGTGTGCATCCCGTCCAGCATATTACGCGTTCCCGTCACTCTTTATGCTCCTCGAGAATTTTGGTACATGGAGAGTCCGTAATTCTGATCTTGTTATAAACGCCCTAAATCTCTCCATATGAGTTCTTTAGTCTATCTATCTCGAGATCTATCTTATAAGATGCAGTAATTTTTTCTCTACAAAAAAACTAAATACACTTTAGTTCTAAAATAATTTGAGGAACAAATGTCCAATAATAGAACTTGAAGAGTTTATTATTTTTCTCCCTATGCTGAGTCACGCAGATCATCACCCTCTATAGGAAAATAATGAACTAGCGCGGCATTACTGCCCTCACGTTGGCAGTTACTTCAATTGAATCACATTTTATAAGGAGTTGGACACTGTTACTTACTAGAACCATCTTCTATCACCAGCTAACATCACCACTAAAATTTAAATTTGTGGTGTCTGATGATGGATGGTTTCAGTGTGTTCCATCCCTAATGGGACATCACCACTAAATCTTAAATTTGTGGTGTCTGATGATAGATGACTTCAGTGTGTTCCATCCCTAATGGGATGAATGATTTGTTTACTAGCTCACCAGCTCACAGTAGCATGGTTTATATTTTAACCATCATTGATATCCTTCAATCTCGATGATTGAAAGCTTTCCGCGCTTATTTTTTTATGGCAGAGGAAAAGCAGAATGTCATCGTCGCTATTTTCTTCAGTGTTCGCAGGTATATGCATTCATGCAAAAAACAGAACCTATATCTAAAATCCACAAATGTAGATAGTGACTCATTCCTAATATGTGTTCTCAAGCTTTAGCTAACTATAGAGCGGCTTCTATTGCGATCGATGCAGAAAACACGCGCCGCTTTAATAACATAACGTACTTTACTATAATTTGAACGTAACGAGGTAGTACGGATCCGAATACGAACGATTGTTCATAATGCTGTACCGAAAAATCTCGATGTTATCTATTCTTGATTTGATCACTGACACAACTAGCTACATTTGTGGATTTTAGGTGTAAGTAGGGCCATAGTCATCACGCTCTCGATTTCTTCTTTCTAATGGTCAATTAGTAATTAATTGAAATTAACTATTACGCATTAAGAAACTAATAACAGTAATAACTAATTTATAAACATCATAGTAAATATAGTACGAGTTTGTAAATTAGTTAAAAAAATGATGAGAAACGAATAATTGGCATTGCATGACAAACGATATGACCCTTGGCATACGATAAGTCATCAATAAAATTACTTGTAAGCTAGAATTTACAAAATGCAAATTTTTATGATGAATGAAAGACGCACTATCTAAACAACGTATCGAGAACGCTTAAAAATATTAAAAGAGTAACAAAAAAATGTGACATCGTATATAAACGTTGCTCAACTTATTATTGATTTCCTAAATATAAGTAAAAGTCGTGGTCTTAACTTAAGTCAAGAAGAGGGGCAAAAATAAAGCTCTGATGGAAGAGGTTAGCCTCTGTTGACTATTTGGGCCTCAAAACCTAACCTCAAAGAGGATTAGCTAGAACGATATAGACTGCCTTGAAAATGACATATTTAAACCAGTTCTGAAACGTTTCCCAAGACTGAGTAATGTAATGGTGAAAATAGAACACTAAGCTCAGAAAACCTTTTGACTTCTTAATAATAATAAACTTTATTACCTTCAGTCAACAGTAAGCAAGCATATAAGTAATAATTAACAGCAATCAAAATATCAACAAAAGGCAACCCCAAGGCGAGATTCAGATGGTCATAAAGTAAATTATGGCCCCTGTTCTTCCATCTAAACCTTGAAATATAATAATAAATTATGAAAATTCTACAAAACCAGTAAACTAGTAAATAAACATTGCGGGCAGTCGAAACCCTATACATAGATACAAAACTATTAACTATTACACGAATTTATATACATAATGTAGCTGCAAGTCACAGATAATCATCAAATCTGCTCACAATAGACAACACTCTCATTAGAAGCAATGCGATCTAACCCCCACACTGCCTCCGAAACATTTCCGCTCTCAACTCACCTTTAAATCGAAGCATAGGACAATTTCTGTAATTCATTGAGAGACTATTGTACATCTTATATATCTGAAAGGAAAACGATCGCTCAAAGCAAGCAGTGGAGTGCAGAGGTGGAGATATGAGACCCTTAAAGCGTGTATTAAGGTTATGCACGTCGGTTCTGAATTTTATTTTGTTATACAAGTAAGGAGGCGATTTATCATCGATAATCCGACGGTAATGACACTGACACTGCAAGATTCTTCGGTTCCGCATATTCAGCCAACCAACATCAGCTAACTTATGTGACACATGATCAAATCTCCTAATACCATAAATATACCTCAAACAGGCGTTTTGAACCTTCTGAATCCTATTAACTGTAACCTTATCTATCGCTGAATGGTAGACGGGCACACAATAATTAAATTGCGATAAAACGAAAGCCTCACAAACCCTTTTCTTAGTATCAATGGTCAAGTATGATCTGTGCGGATACAACTTTCTTAGGAAAAGATACGCTCGGCTGATGTACCCCGCTATCTGATCATTGAATCGGAAGGTGTTATCTAAAATAAGTCCCAAGCTTTTACATTTATTTAGGACTGGAATTTGGACGTTATTTATAGCAATTCTTATGTTTTTAGACATATCCTCACAAACACTCTTTTTACCAAACAAAAGGACCGCGGACTTATCAGGATTGATTCTTAATGAGTGCTCGGCAGAGACATCATATACATACTGTAGGTCCTCATTAATTTCTTCAACAGCCTTATTAAAATCCACCACACTAAAGGAGCGATACAGTTGCGTATCGTCCGCGTATATCTGAACACTACAATGCTTTATGCGTTTCAAGAAGTGAGAGGTGTAAGCTGAGAACAACAACGGACCCAAAACTGACCCCTGCGGCACCCCCCGAGTCACCGGCAGAAGATCAGAGACCTCACCATTCAACCCCACCACCTGAGTTCTGCCACCCAAGTAGTCAGTAAACAGCGAAATAGCAACATCTCCAAGCCCAACAAAACGCAAGATGTCAAGTAACAGGTTATGCTCCACGCAATCAAACGCCTTACTATAGTCTAGTAAGATTAAAGCAGTGATTTCGCCCCGATCAGATGCAGTTAGTATATCATCCGTAACGTCAAGCAGTGCAGTTGTACAGCTGAATCCCCTCCTAAACCCAGACTGCTTAGCAGGTAAAATGTTATGTTCACCAAAAAATCTAGATAGCTGTGCACTCATCACCCTCTCCAGCACCTTAGAAAGGGCCGGAAGCAGACTTATTGGGCGCAGATCCCTCACACTAGTTGGATGTTTATTTTTAGGTATGGGTTTAACAATAGCGTGCTTCCAACAATGCGGAAAAACCCCATCCAAAATACAAGAATTAAGCAGATGAGAGATAAATGGAACAATGTATGGACAGCACAACTTAATCATATTTATACTAATGGAGTCACCACCGGTGGCACTGGACCCAATGCTCATTATGATCCTGTACACAGTTTCATTATCAACCGTATCAAAGTTAAAGCTTTCATTACTCACGGTATCATTATTATAGATATTCAATGAACTTATTTGGCGCTGTCCAACCTTAGGGACCCCATTAACAAAGTAGTCATTAATATCATTGACATCGGCCAAGAAATCAGGTACTGCCACCTCCCTTGCATTCCCGATGCTGAGAGAAGCAAGCCTCTTCCATAATTGATTCCTATCATTAGTAGTAAAAGCAAAATTAAAATAGGCTTTCTTCTCATTTTTCAACATTAGATTGGTGAAGTTACGCAATGATTTGTAATACTCCCAGTGACAAGGCATTCTGGTTTTTCTAAATTTTGATTTGGCTTTATTTCTCAATGAGATAAGCAACTTTAAATTATCCGTTAGCCACGGTGGCTGTCGTTTACCAACTCTGCGTGTCACTAAAGGGGCATGTTTGTCAAAAAGTCCAAGAATACTGTTATTAAAGAATTCTAATTTTACATTAATGTCAGCAAGGCGAATAATATTCTGGAGTGGCAGAGCTCTCAAGTCGGTATCAAACTGGTCCACATCTATCCCATTAAGATTCCTATACAGAAGCACCACTGGGTCGGGCACCGGGAGCTTTGTGATTACATCACAGTAAACCAATTCATGATCAGACAGGTGACAATCAACTACCCCGGAAGCCCCTACCAGTGAGTCATCCGAGGCAATCACCAAGTCAAGCAACGCACCACCCCTAGTCGGCTGATCAATAAGCTGGTGCAGTCCCAGGGACTCTAAGACATTCATCATACACACCGAAGCGGTAGTTTCAAATTTGAGGAGATCTATATTAAAATCTCCAAGACAAATAATTTTGTCAGTAAAAGGTAAGCAGTTGCTAATAGAATTTTCGAACCCATCCAGAAAGTTAGCGTATTCCCTCTGATGAGGATTATAAAAAACACCCACTGCAATCTCAATTCCACGACTCCGAACAAGCACCCACAGCTCCTCAATGCCACCACCTCGAATGTCAATTAGAGAAAACCTAATTGAATTATTTATGTACATGGCAACACCTCCACCTCGCCCCACACGATCGCTCCGAATAAAAGCATATCCATCAATATGCACAAAATCACTTGAAATATTATCACTAAGCCATGTCTCGGAGACAGCGAGAATGTCAATCCCATTCTGCGCTATATAAAACTTCAAATCGTTTACTTTTGGCAGCAAAGAACGTACATTTATGTGAGCCAATCTCATATCCAAAGAGAACAAGAGAAAAGTAAATAGATAAATAAATAAACAAAAACAATAATTAATGTCTTCCCAAGCCACAGATGTTACCACTTACCAAAACATTATACCTAAATGAAATCAAAAACAGTGACTGCGTGTGCGTACACATAAAAACATGATCAATAGTAACTTGCAACTACAAAACAAACGATTATGTAATTATAAAAAAAAAATCCACAATACAAGCAAATCAGTTAAAGTTTACTTAAATTAAATATTAAATATTCTAACGCTATAGATAATAACAGCCATGATACGCGCCGATAGTCTGTTTATGAGTGATTATACCGCATCACCTTCACTTAAATCTTCAATACAACGTACAATTTTAACATTATGATTAACTTTTACAAAAATTTTACCTTCGTACGTCCACACCATCTTGCTTCCAAATTTTTTGACTGCTTCTCTTACAATGTCGTTGCGTCTTCTTGTGAGATCCTCCTTAATTACTACTTTGCTACCCTTGAGTAGTTTCTTCTTACCAAAGACAAGATTTTTCATGTTTCTACTTATAAACTTAACAATGATAGGCTTAATAAACTGATCTTTAGCAGGTAGTCGATGACTGCAATCGATTTGATTAGGTGGTATATCGAGTTGCAACTTCTCTTTGCAAAGCTTAGAAATAACATCGTCCGTATTTTCTCCCTTAGTTTCGGGGACTCCGAAAAAGCGCAGGCTGTTACGCCGTGAGTATTGCTCTAGATCATCTTGAGCACGGATAGAATCCCTTTTCACCAAGATCAGTTCACCCTCCAACCTTGCAACCTTATCCTCGTAAAGCTTCACTTGTTCGTTAAGTTTACGCACAATTTCGTCACCCACTTTATCGACAAAAGATTGAATAAGAGATGGCGTTTTTAGCAGCTTTTCAACTATTCTACCAATTAAGGCCTCTTCATCACTAGTAGCACGGGTCGTCGGTTTTTCAGGCATACTTAGCGGTTTAATAATTATTATTGTTGTTCACTAAAAGATACAGGCGCGCATATACTGACGTCTACTCGCTTCGACTGCACATAGTAGAATGTGGTCGACAAAAACTTTTATTTCATTTTTCAACGTTTCGAGTCCTCCTGAGACTGACCCTGGGTTGCAGAAAGCTTTTAACGGCTTGTTACAATTGATGAGAGTTTAGATTGTGACTTGAGCCACTACATTTTGACATCTGAAACGTCACATTCAAAACTCTCATCAATTGTAACAAGCCGTTAAAAGCTTTCTGGCAACCCAACCTGAGACTATTAATGCAAAAAAGTCTTTAGAAAATCTGTTAGTAACGCTCGTTCAACAAATGTTGAAGAAATTTGATTGAAGCCAATTAAAAAATTTATTAGTATTTCTGAGAAATTCTTACAATCGAATAAAAAGTATTGTATTATATACACGGACGAAAATGTTTTTCGGTCTCATACGTTTGCTGGACTCGGCTTGCCCTCTTCCAGCAACTTCATGTATTTGTCTGAGAAATTTAACTTTTCGTCCTTGTATCATAAATAACTATTTAAACTAAATTGACAAACAGAGTAGCCCAAAATGTGATTTAGTATTATATTAAACTCTCGTAAATTATGTGCGAAAAAGTCCTGTTATGGCCACAACAGTTTTTTGTCTTATAAAGGCAAAAGAAGGTAACTGGCACGTTGGACCTTTATAATTGTTTAGTTTGTTTATCCATTATAAGAGAATTCAAAAAAGCTTGTAATTAAAAATAGCTTTTAATCTAAAACAATACCGTTATACCTTACAAAACAGATGTTTTTATAAATTGCAACTCAAGCAAATCTAACGATTGTATTTTATTATTAAAAATACAAAAAAAAATAATAATTAGCAACAACATTAATTAATTACAATTTGGTCTTGATTTTCTCTTATTCTTCTTAACAAGGTATAAAAGTTCAATGAAGTCGCTTTTTAAAAATATTTTATTAATGAGTTTAAATACCCACAAGTAGAATAAATAAATTTTAAAACTTACTCGCCGACACGACAACTTAGATTATTTCACGTGTGATTAACAAAGCGTATCTACCACGCGTTTTTTTAAAACCGGCAATTAAAAAAACTTACTTGTTTTTAAATTAAAAAAAAAATAATGATACAAAATTAATTGCCTGTCCTAACAAGCACTTCAATTTTAAGTTTAAATCCGACCGATGATGCAGAAATTTTTGTCGAAAAATCATCAATTATTCACCGCAGATGCTCTTCGGGTAAACAACCACGACGTGTTAGTGTTCCTTTAAATGGCTGTATATTAGAAAAATTTAAGCCAGACTCTCATTTTTCATATTCTAGACATGGATTTAGCAAGGTAGCATCCCACTGATGCACTACAAGGATATTGATCTCCAGCAGTCTCACCACGTTTTTATCCTTGCCATAAGGTGACAACACGTGAGATCTACCACGTTGATTTTCAACAACATACATTTCACAAAATAACTGAAGCGTTACCAAACTACGCTTGTCAAATTCAATCAATAGATAGTCAAATACTTTCATCAACAGCAATAAAGTATCAAAATTTTTTACTATGATATAAGATATTTTCACGAGTTGAGGTACATCAAAGATCAAAGCAAATTGGCTGTTGGTTAAGCATACGATCAACTTATCGGATTACCTATACTTTAAAAAAAACACGCTGTGAAGCAGAAGCCACAACAAAATTTCCACTCGGACGAAAATGGAGAAAATCCATGGCTTTCTTTCGTCGGAGTTACCAATATTTTGGTATATCGTTTATCATTGTCGTAATACCAATATTTTCCACTTTATCTGTGTTTATTTTAATTCCAGCCCTGATGCAAACGACGTATTTTGACATGTCGATAATAATCCCCTAATTTTAAATACCTCTATTCCCCGATGCATTTTAGATACTTTGTATGCTGTCCTTATAGCCGGAAATATTTGTTTATAAGATATATTTTAAAACGTTTGCACCAACTCCCTATGTATAACCAACAGCAGCACCACAACCCCATATATAATATAAAGATCCTCAAAATTTACCGAGATAATCCGTTATGGTAATTTTAACGATCTGTTGAAAAATATTCAAAATTTATGAATCAATTTTAATTATGCAAAAAACTTATTAGCTAACTGTCAAACTTGTTTTGAATCAAATAGAAATGTGTTAATATAGAAAAAGGAGAAGAGATACAAGTTGCAAATTCTTATATAAATACACAACTAATATTAATTTAGAAAAGTGTTCCCACGAATTTTGCATAAATTTACATTCAAGTCAATCAAAGATCAAATATGTTTGTTTTGTTAATCTGTCCTCAAACTAGAAATTACATGCAATTTATTAAATTCCAATATGATTTTGCTCAAACTTGACGTTAGACATTAAATTTTCCTTATTACAGCCTTTCTACTCACACTACTCTCACATTCCCAATGACCATGCAATGAAATAAGTTCTAATGGGTGCGCCAAAAATGCTGTTTTAATGCTCAGTTTGACCAATTGCTCGGATAATTTGAATCAAAATTTTATAGCCAAGACTCAATTTTTTAAGACGCCTTGAATTTACATTCGAGCCAATCAAAAGCCAAATGTTTGTTTTATTAATCTGTCCTCAAACTAGAAGTTACATAGGTTAGGTACAATTAATAAATTCCAAGTTCAAGTTGGCTATAAATTTTATATGTTGGATATAAATTGATTAAAAAAACGTATATTTTTCTGCTAATGGTTCTCGTATAATCCAACGACTTTGACGAAAGAGATTTCGCGGTGCTACCGCGAAATCCACATCCACATAAAACCAAAAATTGGAGTGGTTTACCTATAGATTTTGAAAACATGATTATTGTTAAATTTGGCAATACAAAAATTATTTACAAGGTTGTAAGATCGCTACTTAAAGAATCACAAATATCTTAATCCAAGTTAACATTTTTATCATTTTAAAATTCAAATTAATACAATAAAAATAATAACGAAGGTGGTTTTAATTTTACGAATTTTATTGCCGACTCATAAAATAACTATAAATCGATTATACCATTACAAACATTTTTTTTAAATAATAATTATAAAACTTTAATTTTTCGAAAGACTATGGACAATTATCGCTTTTAATGATAAATAATTGGGTCTACAAAGCTTTAATTGGTCGTCAATTTCTTATTAATTATACGATGAGTTGTAGCAATTAAAAAAAATTGGAAATCGTTTGTAAAATTAATTATAAAATTCGTTTGTTACAGGGAGAGTAGGTAGATAACGATTCTCTAAAGATCCACAGCAGGCAGATTCAAAATGCAAAATTTTCTTAAAATCCGATGGAGAAAATGTTTAATCAAATGGACCTAAAACTGTTCTTTGGATTTTGTGCCTATCTAAAATTTTAACAGAAACTTGACCCCTTTCAGCCATCTGTATCGTTTCTGCGAGATATGACTTAAAATGTTTTGTTAGTCGGAATGCCGCAAATTTTAAAGAATTTGTGTGTTACCAAGTACTGAAAAAAGTTACGACTTAAAAAATGATTATAATAATGCTAGCCAAAATAATAACAACTTAAACAGACAACATAAAAAATATTAGGGGAAGGTCACCTAAAATGGGATATGTAGGCAAAATGGGACATGGTTGTTTCTGACGCTATTAAAACTGGCAATACCGCGAATGGTAATGTAATATGTGTGTTTCATCATAGTTGTTGCTAGTTTATTCAAAAAAATGCTATCCACGCAGTTTTACGCAAATGCGAGAGCTTTTAGTGTTTTTGGGAAGTGTGGATATAATATTTATATTTAACTGCATAAGTTCCTGTAATATATAACAGTTTGTAATCTTGCATTGTTAGTGAGCTCATCTTTTTCTATCAAGGTTTACTTATCGACTGATATACCAACAAAATTGTTGTACAAGTTACTTATTATTTACGGGGTAAGTGGCGAAAATGGCAATGCATGTGTGGGTAAAACGGGATACTATCGGCATTATCCCATTTTACCTCAATTGAATCCGAATCCTGAAACAATAATTGTCTCTTATCAAAAAGCAATAAATAAGTACAAAAATGTAGTTACTTTCTAAGTAAATGTTTTACATTTTTGTAGATTTTTTGGAATAGTTTTCTGTGTTAAATTCCTATATCCCATTTTACCTCCTGCATTAAAATTTTTGAGTATTTTCGAATTAATAATTGGATGCATCAATAATAGTCCAGTGATTAGCGATTTTAACCTCGGAATAATAGTAGCACGGGTAAACATCGGTATACATGATCTTTTTGAAAGCCTATATTCTTTATAAATCAAAAATGTTTAATAATTTTTAGTGTCAAAAAAAATTGAGCTCGAAGATTTAAAAGTTCGATTTTTCGAAACATCTCGGGAAATATTGATCGTATAAAAAAAAATTCGATTATTTTTTAAAGTAGAGGATATTTAGTGAACAAAAGGTCTTATGACTTTTTTTCGTAGGATGAATAGTTTTCGTAGAAAACGGAACGAAACTGCGCTGATTTTAGGAATCAACTCGTGCGCGTAAAGGCTCGTCCAGACATAAGAAACAAGTAGTAACTTTTTGTCGCCAATGACCAGTTTCTAGAAACAAGTCACCACTTGTTGATAATTGTTTCTTCTTGTTTCTAAATGTTTATGTCGAGTGAAACAATGGGTCCATTCACCGGACGTAGCGCAAATGTATACCGATCCAACTGCTACATTAGTAGCGCTACATCGTCCGGTAATTTTGAATTTTATTTAAGTGTCAATTTTATAGTGACAATTTGTGCAATTTTGATTCAACAAATTGAATTTGGTTTCCAACTGGTTTCCAACTTTATATTTTGTTATATTATTATTATATTAACGTTGGACATCATAAAAATTTAAAATAAATTTGTCAAATTTAAATACGAACAAGTAGCGCAAACGAAATGCGCTCGATAAAATGGCGACCGCTCCGCACACGTTCCCAAAGTAGCGGGTACGTCACCGGACGATTTGGTAACTGTTGCACAACTGTTACGTCCGGTGAATTCGCCCAATGTTTCTCTTTGTAGCGTGTTTCGCTCATCGAGCGGTAAACTTCAAAGAAATTTGAGTAACAAGCGTCAACAACGTGCGACTTGCGACTTATATTGCTCATGTGTGGACACTTTGTTATCAGTTGCTCCTCGACAACAACACAACGTTCTCTATAATAATTAGCGACACGTTTAAAAATTTTACAAAAATGTTTCCTTTGTGTGGACACCGAAGTGTTTCAGCGACACACTTCAACAAAGTTCAACAAAGCTCGACATAAATGTTGCTACTTGTTTCTTATGTCTGGACAGGTCTTAAAGCTTCAATATTTAGAAATGTCATAAACGCTTCTTCGTAAAAAGTGTCAAAGCTCTCTCTTTACTTAAAATGTTGCTACTATACTATACCATATTCATTTTTCCAAATTTTACAATTACTTTAGTCTATATTTAATGTTAAACGTTTTAGGCCACCCTCCCCTACCTAAATTTGAGTATGTTCGAATTATCACTAGCCATCGAAAACAATTGATAAATAAATAGGTACCTAGAAATCCATAAAAACAGCAACATGTTTTTGTTAGAAATATATTATAAATATGAGTTGTGGAAAGGGCAATCTATTTTTATTTCATGTTTCTAAAGTAACAGAAAAATTGTCCGAGACCGAAGAATGTGGTATTGGAAATTGGAACCGATTGTAACATCACTTTGAAAGAAGTTCAGCCAAATTTTAATTTCAAAGGGCCTGTTTCAGTATCGGCTCAAGCTCTGGCTTCAAAGTTTAAGGCAAGATTCTATTACACAGTATCAGTATAAAGTTTAAAGCATGGTTGATAAAAATTGAGATTATTTCAAAAAAATCAAATCAATTAGATTTTCTTTAATTAAATCAACTTTTCTACAATAAGAATTTTAATTAAACAAATACTCGTTTCATAAACAAACAAAGCTGTGTTAAATGAATAGGCATGATTGTCTGTATAAGGATACCTCTCGGGATACTTATATAACCCGTGCTGTTGGGTAGTACGCTTTTCTGTTTTTTAACTTTTTCGACAAGGAAAAAGTTGTTATAATCGAGAGAAATAAAAAAATATTTCCTTTCTCTACCCGATTCCCTGATTCCAAAAATGTAATAAAAACAATTTCAAAGAGGCTGTGTGTCTGTCTGTTATACCTCTGGAAAAAGTTCCCGGTATGGCCACATCCGTTGTTTTGAAACAGTTCTTAAATATTGTATTAATAAATTAAAAAGAAAAACTTTTATCAACGATACGATACCTATTTTTTAAAAATCGCTTGATTTATAGTATTTTTTACAACAAGAGATGAAACATACGTTTTTTTCGTGAGATAGAATTTAATTCAAGAGCCCCCGTAGGGGCGAGTGAAGTAATCTTTCGAACGAAAAAAACGGATTTCATCTCGAGTCGTAAATGCTATTTCTACGACGATGATTAGTACATTTTAAAATAATTCTTTTTACTAAAATGTGAACCGACCACAAAAAAAACTGATGTTTCATCTCATGTTGTAAACAAAAACCGGTTGTGAAAACATTTTCTCACTAGAGACGAAAATGCTATTTTCGTAACGAGTAAGTGATGACGAAATGCTTAGTTTCACATATGAGAGTAGAAAAAATCCTTTAAATCTTTTCAACCCGGGTTTAAAGTATGGATTTAAGGCCGGTTTCGGAAGCTTACAAAAAGCCCGGAAAATATGCGAATTAACTAGAAATTTAACAAGAATTAAAATATTTCATTAAACAGCATGTAGTATAGTATCTGCTAATTGGGTGGCCTTATATCCTCTATCTAACTATACTTCTAACCGAGCTTCTAACTGAGCCATTAAAATAATAAGGCGTCGAAAAATGTTAATAAACATGTTAATAATTAATGTTAATAAACAGTAGGAGCAAAGTCGTATTGTAAAATCAAGTAAGGTTCAATCGTAGGTTCAAGCGTAGTAAAACTCAAGTTTTGTTCAACTCTAACTCAAGTTGTGTTTGTAAAATCGGCCCTTAAGGTTTTATCATAGAATGCACTGTTTATGAGAAAAAGTGAGAAAAACATGTGGAAATGTCACATCAGTCAGTATTTAGCAACGCATCTGATGGAAATTAAATTACCTGTTGTCTTTTTTGGACGATTTTAGAGTAATTTTACCGAATTTTACTTTATAGTTTATATGTGTTTTTTTTTTTTTGTACAGTGTGGGCCATAAAATTTGTAGCACCTAACGAATTGTGACTGCAACCCAAATAACAAATACCATTACAGTCTAGTCTAGATAGTTATATTTTTATAAATCACAAAATGGATATTTTTATAAATCACAAAATGGATCAAACTTCATATCGTCAATCTTCATATACCTAGGTAGTCGAGATTACCTAAAGATGCGTTTTTGACTTTTTGACACTTATCTACCGGAGAAAACCTAAAGTTAGTTAAAAATGTGAAGAGACAATGCAGTTATTCTAGGAACTATTTTAATTTGGCATCCCTGTACAGAGTTGTCACATTACAATTTAATTTCGAATTTGTTTGAAATTCAAAATTTTCTAGCCTGCTTTGTTGGTATGTGACAACCCTGTGGTCTGTCATTATGAAACTCCAACAACGAACGCACTTTAAAATAAATACTACTATATTGAGTTAATTTTGTGACTGTCATAATTTACAATTATATATTTCAGTTTGACATTTACCTACACTGATCAATTTTTTGATTTATAAAAATAATAACAAATGTCATACAGTCTATGTCTCTATAAAAGGAAAACTAGAAGGAATCTTGTGACTACTGTCATATTATATTTTAGTTTGATGTTTACCTACTTACTTCGATCTTTATTTTGCTGTATCAAAATATAGGTATAAATAAATAATAATCTAGACTAGACTAAATAAATACTTTAGGCTTTAAGCCTGAGTTACATTATACTTTTTTCAACTAGAAACTTTGACTATTTTCATACTAGATTAAAAAACTAGATTTGACTTAAAGTAGCAAAAAGTTTTGTAGTGGGGATGTTTGTATCAGCTGATTTAAGGATTGCCAACATCCAATTGTATTTTATTTTCTAAGGGCCGTTTTAGATAGACTATCGTACTAACTGTTAGTAACTGAATCAACTCAAGAAGCAAAAGCACGGGAATCTAAGCTTTAACGTCGTCAGTAGAATTTTTGACGCACGACGTGGACGACGTTAAAGTTTAGATTCCCTTCGTTTTCTTGCTTTTGCTCCTTGAGTTGATTCAGTGCTAACAAGTTAATACGATACTTAGTCCATCTAAAACGGCCCTAAGTAACCTTAAACCAACTTTCAAGCAAGAGGTTGGCAATGCAGAAAATTATCGTAACGCGCAGGTCTAGTTTCAAACTTGTATTGAAAAATTGGTCCGGCTCTAGTTTTGGAAACTAGTTTCTAGCCGTTTCTAGTACAAAACTTGGTTGAAAAATTTCTGATTTAGATTATCCAAGTCATCAGTCTAGTATGAAAATAGTCGAAGTTTCTAGTTGGAAAAAGTATAATGTAACTCAGGCTTTATCTATGGCTTATCGGCATGAAATTTTTATATGGAGGATGGATGAATCGTTCAGTATTTCAGTAATGTTGGAAAGCAATCGCCTTCATCGATCATCATTTGAAATAATATTAGTTTCCATCAGAAAATAAACTACACCAACACAAAACTTAACTTTTGACGGAATAGGGAAGATTCGAAGAAAGGTTTTGCTATAATGCATATGCCCGCGTCTGAAGAAAACCATAGATCGGTCCTGTGAATTTCTAAAGTCCCACGTTATGCACTAGCAACTATTTTTGTAATTAAAAAGTATTTTTCGAAATACCATTTCGGAAGCAGGAAGCTATAATACAATTTTGATTTTGTAAGATTATTGTGCCAAACATAGGACTAAGTAAATAATTAAATGTTAGTGGAATTTAATACAGCTATTTATTTTATTGTTAGAACACTATTTATCTGATGTAACAGTGCAACAAAAATCATAAGAAAAAAATGTTTATAATTTTAGTTAATAAAAAAAATCAAAAGCAATTAAAACAAACATAAACATTAATAATTGTTCTAATTATAGTTACTAATTACGCATAATAACATTCAAAATTATATTTAAGTAGAAGGTTGTTAATTTATACGTCATTTTAAGATTAAATTATTGCATATTAAATTAAAAATAGTAAATTTATTTACTTTTTTCTTCCTTTATTTACATTGAAAACGTGAACGAGCCCTTCCGTTATCGAACGGTATACGACACGCTAAATTCGTATTTTGACTGGAAAATGGAGGGTTGAAAAACAGAAGCACGTTATTCCTAAACTCATGCCTTAATGTTTACGTTGTCCCGTTTCTTTACTTATTTTGGGTTAAAACGTAAATAATCGATCCTTAAAACGAAATTGGACGCATAAACAAAAATTCCCTTCCGCAAAATAATTGAATTTTGGTTAAATTTGTAAACAAACGTCAAATTGAGTAAACAAAATTTTCGTACAATACAAAATACACATTGTACAATATTAAAAATAGTGTCAGAGGTCACAAATTGGAACAATCAACATTTTAATACTCCTTAAAAAGCCCCATGAAAATATCTTATTTTTGAGTCTGCGATTAAGAAACTAGTAAACAAGCGAAACAGATAAATAAATAACTTACCTCATTTTTATACAGTCGCTAATAGCAATAAATATACAAATTTATACACTTTTGTTTTTATCTTTAAATAAATGGGATATTTTTTCAAAATAACACACCGTTCTTATTAAAATAGTACACGTAATTATTATAGAATGCACCACAAAATGCACAAACCAACACTATTCCCTAAAAACCTCAACACCGATTTTTACTTCTTAAAATTTACCTTTATTAACAATTTCCTAAACCAACTTTCACAAACACACGTAATACAAATCGACTATATATTTTATTAACACTCCGTTTATCTTATTATTTAAATTTTTGGCGCTTTTATAAACAATAATAAAGCCACGCGTCGCACGAACGACAACAACTCCTTACAACGTTTACAATCAAACTAAACTATCACGCACATTGAGACAGACTGGGTGTTGCGTCGTTTGTTTTGGATCCGATTGACCAATAGGAGAGCTAGTTGTCCCGGAGTATAGTACTGCAGCAGGTAGTAGATTTTAAACAGAAATGGAAAAGGAAATTTTAAATATGTATTAAATAAGGATGGCGATATTGGGTTCAGATGATGAATCGACTTTGTGTTGCATTTTTTATCGCTTCGTAATGTAGTAAGTAATGAGTACCACATACGTTCGTAGTAGTACAATTAACAGTTTCTCTGATTAACTGATTAACTTTTGAGCTTTAATTTTTTTTTAAATTAGCGCATTTTTTTTTGATTAATGAAAATTATTTTTATATCAAAGTATTGATTGATAACAAACATTTAATGATTGTAACCACCTAAGAGCAATTTCAATTTTTAATTTATAAACTTAAAAGCATCTACCAGCCGGTTCTAGCAGTTTGTCTTTTTAGGAGTAAAAGTAATTTTATTCCGTATGAAACATTTTATTTTTTCTTCAAACGTAAAACATAATTAAAACCAAAAATAAAGAATTTTAAAAAAGCGCCATCTCTTCTCAATTACTTGAAGTTTAATTGTTAAATATTTTTTAAAATTAACTTTAACTTATAAAAAGAAGCTAATTATTAAACGCAACGAACAAATTATAAAAAAATTTTTAAAACAACGGATGTGGCCATACGAGGAACTTTTTCCTGTTGTAGTTTTTTGTGCCTTTCTTTAAAAGTTTATAGTTTAAAATTTTCTTTAATGTATTTAATTTATAAGATATCAAATTAAATTTTAATAAAAAAAAATAAAATTATAATATTTGACGGACAGAAAATGTTATTTATTTTTACGTTAATATAAATTACATGATATTACTTAAAGAAATGTAAAAAAAAAATGTTTTTTAAATTTGCTACCTGCCGGGATCGAACCTAGGACTTCTGCGTGTAAGCAGAAATTTTAGACAAGACATATTTTGAAGTTCAAAATATACATTATTTTGTATGTTTAGAACGCCAATTTTATGAGCTCTCAAAATATTAAAAAATAACCATTTCCAGTTAAACCGGAAGTCAAAATATAAAGTGTTTAGTATCGAGTAATAGCTAATTTTACGAGTTTTCAAAATATTTAAAATACACAGGGTGTTCCTAAAAATTTTAATATTTTGTTAATTTCCGGTTTAACCAGAAGCGTTTTGTTAACCGAAGATAGTGTCAAATAATAGATATTTATGGGATTGATATACAGTGTGTCCCCGGATTGAGTTCACTATAGGTGTAATTGACAAAAATTTTCGAAATTTCATTTTGATATTTTGGAATTCAACCCTGCTTGGTCTGAAATGAATTTTAAGCATATTTTCAATTTTTAAAAATGAAGGCCCTCGTAACAATTGTTAGAAATCTATTTTCTGTTTAGGTAAAGTGTCTTTTTTGGCAACAATACAGCAAAATGTCATTAACAAAAGTTGTTCAAAATACTAAATTATGGCTCTATGCAAAATTTAGAAATGATCGGCACACTTTGATTAACACGTTGTTCTACAGTCAACATTCTAAGAAATAATTTTTGAAACATACAAAAATGCCATGCAGTTACTTATTTCTTATTTATTTTCACTCTAAATATCAATATCGCTCAAAATAATAAGAGCAAACCACGCATGATCTATCAATTCATTATTAATTTTATTTAAACATTTTGAATAAAATTTTATCTCAATTTACAAAGCAATTATGATTCATTTCTTGTTTGGTAACACCCCAATAAAATAATATTACCACCAGTTTTCTGTTATGGGCCCATAGTCTATACGTACGATGCGATTTTTCGTTGATACATACAATCAAAACCGATTTAATCAAAGTGTGCCGATCATTTTGAAATTTTGTATAGAGCCATAATTTCATATTCTGAACAACTTTTGTTAATGACATTTTACTATATTGTTGAGTAAAACAACACTTTACCTGAACAGAAAATAGATTTCTCTTAATTGTCACGGGGGCCTTCATTTTCAAAAACTAAAAATATGCTTAAAATTCATTTCAGACCAAGCAGGGCTGAATTCTAGAACATCAAAATGAAATTCCGAAATTTTTGGTCTATTACACCTATAGTGAACTCAATCCGGGGACACACTGTATATGTCCATTTTCAAGTTTTCATTTCTATTACAAAAACAATTAGAGATTTTTGAAGTTCTGACATTCAAAATATCATTACTCCAAAACGGCTCTAGCGATTTTGATAAGAACTTATATTTCTATAGTTAATTACGTTTTCTTTAACATATCCAAAGAAGAAGAAATATGGCAGACGGAATTTTGAGAAAATCCATTTCAAAATTTTGATCTACTTTGGCCCCTTAAAGGTAGGTAATTTTAAAACAATTTTGAAAATCGACTTGCTTAGGACGAAAGCCCTATACTTTGGCTGCACAATGCCGTTTTGAAACTTTTGTAATAATAATTACTGGTCAAGTTATAAGGGAAAAACCACTCTATTGAAAAATAATTCTATTGCCCGCCATTTTGAATAAAATAATTTGAAATTCTTTTTTCAATTGGGGCTCACACGTATACTATCTGATAGCCAAGTAGAAATTAATTTGGCCGGAATTTGCAAATATGCGCCCAAAATAACCACCTTATTTTGGACACCCTGTATATATTTCTTATGAAATAAATAAATAATAAATATTTTAAAGTGGTTAAAATCAAATTTCATCAAAATCGGTTCAGTAGTTTTTGCTCTAGGGGGGGGGGGGGGCATAGGTACATACAGACATTTTAGTTGAAAAAAGTCGAAAATTTTTTTTTGCATTTTTGGAATCAGGTGAACTCAAAACGTCGAGAAATGCAAATAAATTTTTTTATTATTATTATATTTTTTTTTCTCGATTATAACAACTTTTTCTTGGATTGGAAAAAGTTAAAGTGAACATTATTTGGCAAATGCAGATAGAAATTTATTGCAAAAGAAATCTATCTATCATTCTGCAAACTTTTAGATTAATTTATTTACAATTTACGATTTTGCTGCAAAATTAACCAAAATACCTATAATAGACTAATTACTAAATTTGCAACTACCTGGAGGCTACAACTTCTTATAGGCATCTCTTTTAAGTTAATACTTATCTATAGATACAGGACTACTTAGTTCTTAGTAGATAGTAGATTATTAAAAATCTTGGAATAGCTTAATAAAAATTTAAAACATATTCAAATTGTCATCAATGTACAGTACAGGCATCGCATAGTCTATTTAACTTGTTAATTAAGGTATTTCTTCGGTATACGGGCACTTAAAAATATTTTATAAGTATACCTATAATTCCTTTTGGGTCGCGTTATGAAAAACGTTTAAAACACTCCCTAATATGAAAACGCTAAAGCTTTCTAAGTAACTTGATGAGCTTATAAGCATCATTGAGAGATAAAAATTTTAAATTCCGAATGAGAGGCTGTCGAAAATTTGATTGTATAACTTTTACGAAGTTTAGTAGGATTATATTAATTCACAAAAAAATCGATCAGATTAACATTTTTCAATGAAATCCAATAAAATTATTTTAAGCAAGTTGAGGAAGTTTTATTATTATTAGCGTAATATCTTATATTATAAATTTGGAAGATTTTGACATAGGTAGGTGTTTCAAAAATAAATAGCCAAAAAACAACATATCAAGTCGTCGATATCTTACTATAGCGACCACCTTTGTCTCTAATTGAATTGGAACAATAAAAGTACATTTTATTAACAACAATCCGAGTCTATGAGATCATAAAAGTTATTTACTTGTTATTATAAAATTATCGGGAGCAAAAAGGTCACTATGAAAATTAAAAATCGTTAAGTTAGTTAAGCACATCAAACGTCATCAAATTTGTAACGGTAGCAAGTACACAAAATAATTAGTTTAAATTCCTATATTAAAAAATATTATTTTTGTATAAGGAAGGTGTTACGCAAGTGATAAATAATAAATTACACGAGAAAAATAAAATTTTTGATTAATTTTTTATTAGACAATTTTCCTAATTCAAGGGTTCGTTGTAGGGTGGTTGCACTGGTTGGCGCCAAAGGCTGAAACTGCAGCGAAACTCTTAAAAAATTTAAACAAATATTATTTTTACGAAATGAAATAATCAAATAATAATTATCAATTTACGCAATGTTACACAATATTGTTTAAAAACAACAATTTATTAAAATTCATCATTTTATTGTTTGTGCTTTCTGTTTACGCATTTTAAGCAATTGATCAATACTTAACTTTTGTTTTCCCATTGTTGACTTTATTTAGAAAGAATTATGGTTTTAATGAGGATTTAAAATTTTTAACTGGTTTAATTTTCCCAAGACTACATCGTAAACAAAGTTATTATCTACTTACACGAACGTAATATACATTTAGAACTGTGGGACATACCATTTATGGTTCAAGTTATGGCTAATTTTTCCAAGAAAAACGTTACGGAATGCAATAACAAATATTATTACTTACTAATTAAATTTTACGCATACAAAAAAAAGTTTTTTAATTGGTTTTTAATTAAAAAAGTAATGGGAATCATCAGGTGTTAATAATTAAATATTAATTTTGAGTATAGTGCCTTTACTACAAATTATTAAAATGCGTCATTCGTTATGTATTTCAGTATAATTAAATTTTCCTTTAATGGAAGGAAATTCTAGACTATTTAATAAGGTAGTCGTTTCGAAACAGGATGACCAGAAAGACCCTGAGCCTTCTAGGAGTAGAATTAAATAACCTCAAACCTCAAATCTCAAATGACGATACAATAACACAAGATGAAATACAAGAGAAAAATGCACAAATATAGGTATGTTAAACTTGGTTAAACAGAGTTCAATGGTAAGAGCTAAGAGGTACCATTGAACCACATCAGCTAGTAGAAGAACCAAACAATGTCACCAATAAATAATGTAATTTCTCCAGACGCTGAAGCTAGCGAGAAAATTTTTTGTAACTATATCCCGAGATATATTTACTATACTGTATACAGGGTGATCACTTTTATCTTGCCACTATGGTCGTCTCCTAAAACGGTAAGAGCTATGAGGTCGGTTAAATTAGAAGAAAGTTGCACAATTTCATGTCCTATAAGAATTATAAAATAAAAATTGCTATAGCTTGAATTGGATTAAATTGCTAATGGGAGGGCTGATGACTTTTAGCCAGCTTAGAGCTTACACTTAGGCTGCTTGATAGAGTCCATTATCGAGGCTCGTCACTCCTCGAGGCATCCCAACTTTATGAACTCGAGTTTCGCGGGTAGAGTGTCCCTGGTTCTGACCATATCCAGACAGTAGTCACCAAGTATGGATCTTCTAATTGATGCTATCGCAGCACATCATCGGCAGTTTCATCTTCTTGATCACAACCTCTGCGTCTAGAACCATCGATTAGTCCCATAGTGTGAAGGTGTTTGTTTGGCTTACAATTTCCTGTAACGATGCCAGTGAGTATTCTCAGATGTAATCGAAACTGGTTGAGGTAGTATTTTTCGTTACGTGTCGAAGGAGCAGCAGTTGCTGCTTTGTCTTGTCTACAACCCGTTCTTTTCGATGACATATATAACTATGTGCACTGTGCACTTATTGTTTTCTATTTTATGAGGCTGTTGAGAGTGCCAGAGGCCAGAATCAGGATCGGTTCCGGTCCAATCGGGTAAGACTCCGAGGCCTGCCTTGCCAGCTCATCTGCTCTTTCATTGTCTTCGTTACCTTGGTGCCCTTTGATCCAGCAGATTTCAAGGGCATTACTTGTTGATTTTGCACTCTCCAATAGTATCTGTATGTGTATGTGTCGTCCTGTTACTACACTCTCTCTAAAGCGGGCCTTACATGCCAACTTCTAAAAGCTAGCTTTTTTTTTAAGCCAATAGAAACCCTGCATTTCCAGCGGCAGAAGCTAGAAAGTTGGTTCAAGTTTAACTTCTAGCGTCTGCCGCTGGAAATGCAAGGTTTCTATTGACTTAGAAAAAAAAGCTAGCTTTTAGAAGTTGGCATGTAAGGGCCTTACAAGGGTCCGCTTTACTGTTTTGGCACTTTCTAGTATGCCATTAAGTTCAGCTTGGAAAACCGAGGTGAATCTACCTAATAGTAGATACTGATATTTATTTCTATTTCAGGTGAGAAGATTCCTGTCCCTGAGCCAGATTCAGTTTTTGACCCATCGATTTTTTGTTTTCATCCATTTTCTTGTTTATTACAATCCCCCTTCAATCTACTCCCAGAAGGTTTTCAGAACTTGAAGACTTTTTTTATTAATCTTGAGGACATGATATACATTGGTACCAAATTTGAAGTTTCTGAGATGCCTAGAAGTGCTTCACTAGCTCTTGTTAATTAAATTTTAATAAGAATTTCATCATGCATTTTTGAAATTTTTTTTCCGTAAACTTGTTGCTTAGTTACTAATTATCAAACGCGTAAGCATTTGCACCCAAAATTTTGAAATAAAAATTCTTTTTCAGCTAATTTTTATGATTTTCCAAATTGAATTCACAAGAAGTGGTTTAAAAAGATGATAAGGCAAATACCATGGTGGTAATATACATTACCATTACATTGTATATTACCACTATGGGCAAATACACACTTTTTAACAATATAAACTTTGATCTTTAGGGTATTTAGAACTCAATAAAAAAAATTTCATCTAAATTCGTTCAAGGGGTGGATTCTTAGCAGTAAAACTCTCGTTCACTACACTATTATTGAAGTTTTGACATTCCAAAAATAAAAACTCCGAATCCGCATCATACAAGTCTTTAAAAATTTAAAGTTAGATAGATAATTACGTTGTCAATAACATATCAAACAACTAAAAAAATGTTCGCACCAGTTTTTGAGAAAATCGATATCAAAATTTTGACCTACCCCTTTGAGGTAGGTAATTTTAAAACAATTTTGAAAATCAACTTTCTTAGAGCGAAAGCCCTATATTTTGGCTGTACAATGCCGTTTTGAAATTTATAAAATATTAATCACCGGCCAAGTTATAAGAGAAAAACCACAAAATGGGACAATCGTTCTATTGGCCGCCATTTTTAATAAAAAAATTTGAAATTTTTTTTTACAATTAGGGCTCACGTGTACTATTTTATAGCCAAGTAGAAATGAATTTGGCCCAAATTTGCAAATATGCGCCCAAAATAACCACTTTATTTTTGGACACCCTGAATATATTTCTTATTAAAGCTATTTTTGCCGATAAAATAATTTTAAAGTGGTTAAAATCAAATTTCATCAAAATCGGTTCAGTAGTTTTTGCTCTAGGGGGGGGGGGGCATACATACATACAGGTATAATTTCTTAAGATCAAGAGCGGTAGGGATAAGTTTGAGCAGATTAGGCCACGCCCCATTAATAATTTAAATACCGTGACTACTATTGGAGGGGAAAAATACCAATTTAGTTATCTGCGCATCCCCTTACCTCGTCATCTTAAAAAATTATACCTGTACATACAGACATTTTGTACATACATTACAAAATTTATTATTATTATTATTTTTTGTCTCGATTATAACAACTTTTTCTTGGAGTGGAAACGAATGAGTAGAAACAGACTTGTAGGAAATTTTATAGGCTTTCATTATGCTAAGAAAATTTTTTTCCCTAGGATCCATGGTTTTCGAGCTATAAGCAAAAATCCCAAAAACGCTACCTTTACACCCCCTCCCTCTCTTAGCTATATAGCTAAGACCGGGGACTTTTGGTATGTTTGCCTCCTAACTACTCCAAACACATTCCCGAAGAAAAAAGTTCTACCCTCTTTTATGTTTTTTATAACCTCTTTGTTGACTAGACTAGAAAGAATAAAGAAAAAATGAATATAAATAATCCTGCAGACAATTTGATAGGCTTTCATTTTGATGCGAACATTTTTACCCTAGAACGCACCCTTTTCGATATACAAAAACGAAACCTTTCCATTCCCCTCCCTCTCTTAGCTGTATAGCTAGGAGCGGGGAATTTTAGTATTTTTACTTCCTAACTAGTCTAAACACATTCCTGAAAGAAAATCCATTACCTTCTTCAATGTTCTCTACACCCCTGTTTTAAGCGTTCGTTGACTATACTCCAGTCTCACAATTATAGAGAGTGACTCATTCCTATTAAGTGTTCACAAGCTTTAGCTAACTATAGACCGGCTTCTATTGAGATAGATGCAGAAAACACGTACCGCTTTAATAGAATAACGTACTTTACTATAATTTGACAGAAGCTTAGTTATAAAATTGGATCCGAGTACGAACGATTGTTCATAATGCTGTACCGAAAAATCTCGATATATATCTAGTCTTCATTCTATAAATAACACAACTGTCTACTTTTGTGGACAAATAGTATAGACTATAACTTGACTACCAATTAAACGCATGAAACTTTTTTAAGCCTAATACTAGATGTCTGTGTTTTAATAGACAACTTTTGATTTCCCTATGGGCGCCATATTGAATTCTGACATTAACAAATTTACAAAAGTTACAAATAACGACCCTTTAAGCTGGGATCCTTTTTTGGAAACGTACGATATAATACAGACAGGCTTTTCTAAGGTTTTCCTTTTGAACTCAGAGGTGAGGGATCACCTGGTGATCAGAGGAATCATAAGGTGCATTCCAAAATTGTTCGAAAAAGTAAAAATAGGGTGACCCAGAAACTGTTGCGAGAGTAATCGAGTGGAAAATCTGAAGGATTTCAAAATGCAAGTTGCAAGAATGTAATAAAAAATAGGGTTTATAGAGATTAGAGATTAGATTTGACTGCCACAGAGAAGAACTATCTTGAACTTCTTTAATGCATTAGAGGTTTCCACAGCAAAAGGCATATCTATTTCATTTTATACTGGGTGACATAAGAAATCGAGACACCTTTATAACTTTATTATTTGTGCACTTTTAAAAATTTAATTTTTTTACCACTATTTTTATAATTGCCATTTTGTTTAATATTTATTTAAATATTGTATTACTACAAAGTTTACAAAAGTGTCATGACTTCCTGCGTCTATCACATCACCAGGTATAGTCGTATTTTGGGATACGACCAGGTATTTTGGATACATAGAAGTTTAGATCAATATTGGAAGTATATACGAGGAAGCATAATCTGTAGGTAATAAAAAAATGTAGGTAAATCGTAAATATAAAAATTATAAATTAATATTAAAACCTTGAAATCTTTTTCTTTCTATTCTCATATAAGTAATCCACGTACCAATTTATTTATTGTAATGTAGGTAATACATTAAGTTATTTTTAATACAAATTACCTATTCAAGGAAAGCTTCAATTATTGGAATATTAAATTTTATTTATTATACAGGGTGTTTACGGTCTTCTTTTGTTTCCTTTAAGGGTTGATAGTAAATGTCAAAAGAAGTCGTAAAAGGTCAAAACACCTTAGTAAAAGTTGTATGATAAGAGAAATAATAAATATTTTAGTTTTAATGAAAATTATTAATTTATTAAATAAAATCTAGATATTGTAGGTAATATAACAAATGCATGATGTTTGTCGTGGTCATCACCAGCAGAGATTTTCTTTAAACATTTGGGTCAGATTAGTAACCTCACAACTTGATGGTTCATTTGTGCTGCTACATTGATTAACTGCAAATGAGTATCTACTTTCTTTGAAAAGCAATTTGCTTGAACTTTCAGAAGATGTTCCTTTAAAAGTGCATCGACAAGTGGGGTTTTTGCATTTTGGTCATTTAGTTCGTCGACATCTAAACACTATTTAAAAATTAACGGATCGGTCGAAATGGTCCTATCCCTCCTATGACCTATGACCTCCTTGGTCACCGGACCTCACATCCATAAACTTTTATTTCTGCAGCCTTATGAAGGCCATGGTGTATACCACCAAAATTATCGACCTTCAGGTTCTCCGTAACCGGGTAGAAGCAGCAGCGGCTGTAATTCGTCAATAAGGTCCGAGCCTTGCAGAATGTGTAACCATAGACCAGAATGGTCATGTACATGTCGAGTGAGACTTTGGATACAACAGCATGATAATAATTTTGAGCAATTGTTATAAAATGTTTATAATTAAGTAATTAAAGTGCACTTGATTTCACAAAAGTTAATAATTTTCATTAAAACTAAATCATTTATTATTTCTCTTATCATACAACTTTTACTAAGGTGTTTTGATATTTTTCAACTTCTTTTGACATGTATTATCATCCCTTAAAGGAAACAAAAGAAGACCGTAAACACCCTGTATATTATATTATAAATAAATATTGTAACAACTTAAAATGATCCTGAATTACTTATTTTATGTAATAACATCAGTTCAATACAAATTAAACTTTCATTGTAGTAAGTGTTGATTTAATTCTATTTAAACATTGGAAAGTTTTCCTTATATGCTGAAATAGCTCAATGAACAAAATAAATTTTATAATGAAAGAATCTAATAAGTAAACTTCCTAAAAGCTAATCGTCCATCGAACTTAAATTCCCCTTCTCTATATTACCAAAAAGAACTTTGGCCCCTGTCCCTGCTATAACACACATTCCGTCTACCCCACATGACAAGCAATTCATCTAAAGAACTAAAACCCTCAAGATTGTTGCACACACGCCATTCTATAACGCCTCAAAATAGCCATAAAACTAATAACGGTACACTTAAATAACTACGAAGAATGACAATAATGTGTAATTTCGCCGGGCTTTATAATAGTAATAAAACGTTTAAATCAGATTATACTAAGATTATAAACCTTCTGCTTTGATAAACATATACAAAATAACAACATGGAAAATCATAGAATTTGCCATGCGGAAAATCTTATTGTTAGTTTAATTCTCCATCATCGAAATAAAATATCTAATTATCATCGACGCAAAAATAAAAAAACTTCATGAATAATACAATTTTTCAACAGAACAACATCAAAATTATAAACAAATGCGTTTTGGAAAACTTTTCTAGTTAAGCGACCTCGTGTACCTATTCGAAGTTAAACAGTTTGGTCCCCCAGTTCCCAATTTTGATAAACACGATAAACGAATGACTGAATTCGAATTCGCACAAAGGTGACAGATGCAGCGAAGAGGGTGAAAATTTATATTATTATTATTATAGACAACAAGACCAAACTGGTGGAACGAAAAGCGTAAAGCCTCTGAACAGAAAAGATAACAGCAGGATAAAAATCCAATGAGCAAAAGATATTGCTTAAGGATGGAATTTACTACACTTAGCTACTTATTGATGAGAAACAGAGAAAATACATTCTCAATTGTACTTTTTTATTTTTTTTATTCCCGGCTATCTTTAACATTATCACTAGCTCTAGGCCAAGGTTGAACTTAGATACTGTATAGTGTTTTTTTTAAAGCTTTTGGACATTAAGCAACCACTGGGTTTAAAGAATACCACCCTTCTTAAATGTAGTTAAAAAATTTGGGACCTCTTATCTAATAATAAAAAACTAACAGGGAGAAAAAGCTGAACTGTTTTTATTTCATATCGGTAAAAAAGTTAGTTTTGGTAAGCTGATTTCATGAAATGAACACACTGTATAGTCAGTATAAATATTTGGCACAGCCCTCCTTCCGTGATCCGTGACAAGTGTCAATCACGTCAACTTATAGTATTCAAACGTGACACAAACTGTCAAAATTAATAAAAATGTTTAAACACGCTTTTGCGCTATTAAGCACTTTAAAACCAATACAATTATCGAGAAAAAGTGGCACACACACAGGATCTTCTCAAATAAATATACCAAACGTTCCTAATCCTGTACGATCAATAACGAAAGATTTGAGCCGCACTTCAACCATGTATGGTGGTCGTTATTTGGTAGCAATGATTATTGGAAGTGGTACAGGTCCCGAATTAATGCAATACGTTGAAGATATATTCGATTTTGCAAACGTTCCTGTTGATTTTGAAAAATTTGAAATACGCTCTCTTGATGATATTACAGAAGCAATAACGGCCGTACAACGTAACGGTGCAGGAATTAAATCCAATCTTGATATAGAACTTAATGATATTAGACATGCTGGAGCTAACGTGTTATTTCGACAATTGTTAGATTTACACTTCAACCATGTACACTTTAAACCTTATAGTGGATTATCTAATGCAAAATTTGCAAATATTGACATCTCTGTAATTAGGCAAAATACAGAAGGAGAGTATGCCATGTTAGAACACGAAAGCGGTAGCGGTGTCATTGAAAGCTTGAAAATTATTACCAGATACAATACTAATCGTCTTGCTAAACGTGCTTATCAATACGCCGAGAAACATGGTAGAAAAAAAGTCACCATCATCCACAAGGCTAATATTATGTGAGTCACATACTCACATACACATGTTTTCATTAGTTAGTATAGCATACGATGCACTTTTCTTTTACCAGGGGCCATAGAGATTTAAATGCTAAAAGTTTATTTATCCTACAAGGTGGAACACCTGCGAAACTAGTAGCCCCTGATGACTTTTGACTGCAACCCAAATAACAAATATCATTACCGTCTAAATCAATCTAGATTGTCCTTAGAATATAAAGATCCGGGAGGAAGGTTAGCCACCGTTGCCTATAAGAGAAAATGCGATGGAAACAACATTTTGTAAAGCTATGGATGACTAATTAATTTCGTCGAGTTTACATTATCCTTGGCTGTCATGATCTTTCCTTATAAGTGGGAGTATAAGCAATCAATTTTATTGGATAAATTGACCGGAAATCGCTATATTTAGAAAATCATTGCGATGCATATTAGCTAAATGGCTCTTTCCTGGTAGAGTAGCGGGGGTTACTTATTCAACGAGATATTTTTATAAATAAAAAATGAATCAGGATAGGTAAACGTCAAACTGATTTGATTGTAATTTATGACATTTGTCACAAAATTAATTCAATAAGACAAAAAGTTTGACACTTACCTACACTGATACATTTTTGATTTATAAAAATACAGGGTGTATTTAAAATAGCGCCAAATATTTACATAGCGCAATTCTATGTTAATAATCAAGCAAAAAACTCTGGCAGCAGTTTTCTTAAAACCCATTGGTGAGCGTGTTATTAATGGTCGTAGTTTGAATTTTATTTTGACTATGGCGTAGAAATTTATTTCAATGGTATCGTTGATACATAGTTCAACAACTAAAATAAATAACCGAATATAAATTTTATAGTTTCGATAATTAGTTTACTTGTAATTATTTAAACTTAAAAAATGTGGAAGTCTTTGCTACGGATTATTTTGCAAAATGTTTCAACAGTGGATTGTAAAAAATAAAATTAGATAGGTAAATGAAGTCTGACAGTTGTCATTTTTGACGATTTTCGTCAAGCTACTGCTGTTCCAGTTGCAGTTTGTTGCCAAATTAAAAAACTTTTAATTGCTTATATTTAAAAAAATATTGGATTAAGACCAAATTAGAACTGAAATTTTTTGTTTAGTTTTTGATGATGAATAGCGTGATGTAAATATTTGGCGCTATTTTTAATACACCCTGTATAACTAAAGCTCCACCAACCAATTTTGCGTTACGGAAAATATGTCAACTAAAATAATTTTATTTAAAATATTTTTTGGGGGAAAAAATTCGTCCAATCATAATCAAGAATTCAGGTTAGGTACAGACATATTATCCGTTCACTATTTATTTGCGCTATGGTTGGCCATGTTAGGGTGACAGATTCCACCCGGTATAAATTAGCAAAAAATCAGTTAGGTTAGGTTCTGACAAAGTTGCAAATTTTTCACCATACAAATCATAGAAATCTCCTGAATTTTGTATCTTAATGTGTGTAACTTGTCTATTACGTCTATTGAATCAATAATTGTAATTTAAAATGTTTTCAACTAGTTTCAAAGGAACTTTAAATTTCTGTCTCTAAAAAATTACGTTACCTTTCTCTGACCTAAGTAAAAGGATAGAAAGGTAAAAAAAACACTAATTGAACAAGTGACAAAATACGGAGGGACAAAGTACTGTATTGTACTGTATTGTATAGTAGCGACTTTTATTTAATTGTGTTAATAGTTGGTCTGTCAATGGTCTATCATTTTTTTGGTACTGTCAAGAGCTGCCAGTCAACTTAATAGGGTCTTTTTATTTTGGAAAACCAAAAAATAAAAGTTCACGGCTAACCATAGCGCAAATAAATAGAGAACGGATTATAGTTAAAAGTCGCGTGTATTATCCATTCACTCTTTATTTGGGATATGGTTGGCCATGTTAGGGTGACAGATTCCACCCGGTATAAATTTGAAAAAAATCAGTTAGGTTATGTATTGTAGAGTAGTGGCTTTTATTCAATTGTGTTAATAGTTGGTCTGTGAGTTTTCTGTCATTTTTTTGGTACTGTCAAGAGCTGTCAGTCAACTTAATAGGGATTTTTTATTTTGGCAAACCAAAAAACAAAATTTCATGGCCAACCATATCCCAAATAAAAAGTGAACGGATTATATCTACAACTACTTTAGGTTATGATAAAACCCTTCAAAATTACAGTAAGTTGTACTTTTCAAATTCACTGTCTTAATATTAACCTATATTCTATTTTAGTGACCGTTACTTGTACAGTTACTAGCGGCTGAAATATGACTGAAATACTTTTAACTCGTAGTATACTTCAAAATTCATGACAGAGCTGGCCAGGCCCCCTCAGCTCGCTAATAAACCTGGTGGGACTGTATCTACAGCTACACTACACTGAACTAGGCTGTAGGGTTGTAGTCAAAAATCGCCAGAAGTTACAAGTTTCGTAGCCAACCCTGTACACGTACAGGGTGTCCCATAATAACACTGACAGACGTCTACACTCTACAGTGGTTTTCTGGGACAAAAATTCAAAAATAGGACAATTTCTCCTCTTGCGATTATTATGTGAAAAACGCACCCCTAAAAAGTTATAAGTTCTCAAAGTGAGGATTAAAATTTAAAAAACTCGCTTTACCTGTAAAGCAGTGTTTCCCAACCATTTTCGTGCCATGGCCCTACCTAAGCCTTTCTAAAATTCTTATGTCCCTATGCAACATAATTATGTATACATAATTTTTAATATATTCAAAAATCGAATATTGTTCACTAAAGATACTTAAACCACAGGATAAACTTAACTCTGGACGAGTCCATTTTCGAACTGCAAACTATTAACAAGCAAAACACTGCTCTAAAGATACTGCAAAAATTTAAATGATTATTACGTATATAATATCTTATAAAAATCATCTTATGATGGTAGAAATGGCATGAAAATAGCACCACTCTAACTACCCTTTCAAGGGGTGGAGCTAACTTTGAACCTTTGAACCCTTAAAAAAATAAATTAAATTAAATTACCGAATAAACATTTTGTCTTCTATTTAAAATTATATATTATAAATTAAAATTATATTCAAAATTGGCTTACTTCTTTCAGAATAAATGAAGAAAACATTTCTTGACTACCTCTTAACTTCGGGAAGGTTTTTAGCCAAATCTAATGTATTAAAAGTCTCGCAATTGGGCTACAATTTTTCGGTATTAAATCCCAAACAATTCTCTATTATAACTTTTTTCTCTCAGTTAATTACAACTTGAGTTATTTCTCATTTTAATTAAGAAAGCGTGAAAGTGCAAGAAGAAGGCCATTTTTGTTAATGTTCCGGCACTAGTTGGATTGACAAAACTATCAGGGGTTGTTGTCCTCATTTACATGGTCCTCAATTATATTCAAGCATAAAATTGCTAATGGGAGCCAACATCCGTAACTCGACGGTTTATCCATACAGGGTGATTTTTTTAAGTGGTACTAACATTGGGATCTCGGAAACCGTAATAGTTACGAGGCTGGTTAAATTAGCAAAAAGTTGCATATTTTGATGATCTTTAAGAATCCGTTTAGAAAATTTCATAATTCAAAATGGTTTCCGAGATAATGCAGAAAAACTAAAAATTGGCAATTTCGTTTTTCGACTGTAGTTTCAAAATGGCGTACTTTAGAAAATAAATTTTAAGAAATCTTTTTAGGAGATCAAAAAAGCTATCAAACGATACCAAACTCGACTTTTTATCACATCGACGCTAGGCGTCTCGACGTTCAACTTTTCATTTTCTTATGGGGGACATATGATTTTTTCTGCAAATATTACTCAGTAGGCTTATCTAAATTCTGATACCAAACGAAAACTTTCTATCTTGAACTTTTCTTAATTTTCACAACTTTTCAGGTTATGTTATGTTACGTTATGTTAATATTTTACTTTATTATAATATTTACGTTATTTTTTATGATAAAAAATAACGAATGAAACTTACTTTTTAAATTTTTAGAAAAGTAATTTGAGCTGGAAATAAAAATAAATCAAATTATTATTTATTTATTAAATCTTGGTAATGAAATTTTATTTCTTGAATAAATTACTTTTCTAAAAATTTAAAAACTAAGTTTTAGTCGTTATTTTTTATCGTAAAAAATAACCTAAAGTAAAATATTAACATAACATAACATAACCTGAAAAGTTGTGAAAATTAAGAAAAGTTCAAGATAGGAAGCTGTCGTTTGGTATCCGAATTTAGATAAGCCTACTGAGTAATATTTTCAAAAAAAATAATATGTCCCCCATAAGAAAATGAAAAGTTGAACGTCGCGACGCTTCGCGTCGATGTGATAAAAAGTCGAGTTTGGTATCGTTTGATAGCTTTTTTGATCTCCTAAAAAGATTTCTTAAAATTTTTTTTCTAAAGTACGCCATTTTGAAACTACAGTCGAAAAACCAAATTGCCATTTTTTTGTTTTTCTGCATTATCTCGGAAACCATTTTGAATTTTGAAATTTTCTAAACGGATTCTTAAAGATCATCAAAATATGCAACGTTTTTCTAATTTAACCAGCCTCGTAACTATTACGGTTTCCGAGATCCCAATGTTAGTACCACTTAAAAAAATCACCCTGTATAGACTAGGACTGTTATCGGAAAAAACGTATCCTTAACCATACAAGCGGCATTTCATATAACATTTTGGTAACCGATGTTTTCCCAGTATTTCAACCCTGCTGAATACGAAAATTGCGGTTATCAAAGCGAAATCTTAACCGGAAGCGTGATATTCAAGATGACACCCAAGATGTCAGCTTTGTTATTTTTGATGGAATCATTATGGACAATTAAGACAAATATTGTTATTGGTCGGATAGATAATTTTATACTCTACAATTTTTATTAGAGGTATAACTATCTTCAGATCACTCCTTAAGGAGCTACAGTCGGAAGAAGCACCGTGAAATTGGAACAAAATCCCAGTATCGAAATGCTAGAGGAATTTCATATAACATTTTGGTAACCGATGTTTTCCCAATATTTTGACCCCCCTGAATCCAAAAATTGCAGTTACCACAGTGAAATTTAAACCGGAAGCGCGATATTCAAGATGGCGACTAGGTTGTCTGCTTTATTAATTAAGATTTATTTGGATGGAAGAATTATTATTGAAACTTGGACAACTGTTTTGATTGAATTAGATATACAAGGTTCTCTACAATTATTATTAAATGTAAAAGTACCGTAAGATTGCTTATTAAGGAGCGAAAGCCAGCTAAAGACATCGTGTGCGTAAAAATCGTCGTAATATACATGTTTGCTCTTTTTATTTATTTTGATGGATTAATTATTATGGCAATTAAGACAAATATTTTTGTTAGCTCGGATAGATAATTTTATGGTCTACAAAAAATTACAGTAAAATCACTCTTTAAGGGTCTAGAGAGTCGGGAGAAGCACCGTGTGTTGTCAAAACAGAAGACGCAATATCCTCTTTATGATCGACTTTTATGGACTTGATTTGCTCTGATCATGTTTTAACAGATACATCCTAGCTGGATACTGGGAAAGCTACCTCGCTGAACTCACCAAGATGCTTCCATATACTGCTTTATGTATTAAGACGGTTTATACAACACTGGTGCTTTTATAGACTCTAGCTCTTTTAGGAGTGATCTGAAGATAATTTTACTTCTAATAAAAATTGTAGGGTATAAAATTATCTATCCGAACCAATAAAAATATTTGTCTTAATTGTCCATAATGATTCCATCAAAAATAACAAAGCTGACATCTTGGGTGTCATCTTGAATATCACGCTTCCGGTTAAGATTTCGCTTTGATAACCGCAATTTTCGTATTCAGCAGGGTTGAAATACTGGGAAAACATCGGTTACCAAAATGTTATATGAAATGCCGCTTGCATAAAATACTTTAACTTTTGCGCCTAGTCTAATATCTCGATTCCACTATAGGAAAAATATTCATTTTCCTGCGATAATACTAATCGAGTACTTTTTTTAATTGAAGCAAGAACCCAACCTATTTTTCAGCCTATTTAGGCTTTCCAATTAAAAAATTATTTACTAGTCTTGTAATTATATTTATATTTGAATGAAAGCTTAATTTAAGAATTCAATGTTGGATTGTTGAATACCTGGGTAGGAAGAATATTAATTTTCCTGCGATAACACTAATCGAGGGCTTTGCAATGTGAATACAACTGATACAACCCTAACCCTCTGCAACAAAATTTTGTAATAAACATTAAATTTTAACCTTGTAAATTCAATACACACACACACACTTGTTACAGTAAAATTTATTTAGTGACCCATTTTCTGTCTAGACGTTGTATGGGTACAACAAAACAATAATTAATTTCCAGTTTTTTATTGTTTAAAAGGTTGAAAAACAAACATTTTCAATATATCATTTTTAATAATTAGAGTATTTAATTACACTTTTAAACGAAAATACAACTTAAAAATTATTTTAAGATCAAAGACTAGACGTCTAGTATAGTTTTTATTTAAATAACATAATTTTAATTAAATTAGCAAATGTATATTAAATTATTCAGGATACTAGACTAGACGATTGTTTTTTAAAACCCAAAAAAGGTCTTATTATTTTAATTTTGCACGCAACCTTTCATGGTAAAATTCCAAAATTCAACAAGGTGAAGCATCTTTCAATAGAGACACAAATTTTGAGAGGTTATTCTATAGGGAGCTGGGAGCAAGATAAGTCAATTTAGCCTCATTTACCACAAATGTAACAAAATTCACCCTTTGGTTCGTGATTGTGCAATGTCAAATTGGGGCGCGGTAGCATAAACGGTTAAAAAGTTATTGCTGATTTTCAGTTTTTGAGTTCCGTTTTTGAGACGCTGTAGCTCTCAAGAGATGATGTGTTTTCTAACAGAGGTAAATACTATCAAATTGACATATTGTGACCCCTAGAGCTGGTCTTTACACCTTTACACCTTTACACGTTTACACTCTTAAGCAATTAAACGTTGGGCACGTTGATGGTCAAGACATTTTTGGGTAGATTTTAAATAATTTGCAAATAATTTTTTTAGGAAACTCACCGATGGATTATTTCTTAACGAGTGCACTGCAGTAGGAAAAGCTCATCCAAACATAAAAACGGACAGTATGCTAGTCGATAATTGTTGCATGCAATTAGTTAACGAATTAAAACAATTTGACGTGATGATAATGCCAAATTTATACGGAAGCATAATAGTTAATATAATTTCTGGGATGTTAGGAGGACCGGCTTTATATGCGGGTTGTGATTATGGACCTTTTCATGCAGTTTTTGAACCAGCAGCTCGAAATATAGGATTAGACATAGCTAGTAAATATTATAAAATAGCTACGTTTAAAATATTAATCGAATTATTTTTAGAGAAAAATGTTGCAAATCCAACAGCTATGCTCAACGCCGCAGTGGAGTTGTTGTATTATTTGAAATTAGATACACATGCAAAGTTGATTGATAAAGCTATTGTAAAAACTTTATGCGAAGATAAAATACATACACCAGATATAGCTGGAAAGCACACTAGTACCGATATTATAAAAAAAATTAAAGACAACATTAGTGCAGCAAAATAATCTAAGGGGGCCTTAGATCCCCATCTTTATGAAGTACCTAAAGATATGGCAACTTTAAGAAGTTTTAGTTATTTGAACGTTTTTAATTTAAATTACTAATCACCGGTCACAAAAAATAAATTTAACTTACATATTGAGAAGAATTTTTATTGTCCATAAACACATAGGGTACACCACACGAGACACGACACGATACTAAGAGGAAAATTAAGGTAAAATACACCGACAAGCACCAACTGATTATTTTCTATTGACAATTTATGTTATCAATTTTCAGAATTTTATTTTAAATTAAATAGTTATTGATAAGCGTCAACTATCTAAAATGCACATGTCCAATGTGTTTATACAAACACTTTAGAAATCAAATATAAAAGTGCATTATGCAATACATCGACTATATCGTAATTTCTATCGCTCCTTAACATTCTTTAAATTAAAATTTTGATTTGCTATGGAAAAGAATTTTATATGACGATAATTATTACCTTATAGGGGAGTTGGTGTACCTAATCATAAATAAATTATACCATAAAAACAACTTCTTAATTTAGATAACATTCCACAATGTGCGCCTGAAGATTTCCAATCGATTCTTCTACCTACAATGGGTTCATGATGAACATTTTCAGAAAATCTTGAACGTCAAACCACCTGGTAATAGATAAATCAATTGATAATCTCCTTACGCAGATTGAGATGGTTTTCGTTTTTCAAAAACCACTTTTCAATTTTAAAATAAGTTAATATGTAGTACCTCTAACGCCATCTTTGGGTTTCAAAAAACAAAATCTTCATGGCCCACAAAAGATCATACACCCACTTAGCATAAAAATGTCCAGTTCATGAACGTAACAAACTAAATTGTAGTTTAATCCAATAATAAAAAGTTGTTATAATCGAGAAAAAAAAATAAAATTTTGGACCTTTTGAGTCCAAAAATTGATTCCAAAAAAGCAAAAAAAACTTTTCAATTTTTTGAACCAAAATGTCAGGATGTAGGTAGTATGTATGTATGTATGTACCCGATGTACCCACCCACCCCGAAGTAAAAACTACTGAATCGATTTTAATAAAATTTGATTTTAGCCACTTTAAAATTATCTCATCAGCAAACTAAGCTTTTATAAGAAATCTATACAGGGTGTCCAAAAATAGGGTGGTTATTTTGGACGCACATTTGCAAATTTGGACCAAATTCGTTTCTACTTGGCTACTTAGATAGTACATCTCAGCCCAATGTGAAAAAAAAATATCAAATTTTTTTATTCAAAATGGTGGCCAATAGAACGATTCTCCCATTTTGTGGTTTTTCCCTTATAACTTGGTCGGTAATTTGTATTATAAAAATTTCAAACGGCACTGTTCAGCCAAAATATAGGGCTTTCATTCTAAATAAGTCGATTTTGAAAATTGTTTCAAAATTGCCTACCTTTAAAAGGCCAAAATTTAGAAATGGATTTTCTCAAAATTTCCTCTGCCATATTTTTTCTTTTTTTGATGTTACAGACAACGTAATTCTCTATCGAAATATAATTTTTTATCCAAATCGCTCGAGCCGTTTTGGAGTAATGATTTCTTGAATGTCAAAACTCCAAAATCTCCAATTTATTTTGTAATAAAAGTGAAAACTTGAAAATAGATATATGTTTCAATCCCTTGAATATCTATTATTTAACACTATTTTCGGTTAACAAAACGCTTCCGGTTTAACTGGAAATTACAAAAATATCAAATTTTTTAAGAACACCCTGTATATTTTTAAATATTTTGAAAGCTCGTAAAATTAGCTATTACACGATATCAAACACTTATTATAGATATTATGGGATCAAACTTATTAATTTAAATGGAACACCTTGTATATTTTTCAATATTTTGAAAGCTCGTAAAATTAGCTTTCTGAAGATATAAAACAATCTTTAAAATAATGTATATTTTGAGCTTCAATATATGCCAGATTAAAAAAAAAATGAAATTAGATTTTAGCTAGTTTATACGTAAAAATTCTGCTTACACGCAGAAGTCCTAGGTTCGATCTCCGACGAAAGCAATTTAAAACATTGTGTTAAATTTTTTTAAATACATGTAATTTATATTACCATTAAAACAAATTTAATACTAAAAACAACACATACGAGGAACTGTTTTCATGTCTAACTTCAAGAGCCAAACGTTTCTTTAGTGCGCTTTTTCAAGTTTTTTAAATGTATTTTATTTATAAGATATTAAATGAAATTTTAATAAAAAAAATACAAAACTAGAAGATTTGACGGACGGAAAAAGTTCCACGTATGGCCACATGCGTCGTTTTTTTCATGATTTTTGTCCAGTTATTACCAATCTTTACATATTTCTAATTTTTATTCAATATGAAATCCTGTATTCTCGTTCTTCTGTCGATTTTCTTAAAATCCTATTTTGTCCTGTAAGGCCAGTACTAAATTTATAAACCTAATAACATTCAATTTATTCCATATCTAATTCAAATTTGAACCATAAGAAGTACGATTTTTCCAGTTCTTCAAATAATGCTTAAACTTGTATTTCTTTCATATAAAAAAGAAGGCAAACAAAGTATCAAGTTTTCGCTATCATTGCTAAAATTGTATCAACACACTGATTCACGTTCAACAGCTTGCAACTTATAATTGTTTTAGTTATCGTAGTGTAATTTGGATATGAGAAATCAAACACTTGCAATATTCTTCACATAATCTAAACAAAACCTCATGTTTTTCATAAAACATTAATACAGAAAATAAAGATTTAAACAGATAATTATTTCTAAATACAATTCTCTATTATGCTGGGCTAAACCCTAACTTGTTTCAACAATAACGAACACAGACATTTTCTCAAAAATGTAGAAAAAGCAATAAAAGACCAAATAATAACTAGTAAAACAGTGTTTTCTTAATTCAAAGCTTTAGATTTTTAATGGACCAGGAATTGAAGATTTGGATCCTATTAGTAAGTAGTAATAGAAGAAGAAAAGACAAGAGTAAACTTAAAACATTTATTTTTGTGTTTTAAAATTAAAGTTTATTAATATAACTCTACATTCATTTAATTGTAGTTAATATGCAGACTTTCGCCTAAAATTATAGTAAAACTTAAACCAGAACCGTACAGTATATACAATCACAAAATCACATGCTCTCATACTCCTTACACATTTCTAGTCGTAGTCGCACAATTTGAAAGATCCCCTTTCAATGATATTAGTAGTTGTAGTATGTAATAAAATTTCAAGTATTATATCTTATAAAAATAACAACTATAGACAAAATAGCAACACGATTTTAAAATTGCAAAACAATAATAAAAATATATGTATGGAACAAGTTACGATTATCATAATAAAACTATACAATTATTCTATTATATTATATAAATAAATTTTCTATCGATATCTGTATATACACTATCAAGTCAAATTTAATACAAGTACCTAAAATAATAGAACTGTGTGATAGTCACAATAAGAGCATTTAAAAATTTTACCAAAAGCCAACCATTGAAATGTAGAAAAAATGTAAAAAACCACTCATTTATCGACAAAAAACAAATCCAAATTGCCGAAATTTTGAAAGTAATCATATGGACGGACGTATTAACTACCGAATTTTAAATTTTTTCAAACTGCCATGAAAGCGAAACCACAAATAACTAATTGTTACACAAATCAAATATACCGAGGTTTCTGTAAATTTTTAGTACAATTTAATTTACCATTAAGTGGCCATCTTAGAAAATAAGGTTAAAAGTTGAATTTAAAAAAATTTGGCTTAATTTCGACGCACAATGGGCCTCGAGTGGCACAAATGAAAATTTAATAAGCGTGTTAGGCATCCTACAAACCATTGCCAACATCTGACTAGTTAAATTGCTCCATACTGCATCTTCAATTTCTTCTAATGTATAAAGAACTGTTCGTTAACTTACAGCCAATCAATCAGTACAACGTTATACAAAAAGAGAATGCTACAAATTCCAAGCAGCCTATTTTAATTTTCAGCTTAGCTTATTATACTGTATAGCAAAAGTTAATATTTTATAAAATATTTCGTACATGTGAAATAGAATAGATAAAATACTCAATTTATTAATTGAAAGTTACATATGAGTATTAGATGTTGTGTTATAGTGTCCACTAGGCATTGGACCACTTCCATTTGGAGGTCCTATTTGTGTCACACCTTGCGCTGAATTTTGGGGATAAGATGTAGGAATGGGCTGAGGCGCATACATAGGAATTCTAGAAAATGGAATGTATTTTTAAAACAATTTTTAATCTCCCATACATATAACCATATAACTCATTAAAACAATAACTATTCTAATTAAAACCCCTTAATGCATGTGTTTTTGCAACAAAAAAACTCTACATTAAGAGGTCGACGAAAAGAAAACTCACCCTTGCGGCATTGTTTGTGAAGGATAATTTGGTAAGCTCATTCGTGATCCAAGACCAGTAGTTACTACATTTGGACCATGCTGTAAACCAGGAGGAAGCATCTGTTGAGGTATAGAACCAGGTGGCATCTGCCCTCCTGTAGGTTGTCCTTGCACACTTGTTTGTGATAGTTGCATGTGAGGAGGTAACTGCTGCATTTGTTGAGGTATAAACGATCTGTCTTGTCCAGGAGTTCCAGGCATTACATAAGGACCCATGTACTGTGGCATACTTGTCGCTTGTGGTGTATTTCCATTGTACATCTATTAATAAAATAATTTATTATACAAAGCATGATAAACAAATATTAGCTCAAGTACCACAGATCCTGAAGATGGAATGGTATTTAAATAGCCATAAGGCATCTTATTTATGGGCGCATATTGCGGCTCTCGCATTAAAGTATGATATAAACTAAGAGCTTCAACTAAATCCGAACTGAGTTGAGTTAACTGTGCATGTTTTCGATCAACCCTTTCTAATTCGGTATCAATAAGAGGACCCATATGATTTACTTCCCCTAAAAAAAAATAATTAACATTATGCATTAAAAACTCAACAAACTTACTCTCTAATTGTATCATTTCATCACAATCTTGTTCTGGATTAGTTGGATCAGCTTCATGAAGTAAATGTAGTAAACGATCCAGTTTTTCTTCATTTATTTCTATTTCTAATGGTTTTTCTTCCTTAACATCATTAAATTGTACCATCTTTTTGGCTTTTTCAATAACTATACAAAAAAACATTACACAAATAATACGTTAAATATAAAAACCTTACTTATTTGTTCTGGTTCCACTGAAAGATCAGCAGTAACAAAATTGGCTGGGAATAAACCTTCACCCCGCTGATTACTACCCTTCCACCAATTCACATCAGAATCATCACTAACAACAACTAAAAATAATAAATTAAGACAATATCGTTCATTTACATTAAGTAACTCACTTAATTCACCAGCACTAAAGGTTAACTCGTTATCTTCGGCAGCTTCAAAATCATACAAAGCTCTAACTTTTCTTAATTCCTTTGGAGGAGTTGCCGCTACTGTTGTATTCAGAGTAGCACCTAAATTTGTTGGGTACAAAGAACTCGAAGCTGCACTACTATTTCTAGGAGAACCAGACGTCTCCTTTAAAGATAATTCTATGGCTTTAGCAATTTGATCTTCTTCATCTTGTGATTGAACCACATTAGGATCTTTGCTAAGTGTTACAGTCTTTTTAATAGGCTGTAATGTAATACAAAAGTAATTAGATAAACAATAAAATTATTTAGGTCAAGGCTAGAAATGTAATTTAACTAAGTACAAGATTATTTTAATAAATTCACGACATACTAACCATTTCAGTGGAAAAATCGGTACCGGAGTTCTTTAATTTTACGTATAACGAAGGTATTAAATTTAATTGTTGATCACTTTTGAATTCACCTTCGGCCCACTTCTTTAACCCTTCTTTTAACTTTTGTGCAACTTTCGGATGACACTTCTTAATTAACTTACAATACTCGTTTTCAAACTCTCTCGATGCAATTTCTATATGAAATACTTTTCCACAATTACTTACACACGCATCTAGTAACTACAACAAAGGTTTTAACAATGAAGTAGGGTATACAGTTGCACAACTTACCACCGCAGCTTGAATAGCTACATGTGGATCGGGATTATTTAATCTTCTGAAAATTGCTCTTAAACAATTTTTGGCATCTTCTGATGTTTTCGAAGCCTTATCACATATGTCCAAAATTATTCCCCACTGTTCAGAAGTATTATTTTCACTAGTAGCTTTCTCTAGGACAAAAAATAAATACAAATTCAAAGGTTAGGTACTTGGTGACTAATATCATGTGATTTATCCGTCATTATATTTAATGAACTGCATAAATAATAAGTATTTAGCAAAATAAGTACCGTAAACACAAAAATTTACAACATAATGACTCACCAACGTCACTGTCAAAAGGAGACGTCGTACCAAACAAGCCCATTATTTAAATATAACCCAATAGTTTTATGTTTATCTTATAAGTTGCTTCGCTAAATTAAAAAATAATTAACTAATAAACTACGACATTAAATCGTGTTCTTTTTCAGAACAATTTATAACAATCTGATGATAATCTCTGATTTCTTAAAATACTAATGTCATTTCACACATATAATTTACAAGCCTACCAACCCAGATAAGAATGACTGAACGACCAATGTCACCAACTTAAATAGTTATTTCTATAGGCGCCCTTTATTTAAATAATTACGTGCTAAAAATTTATATTTTGTAAATAATCCCGTCTTTATTTGCATTTTTTACTTTTTTAAAACTTCAAATTTTAGAAGTATCCTAACCAAAAATTACTAATTAAAATTTTAGATTTTAAAAATTTCTATTCTTTAAATCAACTACTTATACATAAAGACTGTAATATCGGATTAAAACTGTTCTAGAACATATACAGGGTGGTAACCGGACCTCTCGGTCATACAGATTTAAAATGTAAAAACACACTTTGGTAATTACCTGCTTCCCAATTTATTTTAGAAAGAAAATCTTCAAATAAAAGTTTTAGAGAATAAAATTCTGCATCTAACTGAATGAACAAAATTAATTTTGGACGCTTTATAACGCCTGAAATTTAATTTGAAAATTAGCAGAAATAGCGGAAAATTGTCAAATATTTTATGCTTTGGCTGTCAAAATAATTATGCATTTTATTATCAATTACTGAATTTATTTAATAATAAATACATAATATTTACGTATAATACCTAAAAATTATTTAATTTTTAGTTTCAATTAATTTAAATTACCCTCAAAAATAATTTTGAAAGATGTCAATGTCAAATATTGTTAATTTTTAATGGCAATCGCTATTTCTTCTAATTTTCGGAATTTTCAAATTAAATTTCAGGCGTTATAAAGCATCCAAAATTAATTTTGTTTATTCATTTAGATGCAGAATTTTATTCTCTAAAACTTTAATTTGAAGATTTTCTTTCTAAAATACATTGGGAAGCAGGAAATTACCAAAGAACGTTTTTACATGTTAAATCTGTATGACCGAGAGGTCCGATCACCACCTGTAAATGAAATACGTAAGTAATAAATATATGTATATATTATAAAAACATAATATTTACAGACATATGACAAAAATTAGTGTGACATAGCTGTTAGACAACATAGAATAGTGAAGTAATACAACAATGCATTATAGGTATTAAAAAATATTTAAAACGGTTTATTAGCAACACTACAAAATCATCACGCATAATAACAAATACCGCTTGTTATCATCTATGGTAATTATAAACGTGTCCTTCGTTAAGCAATTTTTTTTATAATCAATTAAATTGATTATTAGTTGTTACGATTTATTAAAAAATTGTTTCAACAAATATTAAGCACTTTAGGCTGCTGCACCTTTACAAACAATTTCGAGTTAATAGTATTATAAGCAAACAATAAATTATATTTTATTTTTATAATAAATGATTGAATGTTCGTTTACTAAAATAGAAAAGCCGTTATTTTTTATTCTTATCCAATACTTATTAATCTTTTAATTCAATCATCCATCATAAAATTTGCGTTAACAGCCTTAAAATTTCTATACTATACTTTTCATTTATAGCTATTTGGAATGACACTATCGAGTCACTCCATATCAAATCTTAACTCAATAAAATTGTGTAAAATGATATGGAATGACTGAAATTATTGTTCAAATGTGGACTTTTCTGAATTAACCTACAATTACGCAGTTTAAACAAAATTTAAATTTTAAAAATTTAAATAAAACCTTTTAAACTTTAAAAAAAATCATGGAAGAGCAAAAGCTCATTAACGAGAAAAAAATCGCCATAATTCTGTAAATGTAACAATACTAGTATGTAATTACAAAACTTATAAAATACCAAGCATAAATTAACTTTTTCATCAAAAAACACTCAAAATTACAATATACAAAATAAGGTAAAAAAAGTTGCAATCTTAGTAAAAATTAGCTATCTAATATCTCAGACACTTGATCATTGGCATATTTAAATATTAATAATATTTACGAATTAATATTATAAAGAATTAACGTATTATATTGATATTCATTCAATGATTTCAGTCAGTTAATTTGCTTTTTGCACAATTAAAAAAAACCTGCTCATAAATTAAAAGAAACTGAATCGACTTAAATCTCATTAAAATACAAAATTAATAGATTAAAGATGACTAATAAATAACAATATAAATGTGTAACAAGTGTTGAACTAGATGACCAGCGTCATATCCTTTTTACTGGGTAAATTAACTTTTTTGCCTTGCCATAAAGAATTATGTATGGTAAAAGCGTCGATTGTTACCGTTAAATGTTTGGTATGCACTTGGGAGAAACATTTTCCGCCAGAATTATACCTAAAACAGAGTTCATTGTAAAAAATGTATCAAATAAAAATTATCGAATGTTACTTACTTAAAAAATTTATCAAACATTCTATCATTAACTTGCTTAGGACCAGTACCATAAAGTTTAGTGACATCTTCTCCTTCTGGACAGTATGAATATAAAGCTCGAAACTGACATCCAGCATCTCTGAGCAAAATAAGAAAGTGCTTGGCTTCAGATCGATTAATTTCTTCTAGGACACGTCTTTTAGCTTCTTTATTTACAACACCAGGAAACACACAGTATTCTACAGCATTTAACATTATACCTCTATTCGATTTCGTCGTTGGTTGTTTGTATAATCTAGGACCTGAAAAGTTAACCAATTTAAAAAAGAATCGAGAGAATTTATGTATTAAAGCAAAATACACTTTAAAACTGAACAGACAACACAACACGACTTACTACTTTTGAAGAACGTTTTAGGAATTGCATTAAAGTTACCTGTATAGTCCATCATACTGCTAGGTGTCGAACTAATATCACTAGAACCGTCGTCAAACATTCGCCTTTTGGTCATAAAACCTGGTAAACTACCTGGTCCAGATGGCGACGGTAGGTGACGCATAGGACCCATACCAGGAGAAGGAACTCTTCTTGGAGGAGTAGCACGGCCTAAACCCGAATCTGTATCTCCGTATCGATAAGCCATACTATCTTGATCGGTACTCGAACCTAAATAAAAGTTAGTTTCAAATATTGTTAGTTGAAAAGACAATAGAGGCATATTAATTTAAAATTAATTGTGTTACTGGATTTTATTATTTTATTGAAAATACCTTCACCAATTCGAAATTTAATTTGTTACGCATAATTATCTTTTAAAAATTAGTTCTGTGGTATTATTGTCAGCAAAGATTTTATTTTTTATATTTAAAAATTTTTTGGTGCATAAAAAACGATCTGTTAAAAACATGGAAAAGCAATAACTTATAGAAAGTACTGCAGAAGTATAAACGTTTCAAACAAAACTATTCATTCAGAAAAGTCAGTTTAGCACGTTAAATAAAATTCGAATTTGATTTTGCTGTGAAAATTTGAGGGAAATGAAAAGCATCAGTTATCATAAGAGAAACATTTTTAAATTGACTTTTCCATTTTCTAAAACAAGCCAAAAACCTATCCTATCGTAAAACTCTAATTCAAATGGTGATTTTGTAACGATAAAACTTGTAAATTAATCAAAATTAAAAAATGTTGCATGTTTAATTATTAACGAAATTGTAAATATTTATAGACAAATTTGTTTATTGTCTTTTTGAAAAAATATTTAATCAACAGTAATACAAATAACTAATGAAAATGATAGTCAATTTAAGCACATACTGCTCTGAAATATTTCCTAAGTTTCCATAATGCTGTAGTTATTAAATATTTTTTAAATAAAACAATTAATGTTGTAATCAAGCCATAAACACAAACAGTTCATTGTAATAATCGAAAACTTTTCTAATTTTCTAAAAGCTCAACAAAAAAGCTTGGAATTTTTCAAGTGTTTAATTAAATTCTAATGTGTAAGTAAATCCATAATCATTTACTACAAAGTAATTATTTACAGCAGACAGGAACCTAGAAAATAAAAATCAAAAAAAGAGAAAAGAAACCATGCCCCATACCATCACCAAACCAACGACCTCGACTAAAGGCAACAGATAAAAAGAGATTTTTCAGCAAACTCTATCTTACCATACAAATTCATCATAGAAGAAGATTTGCGTCCTTTATAAGTTGGATATTTAGGTCTGCCACGCACTTGTGCAGGAGATGGGTCTGGAAACACATTTTGTACACTACTCTCCATTTCAATTAAAAGTTGCTTTATAAACATAATCATAACCACGACCACAAATTCAATATAAGTACATTTTGATAAATGAAAATGAACATTGTAAAACTGATGAGAATGATGCATTAAAAACATAATCGATACGTAACATAATTTACAAATTTTAAATGAAATGGATGCAAATACACCAGCAACGTGCCAATATTCAATATGCTACAATAAGACATAAGCACACAAAATACTTCATACACATCAATAAATCACAAATGATACATGCTAATATAAATACAAACCTCTTGAAGTTTTATACGAGCCACGTCGACCTAAGGTTTGATTGGCACTATGACAAGGCGACATACCCCTGCTGTCGTCCGGAGAATCTGAAATTTACCAACACCATGCTAATGACAACGCATTTACAAGTACACTAATTTAAACTTAATCATCCCCGACGTACAAAAATAAATAAAACAAAAAAGAAACCCTTAAAAAAATTTAAAAAAATAAAACACACCTTTATAAAGTAAACCACTACTCATTCGACCACTATCTGCAAGGCTATCTTGAGAACCTCGGTAATAATCACGTTTCATTGTATTTGAGGAATAATTACCTAATAATAAAAATAATAAAATAATAGAAAAAAAAATCTAAAACTAAATAAACCCCTCAAAACTTGATATACAGTAACAAAAACTTACCCGTAAGATTAGAAGTTGATCCTTTCTTACCCCTACTGGGTTGCAACATCCCTTCTGCCATCTCAACGGATCCACTATCAATGTGTATTGTTTTAGGTCTAGGTCGTGTAGGCCCTTTTGAACGCATTTTTGGTGTTGGTTTTAAAGAAGACATGAATTCTTTATCTAGAGTTTTACCCTAAAAACAATGAACAAAATTAAAAGTTTGTTTAAAATCATAAAAACTAATTGTACAAATCAAATTAACTTACTTCTGGAATCCAAAATTGCCACAAAATAAGAGCATTTTTGAACAACATCCCTAAATACTCAAAGGAAGTAGTAATTAAGTTAAAAATAGACCTTTGGATGTCTTCCAGTTCAAAATTATTTTTAAACATCAAGTGTATTACAACCCTCTTTTAAAAAAAGTTTCAAACTGATAATAACTTTTATTATAACATGCATTTTAAACATTTAAATTGAACACGATTAAGAAAAAAAAATTTGTTAAATTTTTAAGCTTTAAAAATCTTCAAATGAGATTCAAAAACAACGGATGTGGCCATACGAGGAACTAATTATATCTAATATTTGACGGACAGGAAAAAGTTCTTCGTACGGCCAATTTTTTTTTGCTACCTGCAGGGATCGAACCTAGGACTTTTGCGTGTAAGCAGAATTTTTAGACATGAACTATTTCAATTTGGCATAAATTGAAGTTCAAAATATACATTATTTCATATGTTCAGAAAGCTAATTTTATGAGTTTTCAAAATATAAAAAAATATACAGGGTGTTCCATTTAAATTAAGAAATTTGATCCCATTTCCGGTTAAACCGGATGTCAAAATATAAAGTGTTTAGTATCGTGTAATAGCCAATTTTACGAGCTTCCAAAATATTGAAAAATATACAAGGTGTTCTTAAAAATTTTGATATTTTTGTAATTTCCGGTTTAACCGGAAGCGTTTTGTTAACCGAATATGGTGTCAAATAATAGATATTAATGGGATTGGTAAATATATTCATTTTCAACTTTTTATTTTTATTACAAAAGAAATTAGAGATTTTAGAAGTTTTAACATTCAAAAAATGATAACTTTAAAACGGCTCGAGCGATTTTGATAAAAATTTATATTTCGATAGAGAATTACGTTGTCTGTAACATATCCAAAACAGAAAAAATATGGCAGAGGAAATTTTGAGAAAATCGATTTCAAAATTTTACTACATTTAGCTACTTAAAGGTAGGCAATTTTAAAACAATTTTGAAAATCGACTTGCTTAAGATCGAAGCCCTATATTTTGGCTGTACAATGCCGTTTTGAAATTTTTATAATAATAATTATCGGCCAAGTTATAAGGAAAAAACCACAAAATGGGACAATCGTTCTATTGGCCGCCATTTTGAATAAAAAAATTTGAAATTATTTTTTTCAATTGAAGCTCACGTGTACTATCTTATAGCCAAGTAAAAATCAATTTGGCCCAAATTTGCAAATATACGACCAAAATAACCACCTTATTTTTGGACACCCTGTATAGATTTCTTATTAAAGCTATTTTTGGCCATGAAACAATTTTAAAGTGGCTGAAATCAAATTTCATCAAAATCGCTTCAGTAGGTTTTGCTCTGGGGGGGGGGGACATCCATACATACAATACATGACGTTTCAGATCAAAAAATCGAATTTTTTTTTGCATTTTTGGAATCAAAACGTCAAGAAATGCAAATAAAAAAAATTATTTTTTTTTTCCTCGATTATAACAACTTTTTCTTGGATTGGAAAAATTTAAAAAATACAAAAGAAACTCACCTCTCTATCAGCTTCTTCAATAGCCTTTTTCATTTTATACTGTTCAAGAATTGCAGCACGTCTTTGAACTTGATCTTCTTTCTTTCTCTGCCTCTCCTCTTCTTTAGCTTTCTCCCTTTCTCTACGAGCTTGTGCCTCTTGTTCTTTCCTCTGTTTTGCTTCCTCTTGCTGTTGTCTTCGTTGCAACGAAAGCAACATTATTTTCTCTTTTTTCTTTTCCCTTTCATCAACTAAATCCTAAACAAACGAATAATAAGCAAAAGGTTTGTATGATAAAACTATAATCTTACAGGATCTGGATTTTTAAGATCGTTTCCTATAATAATAGCTGACGCCGCAACAAGTTGTTCATTATTTTGACTAGTTTCCCATTTATCTCGCGCATTTTCTCTTTGTAATTCTTGTCTTCGCCTTATAGCTTCTTCTTCCTCTTTCTTCAATCTCTCCAAATCCAATTCTCTTTGTAATTGTCTTTGATTTTCTAACATTCGTTCTTGTTTTGCCTGTACCTGTACATCTGAAATGTCACCAAAGCTTCTCTCTTTTCTAGGAGAACCTTTTTTAGTTCGTAGTGGCGGTTTTGGACGTTTTGGTTGCTCATTATCGAAGCTAATATAAAATCCTTTTTCGTTTTGAGGATCTGTATCGATGCTACTTTCTGGCGATTGTTCTCGATGCGAAGTAGCAGGTTGGAACGAATTGCGAGTAATTAACGGTCTCGTTGGTGATGGTATTCTATAAGTACGGCTACCGGAAGTAATATTAAGTTTGCTAATTCCTAAAAACACACAATTTAACTTACTACAAAAGTAACTCCTTTTTTTCAATTGTACCTTCACTAAGTTGGTCATCTGCGGCATTTCCAATAAATGAAATATTTTGGGGTTCCATATCATCCACAGACGGAGCAGGAATTGGCGCATGAATAACATTGCTAATTTTTCTAACGGGCTCCCTATCCATTTGCTGTAAACTAACTGGACTTCTTTTACTTTCATCCATTAATTGAGATATTTGTTTATGTAAATTTCGATGTTGAGGCGAAGTTGTTGGAGGAGTATGCGAACTGGGAAACAATTGTTGTTGTATGTGTTGTTGACTAAGTGTAAAACCTGGATGACTATTGCTACGATTTAAAGGATATTCATCTCCATTTTGTTGCCTAACCGGATTATCGTATCTTGGAGAGTTGGGTGAGTATCTTGAATTTTCTTGATACCTACTACAAATTTTACATTTTTCATTTATTTATTAGAATATTTCGCTAGTACCGTTCAGTATTGTCGTGTAATACAAATGCAGCCGGACTTTGAGGTTTTCCCCAAGTTCTCATTTCAGGTTGATATGGATCATTGACAGCTTGTTGAGCCCAAGTTCTTCTTTGTGGAGCAACAGGTGGTGATTGAGGAATCAGTTGAGGAGGAGGAGGCAGTGGTCCTTGATCGTGTAAGTAAAAGTGAGACTGTTCTTGATGAATTCTCGGACTCGTAATTACTTGTTGAGTATAGATTGCTTGAGGAATATGAGGCGCACTAGAGTATGTTTGCAGTGGATTGTATATTGCACCTAAAAATTTAAATTCTAATTCATCTTATTAATTTAAAAAAAATAAGTACCTTGAGGTTGTTGTTGATATGGTTGAGCATTATAAGGCTGTTGATTTGTATATTGCTGAGGTAATTGCTGTTGGTGATGCTGGTAGTGCTGAACAGGTGCTTGTTGCATGAGTGCTTGTTGTTGAGTTACTTGGATCTGATTTTGTTGAGACGCAAGTCTCTGGATATCAGCTTGAATATCATAAAGACTAGTATTCATCCTAAAATTTCTTTTATTAAAACCAAACAATCTACAATTTAGTTAAATATAACTCACTGCGCAATGGACTGTTGATATTGCTCCAAATCCATATTTTCAATATCAGGTGTTCGCCGTGTTTCAACAAACGGTTGATCATTATCTAACCACTTACGTTCAACTGTGCTAACATCATTAGTAATTTCCTAAAAATAAGAAATAATATTATTACGTAAAACTGCAGTAAAAATTTGTACATAAAAATTGATTTTAAAATAGTACCTGCAGTGTGAACGGTCTTTTTGCTTTTGAAGATGTATCAGAAACTGAACTACACGGCTCAGAAATGCTTGCAGAACTAGATTCCGCTTCATTTGGTGTTTTTAAAATATTACCTTTGCCCTGAAAGTTAGTTAATACAGTCAAGACCTCCACCAATACGTTATAATAGCTATTAAGAAATGCACAAACACGTGAGTGATAACTTTTTAGTCTATTTTTGTGTACTAAAAAGTGAACTTTTTGATTATTATGTACTTGTGTTGAAAGATGAAAAGTTAATGAAGGTATTAAAAGATCAACTGCATTATTAAAAGTAGCAGATTATTAGTAAGTTTTAAAAAAGTAACAAATTAGTAAATAAAGTAATTGGTTGCAAAGGAGAAGGGATAAAATCTACTAAATAAATTATAATTAAAATACAATAATTATCGTGAAAGTTACTAAAAACATTACATTTAATTCTGAGACTCGAATTTCTAGACCGGGAGCCAACTAAATCTGTGAAAATTGAGAATTAACACGTGAAATCTGATTTTGAAGATTCCTGCTCACCATTACAACGTATGGGACCAATAATGGTGCCTTTATCTTTTGACTAATACCGTTATTAGCTCCATACGTTAAAATAAGGAGCAATAATCTTAAAAATTGTGGTTTTACATGTTAATTCGTATTTGGTTGCTACCAGTGATTTGAATCTTGAATCATCAAGTTTCATCAAGTTTTCATCAAAATTAACATGTGAAATCTGATTTTGAAGATTCCTGCTCACCATTACAACGTATGGGACCAATAATGGTGCCTTTATCTTTTGACTAATACCGTTATTAGCTCCATACGTTAAAATAAGGAGCAATAATCTTAAAAATTGTGGTTTTACATGTTAATTCGTATTTAGTTGCTACCAGTGATTTGAATCTTGAATCATCAAGTTTCATCAAGTTTTCATCAAAATTAACATGTGAAATCTGATTTTAAAGATTGCTGCTCACTATTACAACGTATGGGACCAATAACGGTGCCATTATCTTTTGATTGATACCTTTATCAGCTCCATATCTTAAAATAAGGAGCAATAATCTTAAAAATTGTGGTTTTACATGTTAATTCGTATTTGGTTGCTACCAGTGATTTGAAACTAGAATCATCAAGTTTCATCAAGTTTTCATCAAAATTAACATGTGAAATCTGATTTTGAAGATTCCTGATCACTATTATAACGTATGAGACCAATTAATAACGGTGCCTTTATCTTTTGATTGATACCTTTATTAGTTCCATATGTTAAAATGAAGTGCAAGAATCTTAGAAACTGTGGTTTTACATGTTAATTCGTATTTGGTTGCTACCAGTAATTTGAAACTGGAATCATTAAGTTTCATCAAGTTTTCTTCAAAATTAACATGTGAAATCTGATTTTAAAGATTGCTGCTCACTATTACAACGTATGGGACCAATAACGGTGCCATTATTATCTTTTGATTGATACCTTTATTAGTTCCATATGTTAAAATGAAGTGCAAGAATCTTAGAAACTGTGGTTTTACATGTTAATTCGTATTTGGTTGCTACCAGTAATTTGAAACTGGAATCATCAAGTTTCATCAAGTTTTCATCAAAATTAACATGTGAAATCTGATTTTGAAGATTCCTGCTCACCATTACAACGTATGGGACCAATAATGGTGCCTTTATCTTTTGACTAATACCGTTATTAGCTCCATACGTTAAAATAAGGAGCAATAATCTTAAAAATTGTGGTTTTACATGTTAATTCGTATTTAGTTGCTACCAGTGATTTGAATCTTGAATCATCAAGTTTCATCAAGTTTTCATCAAAATTAACATGTGAAATCTGATTTTAAAGATTGCTGCTCACTATTACAACGTATGGGACCAATAACGGTGCCATTATCTTTTGATTGATACCTTTATCAGCTCCATATCTTAAAATAAGGAGCAATAATCTTAAAAATTGTGGTTTTACATGTTAATTCGTATTTGGTTGCTACCAGTGATTTGAAACTAGAATCATCAAGTTTCATCAAGTTTTCATCAAAATTAACATGTGAAATCTGATTTTGAAGATTCCTGCTCACTATTACAACAAATGGAATCAATAATGATGCCTTTATCTTTTGATTAATATCATTATCAGCTCCATATGTTAAAATGAGGTACAAGAATCTTAAAAACTGTGGTTTTACATACTAATTCCTATTTGGTTGCTACCAGTTATTTGAAACTTGAATCATCATATTAATTTTTTATTGATATAGTATCAGATATTTAAAAATAGTAAAAAATGAATTATTACTAATTGAAATAATTTTAATAAAATGCTAGACTTATTCTCATGCTCAAATTCTTCATTTAACATCTATCAAATACTAAATTGGTTACTGCTAGTAATTGGGTGCCCAATTAACCACTTCTAATTCATACAAATCATGCAATTTGTGTCCATTTAAAATCCCAACAATTTACAAACTAAAGATTACATACAAAGAACTACAATTAAGAACGGATAAAGATGAACAACTTTGTAAACTATTGTAAGAAAGACAATTGTGAACTTTCTACTGAACCCATCTTACCATTTCAGTAAGCTACGGAAATCGAACAGATATATTATTACAAACACCAAAACTGCACAATAAACCGTAGAAAATATTCTTTTGGCATCTTCATCAATTTATTTCAATTACACTTAAAAATAATTAAATTTGAATTTATCCAATTAAAATTAAATACTGTACCAATTTCTTATTTTTGATTTAGGAATTTTTAGACAGAATTTTGAAAGAAAGAACAAGCACATTTAAACACTCTTATTAAACATTTATAGCATTCTCAACCTACAAGCGTAAGCAAGAATTTAAATCAAATTATCTTACCTTAGTAACAGCTTGTAAAAATGCAGCTTTTCCAACCTTCTGCCTCTGTTTATTCATAATAACTTCCATTCTTCTCTTTTCAGTTTCAATGTGTCTTCTTTTTTCTTCCAACTTCATTCTAATATCGTTTAACTGAGACGCCATAACCGGTCCACCAGAACTCTCGTCGGAACCGTCGCTAGCTTCTAAATTTGGTTGATTATTTGTGCTCTGTTGTTGCCACGTCGTAGTATTAGGAAGTGTTGCAAAAGTAGTAGTTTTCTTTTCACTGTTTCCGTTAGTTGTTCCACTTTTATTCAAAATGCTCGATTTAGCCGGTGTATCTTCTTTATCGTGCTGCATATAGACCAACTGTATACCTTTTTGTTCTCCACCTAACTTTTGTTTAAAATCAGCAAACGACAAACGATTTGCAATTTCGCCATCGACAAGATCACTTATCAAATTTTCTTTTTCGTGAACTTTATTATTTAAAGTAATTACGTCGCTACTTAACTGTCGCTTTAATTTAAAAGTTTCGCGTTCGTCATCTTGTTTTTCACAGCCATTATCATACCCTATTTGTATAGAACTACGATTATCTTGTATTGATGAACGAACAGCTGGATTTTCTATAGGTGGTCCAACAGGTGCAGATATTTTTCTACCAATGTGAGCACCAACCTTAAAAAAACGTTAATTAAGAGGTTTCGAATTTTGAAAATATAAACAACAAACCTCCTTATCGAGATTTCTTCCAATAAAATTTATATTATCTTGGCTCCCTCCAAAATTTTCAATAGTTAGTTGAGAATCGTCCGAAATGGAATTTTTTCTCGATCTTCTACCAGAGTAACTGGGTCTTTTATTTTCATTCCAATTACTAGGTTTACCAGCTGCCACAAATTTTTCTCCTCTTTCCTCAAACTTACTGTCGTTATTTTGATTTTCTTTATTTCCCCTCGATCTCGCAGGTACGAGAGGCTCGTCATGGATCACAGAACTGAGAGTCGGAATATTTCTACTTTTATATACTACAAATGAGTCTTCGGAACCTCTTCTCAAACTATCTTCGCTCATTTCGGACATACTTTGTTGGTAAGAATTTGCTTTTCTAAGTGGCACATGAGTTGGTGTTGATTTGGAAACTAAAAAATTAATTTTAATTAATGAAGTTTGAAATTAAAGGACGAAATACTACATAGAATCTAACTGTAATTCAAAACAATTAATTTTGTAAAAATAATAATTTAATTGATGAGTTTTAATATTTCAATTTTAAACCCTTATTTTCGTGGAGTATCATGACCATTTTAGCAGAGTTGGGTAGTATCTATGATACAATAAGGGATGATACGTATCTTTGATACTTTTGTATTTTAAATATATGATACTCAAGGTGAAAGTATCTTGTATCCAGAGAAGACAAAACACTAGTAAACTGTATCATTGATATTACAGTAGATTCCGCTTATTTGAATCAGTGGTTAATTGAATCAGCCGCTGATTTGGCTCAAAAAGGCTGTGTACCAACGTGATTCTAATAAGCGGAGTCTACTGTATATACTTTGAGCTCGAGTACAGAGATATTGGTACATATTATACTTTAAATTTAGGCTCCAAAGATACAAGATACATAATACTTGATACTTTTTTATGATACTTGATACAATTAGCTATGGTAAGTATCTCTAATACTTTTGTATTTTAAATCTATGATACTCAAGGTGACAGTATCTTGTATCCAGAGTTGAACAAGATACTAGTAAACTGTATCATTGATATTATAAACTTTGAGCTCGAGTACAGAGATACTGATACATATTATACTTTTAATTTTGGCTCCAAAGATACAAGATACATAATACTTGATACTTTTTTATGATACTTGATACAATTAGCTATGGTAAGTATCTCTAATACTTTTGTATTTTAAATCTATGATACTCAAGGTGACAGTATCTTGTATCCAGAGTTGAACAAGATACTAGTAAACTGTATCATTGATATTATAAACTTTGAGCTCGAGTACAGAGATACTGATACATATTATACTTTTAATTTTGGCTCCAAAGATACAAGATACATAATACTTGATATTTTTTTTTGATACTTGATACAATTAGCTATGATAAGTATCTCTAATACTTTTGTATTTTAAATCTATGATACTCAAGGTGACAGTATCTTGTATCCAGAGTTGAACAAGATACTAGTAAACTGTATCATTGATATTATATACTTTGAGCTCGAGTACAGAGATACTGATACATATTATACTTTTAATTTTGGCTCCAAAGATACAAGATACATAATACTTGATTTTTTTTTTTTGATACTTGATACAATTAGATATCCTAAGTATCTTTGATACTTTTGTATTTTAAATCTATGATACTCAAGATGAAAGTATCTTGTATCCAGAGTTGGGCAAGATACTGGTAAACTCTATCAATTGATACAATACACTTCAGCTCGAGTACAGAGATACTGATACATACTAAACTTTTAATTTTGACTCCAAAGATACAAGATAAATAATACTTAATACTTTTTTCTCAAATATCAGAGTTTCAATTCATATGAAGATAAAATGTATCTATGTATCATTGATACTACCCAACTCTGCGAGTTAGTAGTCATTTTAGAGATCACGTTAGCAAATTTTGCGATTTAACGATCAGGAATAAGGGTAATAAATTGTTGATATTATGCGTGAAGTATAAAATGCGTGAACATGCAAAAATAAATAACCAAACACAATAAGAAAGGAAAGGATTTAAAAAAAGTCATGTGCAATGCATTTATGAATTAAATGCTACCAATAACCATTCCTTTTTATTAATTAATTAAAATTAAACAGTTTATAATAATTGGTGAAAATTTTAGTAAAATTAGTAACACTGTGCACATAATAAACAAAAACAAATTAAGCTAACAAGAGTATTCCAGAACAAATAAAAATATCACAGGTTATTCTCATACGCTATAACCTTAATTTCAAATTACGGTTCTGGAATTTCTACTTCTACAAGCTTTCAACAAGTTGAACAAGACCCAACATACAGTTATTTTTGCTTTTGACTTTATGCATCATTCAATGATAATGAATGTCATAAATGCACGGGATTACCTTGGAAAACAGAAGAAGCTGAAGTGTTATCCAGTCCACTTCGTAAGTCCGGAATGGGACTCATAATAGTTTGCGGTAGATTACGTTTATGAACCACACCATGCGCGTTACGCACCGGAAAACCCTCTATAGCCACAACCAATACAAGCAAATTGTCATATTCATATTATTACTTATTTTTAAAATTAAATTCACATTCTCTACTACTTACTACTACACTACTATCAGTATCACAACAACAATTTAACAAAGTCTTACCGAGATCATACTGCCACCACATTAGCAAACGTAAAATATAAATAAAAGCCAAAAAGCTAAAATCAAAAGTTAAATTAAAAGGCAGCAATACGAGTAGCGCAAAAGAATTAGAACAAAATTAGCAAGTCTGAAAAGGTTGCATGACCCAAACAGTTTGTATTGAGAATTTCAAGAAAAATCCATAGTTTTACAAATTTATACATGAAATACACAGAGTTATTTTAAGACGGTGTTAGATAAAAAAGAAAAAGCAGTTTGTTAGCACATCAAAAATAAAAGCAAAATTATAAAATAACATTCAACTCTACAAATTAATTTCGACTCTTACCAGTAGTAAATTTATCCATTCCGGGATATCTTACGCATTTTACAGGATGTATTTCCAAAACATTAAACAGATCAGCAAGAAACACTATCAAGTTTTGTTTCATAGACCTAAAAAATATAAAACTTAAAACAGTTCTTAAAGTTATATAATGGGCATAAAAATCAATTTCTGAATTTTAAAGTACACCCATATTGATTTGAAGGTTTTTAACAGCACTTTTTAATCCAAAAATGTGATTATGTACGTTCACTTGATACGTACTATAGCTATAAGCTTTATCTTATACCAAATTAATTGCATACCCTCTCATGTAAGTAATATCTTCTGGCATTAAATGGAAAACCGATGCAGGCAAACACCTTTGACAAAACGATTGAACAAGACCTAAATTATGCAAGCTTTCCGATACAGTTGGCAAATATGACACGTGAAGTTGAGTCCAAGGCAATTCGTCGGAGCAATAATAAGAAATTAAAGCTGCCAAAGCTACACCGTCGCAAAGATCTTTAAAATCTTTTACAGTAGGTAAATTTGGCGCACTAAGTCTATCTCCCTAAAATCAAAATAATTACATTGTAAATTGAATGGTATTACTTTATTTACCTCTCCTCCACCATTGGTTATACTCGTAACACCTTCTTGATCTATTCTCTTCTTTAAAGCTTCACAAGCTTTTGACACCCACAACATAAGTCCTTGTTCGTAATTTTCAGGTACAAATGAAGGAATGTCACGACTATGATTAAATCTTTGCACAGCTGCCAGAACACGGTCCGGTGTGACCACCTCTTTTGCATATAAAACCATAACTGCCTCTATCACTGCCATGTGAGCAGTCTAAATTAAACAGAAATAATTATTTGAACAACAAAAAAATTAATTCTACCAACCATTCTCAAAGGATTGGTTTGAATAAGCGTAGTCTCTGTTAACTGCGCCCCATCAGATGGTTCACCAACATACACTCCTTTTCTCGCCAACGTTTGTAGAATTGACCAATGATTAAGATTGTGATAGTTCGGATCCGAATATATGTTTCCAAGTGCAAGACAGTACATTTCGGCGTTAGCTAAAGTGCCTACTATTTGAGGTTTCAAATGTTCTTGATTCTAAAACGACAACCAAATTTAAAATTGTTATAAAAAGAGAAAATTTAACTTACTTCGTGGTCTCTATAAAATGGCTCTCTGAGATTTTCCGGAACTTTGTTGTTGAAAGCTTTCGATAACAGCCATTTGACAGAAGCTCTTTGTTTGGCCTAAAAAAGAAAAAGAGGGTGTTAGTGTTGTAAATGTAAATAATTTGTTGAGTAATGAAATTTCTCTTTTGGCGAAGTAATTTTTTAATTATTAATTAACGGTCATTATAAATGCCCACATATAATATAACGCCTTTAACTTAATAACCACCTAACTTTTTTATTCAATGTTTAAGCTGTTATTTTCTGCTTTTTAACCAATTGTTTTATGAGCAAAAACTTGATTCTCAACAATTAAACTTGCAAATTTGTGAATAAAATTTACAAAAAAAAATTAAGAACGTTGCAGCTATATTCTTTAGAGAAGATGAAGAAGAAAAAAGTTGTAAGTGGAAGAACGTTATGGCAAAATGTAAATTAATTATTAACTCCATCAAGGTTTTCAACGCTTCAGTAAACATGATCAATTTATTTGATTTACTATAATTGTAAAAATTGTCACTAACAATACATCATTAAAGAAAATGAAAATAGCGAGGTCTATTTATGGATGATCAAGACACTCAAACGACCAATATAAGGTCAAAAAATTCTACTTACAATTTCCTCAAGATGCTCAACCTTGGAATTACAAAATCTAAAAGCGTGACCGCAACTAGTCGATGTTTAAAAAAATTACTTTCTTCCATTTTGCAATAAAAATTAATATCATCGCACTAATTACACGCAAATATTTGCGACTAACAATTAAAATGTTGCGGTATTTGTTATTATGTTATGGTCTTAATATCTGTAAGATGAGGAGGTGAAGAAGAAATTGAAGGGATAATTATACATCGGCATAAAAATTAAACAAGCCTATGTGTACGAGTGTACGTTGTACATTAAGCTTTCTAGAAGAACTCGTTTCCGCGTTCGCCTTACCACATTCCAATCTTAACAATTTCAGTACACACTTTCAAAATACATCACAGTTAAACAAATAAATTAAATACATTTAATCTTAATTCGTGAACATTTAACTTAAATTAAGAGATGTCAAAGGTAACACTTTAAGCGAACATAGGCTATAGGCTAAATGGAGCGAAAAATGTATCGCTAATGTGTTGATATTGACAATAGAAATGGAAGCGTAAGAAACGTGAAGGAGTGAGCGAACAAATTGGTCTTCTCCAAAGCACATGGAGACACTTCAATCAAATTTTGTAATCGCTAAGTTAATTAAACACCACACCTCAATGTGTCAAAAAATTGATGAATTACTACAAGATAAGAGGGTCAACATAACTTGGTATACTATGAAAAGTCAAATTAAACCTACGAACCTAAGATGGAAAGACCCTGATCTAGATGTATCAACCACCTTTTCTATCCAACGACTATAAATCTACGACACATCTTGTTAGTTGAAACAAAGCCAGCAGATGAATTTATGTAGTCGTGGTGCATTAGAGGCGATACATAACCAAATGGAAGAGTGGGTGTATCATCTTCTTTGTGTGGAAATGAAGAAAAATTGTTATGAAGGAAGTGAAGAATGTACGCCAATAAAATTTTATTTATGAAAATACCCAACTATTGCAAAGTACTTGTTTCAATCAGTAAATAATATAAATAATCAACGAGTTGAGCAATAATAAGAGTTCAATGACGAAATTTGTTTACATTAAGAAAATTCGCCATCTATGGCTTTGGTACGATTATTGGAATATTTTGTTGTCTTTTAATGAGAGCACATTTTCCCTTATTTATTAATGCTTAATGCTCATCAACAATACAATGCACTTTTAAAATATTTGAGTAAAGGAAAATTTCCGATTTACTAAAGTAGAACATGTCTTGTGAGCGTATAGTTACTTGACCATTAAATAAAATCGGTGCCATTCAGTTAGAGTGGTTTTATATCAGTTTTACACCTTTACAAGTTTACACTATCTATTTTGGTTATTAAATTTAAGATACTTAAATTAGCCTCTAATTAAATTACATTTTAAGTGTTTGTTAATCGCTCTTAGAGATCCTAAGTATTGCTCATGCTCATGCTGAGATTTAGGTTAAAAACTCATCCTATTCAATGCTTTAAAATCTGAACATGTGTCGAGTTTAACTAGGTACCAGAGTTGCTAATAGGGGAAAGTGGGTGAATATCGACCACCTAAGTCATTTTTTGTATAAAATCTCTAAATCTGAAATTTTTTTATATGACCAGTTCGATGCTTCTTACAATTATTGTAAAAATTGAACATATTAACACATTCCTCCAAAAATAAATGTAAAAGTCAAGCAAGAATTTGAGGGGTAAAATCGACCCGCTGGGTAAAATCCACCATCAGGTAGGATAATATCGACCAAAGTATTAATTCATATAATTATTATTTATATTAGAAAATATATTTTAAAAATATATTAAACATTAAGAAACATTAAAACTATTATCTTAAAGTGTCTTAGACGGTATTGTACCGTACTATTATGGGACTCGATACATAGATGTCGATGCCGCTTTTCTAATTCCTCGTCATATTCTTGTACGGCTTCTACCGCTTTTGTCGCATTGCAATTTATACAAGATTGACGAGATGTTTTCCTTACATATGTTTTAGGCATCTAGGAACATAAATCTACATAAAAAGTCATTTAATTTAATATCAACGGTGATGGTCGATATTACCATCGACCTGTGGTGAGGAATTTTTCCAAAGCAGAATAAAGGCCGATTGCTTATTTGATTTTATTTTAACTCAAATTGTTAAAAACATAGCTATCTATTCATTAGAAATAGAAATATGCAATTATTTGTTTTAAAAAAGTTCTTTTACCTTAAAACCACACAGCAAATAATAATAAAGAAAACCGTAAACTCTCTTCTCTAAATACAGACTCGAGGAATGTGAAACGTATGCAATAAAACAAGATAAGCTCCAATCTAGGGAAATCTAGATACAGCTCGTAATGAATCGAGTATAAATGTAGCTCTATCAAGGGCAAGACAAGCACCCAAAAAACCTAAAAAGTCTAGTAACGTAAAATTGAATTTTTTTATCTTCACCGACACGTGACTACCTTAATATGCATAAATTAATATGAAAACTATGTATCTATTGAGTTTAATTATTTAATTTAGTTATATCATAATTGTTAATTATTATTAAAGATTTATTTAGAAAATTTATTATTAAATTAATTATTTATCGAGTTCACTAAAAGTCACGTGTCGGCAAAGATAAAAAAATTCAAGTTTAAAATGACTACAGGTCCAGAATACTTGAAATTCGACTGGAAACCATCTTTCTCATCAGACCAACCAAAAGCTGGGTGTTTTTTAATCTTTGTCAAGTTCAATTGCATTTGAAGAAAACACTTTAAAAAGGGTAATTTAACCTTACACATACACCCACATTAGATAGTATCTAATTACCACTATAGATATAGTACAAGCAACTCCATCGTAGAAACATTCATTCATAAACTCTCATATAACCTGAAAGCAATAATAGTAATCGAGTTAATTGCGATTACAAGCGACTTATTAAATAAAAGTGCGTGAACATTATTTTATTATTAAAATGGTGTCAGGGCAAAATTTTTAAGTCGGTATTAATTCTAACCTTTTTACCAAATATAGTAGCAACAGTTGAATAAAATACATTGTTCTTCGCGTAAGTAGTGTATTCCCAATCACAATAATACTCGACTTATTATTGTAAATTATTTATAAAACAATTGTGCAATAAATCAGCAGCGGCGTGATATATTATATTTTTCTTAATTAGATAATTAAAAATAAAATGCACTTAAATCACGTGCAACGCCACAAATATAGATTGAAATTATATTTATAAAACAAGAACCCTTACAAGTTGATCGACTTTGTATAATTACGGTTATTTGCCAACAACCTACAAAATTTTGCATGCGATATAAACATATAAATAGCTTATGTTTATAATATTAAGTTGTTTATTTAAAAATAATTATCATTGTTAGAATAAAAGAAACAGCAATAATCATCTTCAGTTGAACAAAAATACTTAACAACGCTTAACAATGAGAAAAGTTTGGGCACAAAATTTTAAGCAATTTTAGTAATTTTTTTACAGCTCTTATGAATCGTATAAAGCTGGCCTTACATGCCAACTTCTAAAAGCTAGCTTTTTTTTCTAAGCCAATAGAAATCCTGCATTTCCAGCGGCAGAAGCTAGAAAGTTGGTTCAAGTTTAACTTCTAGCGTCTGCCGCTGGAAATGCAAGGTTTCTATTGGCTTAGAAAAAAAAGCTAGCTTTTAGAAGTTGGCATGTAAGGCCAGCTTTAGAGCACCATCACTTGAAAATGTCACAGATATTATCTGTAAGTGTGGTGCTAAATAAATCTTTCATAATTAGTTATCTGGAGATGAGCACTTCATTAATCAATTTACCCTGTTGAGTAGTTGAGTACATTATACATTGCCATTATCCGAGATCTAGTAGAGGTCTTTGAAACATACACGAGAAGTTTAGCACGAGTTCTAATAAAAAATGAGATTTCAGATGAAGAATATTCGCAGCTGCCTGCAATAAAAGACAGTTCCAGTCATTTAAAGATAGTGACCGCAAAGTATAAATTTTAAATTATTCGAGGTAACAATCCAAAACTACACGTCAGTAAATGGCTAGAAGACCTTTGGAAATGGATATTTCCTCTCTTTTCAAATGAGGAATTATTAATTTAATCAATAAGTAATCTTGGTTGATAGAAAATGCAACTTTTTGTCAAGTAATCCATCAAAAAATTGAGGAAAATGTATGCAGAAAAAGAGACCTACTTACGTTATCCGCGGAGGAAAACAATGAAAATGAAAGATCCACTTAGACATTCATGAATGTATAGATGTAGATAATACCTGATTAATAAATAAAAAGAAGTCTGGAGACTACGTAAGCAGAAGTCTACATAGATTAATATAGATTCTGAAATTTGGCTTGGTAGATTACTATATCCATCAATAGCTATTCAAAATAGCTGTAAAATCGTTATTATTAAACGGATTGAAAAAATATACATATATACTAATTATGAAGGAAAATATGTCTACTTTGTGATGCATTAATAAAAATTTACATCGAGTTTCCAGTTTTCTAGATCTATTGCTTATAGTTGAGAAGTAGCAGAAGTGGCGATTTTTTTTAAAACCCCTTCATAAATTTAAAGCACTGTACTTGTTTCAACATCCCTTTCTGGAAATGAAAGATAATAACTTATACTTTAAATATATGAAGCTAGAAGTTTCTCGGATTTACTGGAACTAAAGGAGCGGCTGTTGAATTTAAGTAAATCTGTAGAAATATTTGAACTTGAAAATTAGTCTCACGAAACTGTTTCGAAAAACCACTTATTATGCCTTTTAGAGATGTTTAATGCCCCAAAAAGAGATAATTTCATAAACCAACACAGATGTATGTACAGGATGGTCCTGAAATAATTGGTCAAAATTAAGGACGGATGAGAATGAATAAAGCTACGACAAATATTAGTAGGTACAGACATGCATAATTGCATATCCTCAGGGTTAGAGCTCATTTAATTTTCAATTTCGAAGAATAAACAGATAAACACTTTAAATGTTTGCATTGTATTTACTACAAACTTCCTGATCAAATAGGTCTGCAAAATAAGACCCATTGGACCAGCACATTGGCATTTGTTATGAAATGGCAAAGAGATAAATAAAGTCACTTCTAGTAAAGTGGCATAATATGAACGCTTGAGGAAGACTCTTGGACAGGGACATTTTAAAGCGTTAAGCTGGCCTTACATGCCAACTTCTAAAAGCTAGCTTTTTTTTTCTAAGCCAATAGAAATCCTGCATTTCCAGCGGCAGAAGCTAGAAAGTTGGTTCAAGTTTAACTTCTAGCGTCTGCCGCTGGAAATGCAAGGTTTCTATTGGCTTAGAAAAAAAAGCTAGCTTTTAGAAGTTGGCATGTAAGGCCAGCTTTACTGGAGAAACCCTCTGACAAAAGAACTCGCTCTCTACTCAGAATGAGCAGAAATAAATTACAACGGACAAAGGCAATAATAACGGGTCATTGCAAGCTTTAAAAGCACCTGCATACGATGAGACTAGAAGAAGATTCACTATGCAGAGAATGTGCAGAGAAGGAGAAAACTCCAATTCATCTTCTTCTACATAGTAAGACTTTCACAAGAAGTCGTTACAAAAATTTGGGACCTTTTTTGGGTAAAAACTATTTTTATAAAAAAGAAAAAAAGAATAATGTCCAGTTTTCGAAAATAGGTGGATGAAATGGTAGAAGAGGGCTTATCAAGTGGTTATCCACATCACTGGATCTAAATCTCCTTGCTTTTGCTTTGTCGGAACCATCTTACACGTACCGTTTACCTAAATTATTTAGGTATAAAATTATTTAGGTAAGAATTGGGGGCTATTATAACCCCCAATTCTTTTTTGTTTTCTTTATATTTTTTTATAGGATTGTAAAGAAAAAAAATGTACTATCGAATTCCGCAAGAAAAAATATATATTGTTATTTAACAGAAATTCTGATGACGTCATCATTGCTCGACGGGAATGAAGGGTAGAAAAATGAAAATCATCAGAAAATGTTTGTTTTGAAATAAATCAATTGGACGTGTTCAACAGTTTTTTGATATTCCTATCGGAAAAGAAAATATTCCACTGCTGCCTTACTTTTTATTCACACTGTATGTATAATTTGTAATGCAGTAATGATTTTTCTAAGAAAATTTCAAAATCTTATTTTTCAACATATTTTTGAAATTGGTTTTCAGGAAAACCACTGCTCTAACGGAAGAATTTTATAGGACATTTCTTTTGTAAAAATACTTCATCTATAAAATGGCGGTCTAGTAATTTTCTAATTTTTCTCTAGATTGCATACTTTCCGAGATATTCTTAAAAAAACACATTTTTTCCTCTTCAAGTCCATTTTTTTACGATGAAGCGACCCCTATGTTAAGTGCAAACCTTGTTGCATTTTCTTCACCATGCCTTAATCTATCTGAATAACAAATTTTTTTGCACTTTTTAATTTTCTGAGGTTGATATGCTTATGGATGTGGAAACTGGGCTATAATCTGAATTACAATTGATATAATTCTGAATTACAAATGGAAAAGGCGAGTTTTTTTTATTTATAAAAATATAAGTATCTAGATCTAGACTGTAATGATATCTGTTATTTGGGTTACAGCCTAAAATCGTCATCAATGGCTACAAGTTTCGTGGCCCACCCTGTACTACACAAATCGTTAAGAATAATTTTTGATATCTCTTTTAGGTCTGCGGACAAAGAAAGATGAAATTAGGAAGTAAAATTGTTCCCTTTAGTTTTGGTGATTTTACACTGAGGAAATATACTGTTACACAATACACATTGTCCCCACGACACAATAGGGTTGAAAAGTTTATGCTACAAAAAAAAACAATACAAGAGGTAAAAAAGTTCTTAAAATGCTAGTAGAAGTTATCTTATAATAGGGAATGTGCGTCTGGATCTGGATATAAGACAACTGAATTATGTACCATCACTAACAACGTATAAACTACTAAATTAGAATCACAACGCTCTTAACTATCTATATACCATTTTTATTTTGCTACCTTTGTCTTAAACAAACACAAATAAAGAGGCAAAAAATAAATAATTAACTATAGGAATACTAAAAATAGATGGATAAGTGCATCCAACTTGTATATTTCTACAATTCATCCTTCTTCAAATTTCGCATGTAATAAACGAGCCGAAGTTAAATAATATGGAAAAAACCATAAAGAATTCTTCTGCATAAAAACCTCCGATGCGGTTAAGTTTACTCGAGCAATACAGCGAATCATATTCGATGAAGCGTATCGAATAATTTTTAAGGTAGAAACGTTTAAAAATGTATCCAATCTTTTGGTTTGGCGTTGACGAATTGTACGGTATTAGGATGATAAAGGACGTCTGATGCGTTTACTTTTAGCATCACTTTGTAACTTCCTCAACTCTTTTAGCTTTACATAAGTAGAGCCAGGTTAATGAATTCGTCTATTATACGAGGGTTTAAGTTATTTTAAGTACATATTGCGGCTTATAACGACTTGCGTGAGGATTTTACGAGCTTTTCTAAAGCTTCTAAATAAAACATACGGAAATTGAAATAATTTTAAATCGATATTTCTAATAAATTTAGCCCAGTTTAAGAATTAAAGTTAAAGGGAAGACGGATATACCTACAACATATCCTGTTGTTGTAAATTAGATTTGGGATCTCACAGTAATGGAATTACGACTTAAGAACTGGCACGAAATGCCAATTTAGTAAAGTTAAAAACAACTTCTGATTAATAAAAAATTAAGCAACACACACACCTCTTCCTACTTCAAACACAAACTTATATGTTAATAAATTACAATTATTTAAAATTTAAAAAAGGTAAATGCTAATTTAAATCTTGAGAGCACGTTTAAAAATGCACATATTATTAAGTTGCGTATAAATTTAAATTTATCCGAACAAAATTAACAAATTGGAAAATTATGAAATGTTGGATCGAAATCAATAATTCATACAAAAAAGTGTTTTTTCTTTTTCTTCTTTTGCAAATAACAAATTGAAAGTGAAGTCGACTGAAATAAATTTTTAAACAACTTCTCCTATAGGTAAAATATTTTAAAAATTGCTAAGCGAGTTGCAATGTGGATGTTTTTTTGGAAAATTGAAATTACTTTTTAAGTAAAATCTTCACAGGTCATTGAGTCCCTATATTTCTACGTCAATTCAATTGGTTTTCTTCAGCATATTTAATTTATTACCATCGTTCTCTTGATGAAAGTACATACATCTTCGACGTCAATTAAGCACCAAATTCCAACGAATAATTTTAATTTCTTAATTAGACGTTCCCAATTTAAAACTCTACATGTAAATGAGTGCAAACATTAATAATTGTTTTTAACGGAAACACGGTTTCTTGTATTTGTGTTGATTGAAACTTACGTAAAAATGCACCTTTATTTTTAACTCTGAGAGTTGAGACAGCACAACACATAAAAGGTGAACTTAACAATTATTCAAATTGAAAGAAAGAAAGATGTTTATGTATCCGTAACTAATGTAAACTCATATACGTGTTTATAAAAGAAACATTACCAAAGCGAGAAAAATAGATCAAATCGTGTTAAAACTTACAAAAATCGGCATCGAACGCTAAATACATCATTTTCATAAATTATAAATTAAATTGACTTTTTTTCCTCGTTAAATAAAAATAAGAGGTCTTTAAACTTCCGATTAATGACATTGTTTTAATCAAAATTACTCAGCAAAAATCAATGATGTAGTTTGCGCTTCTATAATTATTTGAAATAAATTAACTATGCCTTTAGTTGGATTGAAATAATAATTGAAAATTAAATATTAAATCTAAGATTGAGAAAGTGGCTAATATTGCCAGGGGGTGCTATAGAGGCTATAGCCCACACCCAACTCCGGACAACGAGCCCCGACTGGATCGGTAAATTAATAATTCAAATGTTTATCTATACAGTGTGTCCGTAAATTACGAGAAATTATGAGCATTTTTAAGAATTTGTTAAATTTCATTGACTTGTGGTTCTCGCATACGTAATCAAAAATAAAAATCGAGTCCTTCCAGCCTTCACCTGGCACTGTAAGCTCAAATTTGTAAATAACAGCACTTTCTTCTAATTAAACCGAATAATAATTAGAACAAACAAACTCATGTGAATAGTCAGTATACCGTTTATGCAAAATACAAAAGCAATACGAGCCAAAATTCGCATGTAAAAGAATTCAAGTTTCCCTGCTGTTTTGTTTCCATAGGCAAACGGTGAACAGATGCAAACATACCATATCAAAATAATTGCAAACAAAAAAAACCTCAATTAATAAAGAGTGACGTAGTAATTACTAAATTAAATACTTCAAAAATTGAAATTTTCACTCGAGTGTAAATTAAAAAGAGTTTCGAGGAGTAGTCTGATCAGCTCATTATTCAACTCAACCTGCTAAAAATTAGGTTACTTCAGAAGATCAAAAGAAATTTTAAAATGAGGTTAACTAAAATCTCGTGAAAATGTAACATTTTCAACTGAATAACGGTTAATTGATAAGCTTATTATTATCTGAAAGCTTCAAGATATCAAAGAGGTTGGAGTGAAAAATATGTAACACTTGTTATTGTTTTATCATTTATAGATGTATTGTTTCCAAGTTTTCCTAAATTTAAAATATTACGTATAATGGAAGATTTCGTAATACATCTAAATCACTCCAAATAATAACTCTATAATGACGCCGCTTCAGCGATGCATGATGTATTGTGTTCGTATAACACATGCATTTTAGTTCTCAGGGAATGCCACTGTATCGTATCTGTATGCATTCAGAACACATTACAATTTGTTATGAAAAGTCAGTCACTGAAAATAGCGTAAATAGAACAAACTAAAAATATTTATTTCGAGCTCATGACTTCTGTAGGATAATCATTTAATCATCCACTAACATAAATATACAACGTAAAGGTAAAATTTAGATTTAGTTATTTAGGAAATCTGAAGGTATTCGAAGAAATCATGTTATGAAAGATTCTCAAAAACCACAAAATTATATCGGGCGACACTGTAAGTATCTGGAAGCTGGACGATGATACAAAGAAAAAAATGTCATATGTTTTCATATTTTACTTAATACACAATGCATTAAGCCTCTACTTATTACCTTATGTTACTAAAAATTAATTTTGGTAAATAAGCGATAGTTTAAAATGCTGTAAATGCATAGATAATTTTGTGTCAATCAGCAGTGTGCTGTATGGAACTGGTTATAATATAACGTTAACGTTGAGTCTTTTATCTTTCTTTAATACAATGCAAGAGACATATATCCAGCTTCGTTTAACGACTCAACGTTGAGGTTATTTATAACCAGTTCCTTACAGCACACGGCTGATTGAACTAAAGGCCTGTTCTGATGTGACAGTCACATAAATGTCAAGGCACTGCTGTCATGACACTAAATATCGCAGTACTGCTTCATTTTGAATGTCATGATAGCAGTGTTGTAACTACTGTCATGACATTTACACAGTAATTTATTTGTAATGACTGACAACGTCAAAAATTTTACTTTTTTGTAGTGCCATGACAGCAGTGTCGTGACATCTTCAGAACGGGTTTAATGTCACGCCAGAACGGGCCCAATGTCACGACACTACTTTCATTACATCTACACAGTCACTTGTTTGACAGATAATGGTGCCATAATGACACAGAATTACAAAATATCAAACGTTTAAATTTTGTTTTGCAGTGTACTGTGCAGATGTTATGACAGTAACGATATTAGGGTCATCGGTCATCGACAAAAGGGCTTAATGTCACGACACTATTCTCATGAAATCTACAAAGTAATTTGATTGACAGATAATGCAGCAGCAGTACCGTGAAATTAGGCTCGTTCTGATTATAACGCTATTATCACTGATGACACTGTTGTCATGACATCTACAGAGTAATTTGTTGGGACAATAATAATGTCTTAATGATGACACACAATGTCATCATCATCATCATCATCAAAATGGACTTAATGTCACGTCAGAACGGGTATAATGCCATGACATCAACAAAGTAATTTGTTTGATAGACAATGCAACAGCAGTGGCGTGACATTAGGCCCGTTCTGATCATTACGCTATTGTTATGACATCTACACAGTAATTTGTTTGACAATAATAATGTCATAATAATGACACACAATGTCATCGTCCTCAAAATGGATTTAATGTCACGTTAGAATGGTGAAATTATTGTCAAGACATCTACACATCAAATGATGACACGGTTGTCATGACATCTACACAGTAATCTGTTTAACAATAATAATGTCATAACAATGACACAGAAATGTCAAACATTTTTCTTTTTTGCAATGTTGTATCTAGCTGTTTGACAACAGTGTCATCGTCAGATCGGGCCTTTCATAAAAATTGTTTCTCAAAACTCATGGCTATAGCCATTTTAACGGTATTTTCGACATCGACAACAGAAAATTACGAAGGTATGATTGGGTAAATTCGGTGCAGGTCAGCGGCTGAGATGCCGAGTTATTTACTGTGTTGTGATTGATTCCTCTCATCACTATCCATTCAGCATCTCAGTTGCTAACCTTTCCTGAATGGACCAATATGAGTGACTTAGACACTCACCACTCACCATCCTGTAGCTCCACCAACCGTGGACAAACAATGCAGAACGACAAAAAATCAAGAAATAAATGTGATAGGTCAACGTTTACGAAAAGATTAGAACACAAAAAATGAAAACTAATGAGAAATTTTTAAAATTTGTGCGCCTTTGTTTACATAATTATAATATAGGAAAACCAAGGAAAATTACGCTGGAAGATCTCAACCCCATACCTTTCCAACAACTCTCAGAAACGTCTATAGTTTCGACCTCCATCTTTTATATTGGTGTTTTGTTCATAATAATAACTAGAAAATTTTTTTAAAGATCCTGTTGAAAAACCACCCTATATAATCTAGTGCTTTTGAGACATACCGCGATAATTTAATAAAAAAAGGAGCATGGCGTCAATTCAAGTGTCACTTCCATCAACTAAAACGTGATTTTGCTTCTGATTCATAAATTTTTAGTCATCATCTTTATTAATAATCCAATTTAGGACCAAATTTAAGCACTAACGATACGTAAATGTAAATGCTCCCATGCAGTCGAGTTGAATCATTTTTTTAGTTTTTTACTGGATTTTTGTAATTAACAACAATGGAAATACGAAGTCTTACACGAAGCCTTAATTCATATAATTTACAGAAACCTTTGGGAAAAATCAGAGTTTAAAAAAATAACTGAAAATCGCTATTTCGGTAAACAATTCAACATTTTGGCAAAAATTATGTAAGTAATATAAATTCGATAATCCTTGTGAAGGTCGTTATATTAAAAGGGCACCCTCGATGCTTATATAAAATAAAATTATATTAACCAACCACAAATTTAGGTAATTCTTTTTTTAGTTTACTTTTAAGGATCAATAGTTTAGGAAATCCACAAGTAAATATTATGCTACGTGTGACGTACGCACGTTAAGTTCAAATGGTGATTATAATCAAATAAAATCTTTACCACAATAAGCCCCACAAAGTGAATAACCCTTGTTGCAATCGATTTCCCTAAGTACAATGTGCCACACAATTTCAGCTGCAGTTTTCCACATGAAAACTCGCACGATGCATTTCCTATTTTTTATTTAGGAAATTTTTTTCACTTTTTGAAAAATTTCAATAAAACTTTTATGATGTAACTGAGAATTTAACTGCGTTTCAATTATTGCCCATTATGGAAATTCGAGTTATAAAAACTACATTTTTGTAGTCCCTTCGTCGTTTAATAGCGACTTTCACTAGCTGTTATTAAGTTTCTCTCTTCTTGATTAAACTTAATCCTACATTTTGTAAGAGTAAACGCCCAAACAACATAGCACACGAAGCGATTTCCAATAAAATTTGTTAAAAATTTAAAATTACCGCACAAGTAAAAAACAGGTGTACCTATTATCCAAAGAAAATGAATAAATGACGTACTTGCGTATGAAAAACGAAAGTACGTATTGATTATTATAGAAAAACACTAAACAAGTTTACCTACACTAGAATTTATTCGTGTAGGAGGGCATAACGAAATAAAAACCCACTTTTGCACGACCTCACATAATTGCTTGTTTAGTCAACAACTTAATCAAAATGTTTTTCCACTAAATTACAGTAATTATTAAACAACCCTTAAAAGTTGTTCTGTTTGACTTACATTTTCCGTGACGAGCGACACATCGTCAATTTGGCAAGGAGAATCGTATTTTTCGGTAGTTTGGTATCTATTAAAAGGACTCACACTAGCCACAGTAACGAGCATGGCTAATAAACAGCAAAATTGCACGTTTATTACACAAAATTGATGATAAATAACATTTTCATAAACGGCACGATTCACACAAGGAACGTGTTTTATAAAACTTTCGTACTTTTTTAAATTTCTAAATTTTATACACACAGATGCTGCGGATCAATCTCACTCACGTCACGGTCGCGGTAAAACTACTCTTTAGTTGGCAATAATAATCCGTTGGTTAGGTCAAAGAAACGAGAACCATCATCATCATAGAGTATAAACAAGAATCGAGAGTTAAAAAATGTTGATATAAATTACTGTCTAGCTGGAAGGTACAATTTCAAGGTGACTACACCTCATTTATAATTATCAAGTAAAGAATTTATTTTTGAAAAAATTATTTACGAAAACAAACTGGATAGATTCCAATTTCCAGTAGCTGTGGAGGAGGGAACGATTATAACACCGATAAAAAAGTTTTTTTGATCCTAACGTTTTTGACAACAAAAGCACTATAATAAGTAACGAGATTTTAAAAAAAACTTTTTCCCTATTTGTGGAGTAGGTAATGCTTTCAAGCTCAACGCTCGAGATTTGTGCTAAAAAAGTTTCAAAGTTTCTATACGAAAATCCGGAAATCTTCAGAACGAAAATCTCCTGAAACATATTTGTGAATCGTAAAAAATCAATTTTACATCACAACGAACTGCAATATAGTTCTTCTCGAGTAATTTTTTTCTCAAACAATTTATAAATATCCACTTAAAAAACAACGGAAATAATTAAACAGTAACTATCCTCTTTACTAATTGGTTTTAACTTAATTTCGTTCCGTTCGTGTTTGCGATGAAATTTTTGTTAGTTTTCAAAGAAAAATATCGATGTAAAATGTTAACAAAAACCTCTGTTATTAGATAGTTGATCGTTTTAAAAAATTGAATCATCATTAATGAAGCTTCAACCAACCATACGACGACATTATTTTGTGATATAGCAATTATCCAGTTTAATTCGCAATAAATTTATGAGCGTCTGCTTTTAAATGATACTGAATTAATTTTCTTACTACATATAATAGTGGGTGACTGTAGGTATAATTATTCAGAATGGCTAAATAGTGAAGACACAACACAGCCAATTCGTTTCCCAAGAAAGTTAATCAAATTATAGAGCTCACCCATTTATTGTGAAATATACCTTCAAGGCTCGATGAAAATACTATTGCATACAGGTCTGGAGGAAGTTTAAGGCGGTTTTTCACGTCTTATGATCATTTTAGATGATTCAGTATAAATGAATACCTCGTGAATACCCAATGAACGTCAGTACAATCAATTTATTGTAATGAATATCAATATAGCACCCTTTCATCTAGATCTAGACTACTCTTGATATTCTTACGAGTACCATATCTGAGTTTTATAACAGTAAAATATAGAAAAAAAATACGAGTTTAACGATGTAACAGACATGGCTCGTCTGAGTTTAACTGCCATAAAACAGTAATATTTGAGACAATATGGAGACTAGCGAATTACCATGACATAACAAATGAGTATTACTTTTCCATATTACCGAAGGTAAGGAAAAGTATAGCGATCGTGCTGAAAAACAATTTTGAGATTGAGAAGGATATATCCGTTTTGGCACTTTTTGAAACGATCTTGACTATTTTTGGCACGATGTCTGTGTGTGTGTATATGTATTCCTCGATGATTACTCTCGAACGCTTTGACCGCTTAACTTGAAATTTGACATCCTTATGGTCGTGATTTGGAACCATTGCATGTAAATAACCGTAAATAACCACCTTATTTTTGGACACCCTGTATAGATTTCTTATAAAAGCTGTTTTTGCCAATGAAATAATTTTAAAGTGACTAAACTAAAATTTCATCAAAATCGCTTCAGCAGTTTTTGCTGTAGGGGGGAGGGGGGCATACATCCTGACATTTTGGTTCCAAACATCGAAAAAAATTTTTTTGAATTTTTGGAATCAGGGGGACTCAAAACGTCGAGAAATGCAAAAAAAATGTTTATTATTATTTTTTTTTCTCGATTATAACAACTTTTTCTTGTACTTATTGCAAAAAGTTAAAAAGGGCGAAGAAGTTGACAAAAAACTAAATTTTCTGGTATTTGAAAGTGCTTCGCTATATACCTTTCTTTAAAAAAAAAGTTTCACCCTCTACCATCATTTGTTCCAACTTTATTCGTGGTTGAAAATTTTTAGTCTTCTAAGCGATTATGGCTGTTCAAATAAATATTTGAAGTTGAAATTTGCTACAGTGTTTTTGTGTATGAAAATGCATCTTTTAAGTGTATTTTCAAAAAAATTTTCACCCTCTACCATCATTTGTTCCAACTTTATTCGTGGTTGAAAATTTTTAGTCTTCTAAGCGATTATGGCTGTTCAAATAAATATTTGAAGTTGAAATTTGCTACAGTGTTTTTGTGTATGAAAATGCATCTTTTAAGTGTATTTTCAAAAAAATTTTACTTTATTTTTAAATTAAATTTAAAAATAAATTAATTCTCTGTGGTTTCTATTTTTTTCTGCATAAACGAATAATCCGTTTGGGCTCAGACCGGTCCTATAATCTTTGTAATTTTATGCATTACAAATTACCTGAGATGTATTTTTTCGCGATCTTCAATGTGATCAAAGATATTGTCAAAATTAGCAGTTTTGCTACAAAGGCAATTTTAACTCTGTTCCCGCACACCTCTGTTCTGGAAAAATCTCTCCCATAATTGGGGTTCCAAAATAAAGCGATTCGTGAAAAAAAATTGCTATCCCTACGCTTTTTCTGAAAACGGTGTTTTTTCCGGTAATTCGACTCTGCTAATTATAGGTTTGTTCCTACATAGCTCGAACTAGTTCGTAACTGGGCGGAGTGTGCGCAAATTGAAATTTGTATTGCCAACTTCAATGTGCGCTTGCGCTGTTCAGTTCTGAACCGTTCTGAACTGGTTCGACTGTTTGTAGGAACAAACCTATTATTGATAATACATATAAAGAACGATATCAAAATATGACTTTTTAAACTTTTTTATTAATATGGAAAAGACTTGTGTTGACACAACACATTTTTTTAGAAGACGTTTAAAGATATGAAAATACTGCCACAACTCCTAGATGTAATTTTTTTACCGATTAAAACTTGACTTGAGAGTTGAGATCCTTTTTATAAGTACTTGAACGCCAAATTACGATAAGTTAATATTACAAAAGAATTTCCCGCAATTTTCCATTGTGATGATTTCAAATTTATGCTTTGTAGATTAATTTCAGGCCAATTAATACTACGTTTACATGCACTCGCTAAAGCGGTTTTAACTAAATCGCTTTACCGTACTCGGACACCCCTCTGTCACTATATCAAATAGCGCCCATATAAGACGCACCCCAATGGTAAGTGTGGGGCCACGTGGAAACACTGCACCAGCACCGCACTTAGCAACGTTCCAAACAAGCATTGTTTTATGAGAGACCTTAGAACATAAAACATCCGGAAGGAGGGTTAGCAACCGTTGCCTGTAAGAGAAAATGTGAAGGAAATTACATTTTAGAAATCCATGGATGACTTATTCATTCCGTCGAGTTTACATTATCATTGGCTGCCGTTATCTTTCCTTATAAGTGGGAATATAAGCAACCATATCTATTGGAGAAATTGACCGGAAATCGCTATATTTACTCGTCCATTATGATCCATATTATTAGCTAAATGGGTCTTTCCTGCTAGAGTAAGGGGTATTTTTTTATTAAATGTATGAGACTGGCCACATTCAAGCACAAAGCATTGAAGTACGGTGCTAGGAATAATGCTAGGTGCGGACAGCCAACGGTGGCCATGCACTAAGACGACTTCTCTACTGAAAAAAAAAGTGTATCTTAATAGCCACGTGCTAAGGAACGATATTAGAAGTTGTCCCAGATTCCTATTCAAATCCCTAAAAAAGATGAAAATGTCCAACTTTTGAATAACTTCGTCAACTTGGAATCTCTTCAGGATTAGGATGTACTACATTCTAAAAATCTTCCCATAAGAAAGTGATAGTGTCGTATTAATTGATGATACGTCCATTAAAATATTAAATACAAAAAATTATAGTTATTAATGTTTTATTACAACGTAAGTGGGTCATCTATTCGAAGTGTCCGGATAGGTGGATAGCGAATATTTGAACAATATTAAAACTGAAATAAGTAATAATTTATTCAAATATTAACAAGGCTTATATATCCTATGTGCACTTTCATAAAAGATCAAAAGAAACATTTTTGATGCTCCAAAAACCTTAGTACCTTTAGGCAAAAGCGCTTCATGTTAAATTTATTATAATTAAAGCAGGCAGTGAATAAAAATAGATGAGTACTATTCAAAAACTATAAATTAATTAATTTAAATCGTTTGTTTAATTAAGTAAAAACATTCTCTGCAAGTAAAAACAAAAAGTAAGACCCGTTTCAGTCCTGTCGTTCGTAAAACCAGCGCTGTAAGCAGACACTTCTTATAATAGTTTTCACGAGTTTTCATAACATTTAAGACGTTGCAAAATAAATTAAAAGTTAATTAGTAGTTAGTTGTAATACAAATTAATTTACATGCATTATCTATTTTAAGCACATCTTATTATGTATTCAAATTTGAGCCAACTAACATAACATTTTCAAAGTGTAATCCCTCTTGAATTAACCCTTACAAAAGCTGCAGTGGAATACAAAATTCAACTGACATGATTTCGCAAAAACACATTCATACAATACACGACAAAAGACAGTTACATATTAAATTTAAAAAAGAAAAATGTAACAAAAATAAGTACCAAAGCTAAAAACTCAAATAAAATAAATTTCTCTGCATTGTTACTCAAATATTCATTTAAAGCAGATTTGCATAAAGTTAATAAAACACGAAAATATCAGACCCCTTGAGAGTATAATCAGTCTATTAGATTAGATCCGTTCGTTCACAATTTATTTTTCAAGTGCCTCTCGTAGAATCTTTTAAATGAAAATCCTCGAGCATCCCGAGGAGTATATTAATAAATATAGGAATGCGTATAAAATGATCATTAAACCAAGTAACAAAATACATTTTTCCGTTTTTCCCAGTTACTTTAACACCTTAGACTTTAAAAATTTAGCATTAAAAAGATTTTTTGACTTCCATAAAAATTACATCATTTTTTCCTGCTAATAAAGAATGTGAGTAATTTTAGATAAGGAACTTATCGATTAAAATTATATAAATATTGACAGTATATTTCATGATAGCAACAATAGAAAAAGGGTAAAGCAATTAATTGGTTAAGCACCCAATAATTTCACACTCGAAAAAATTTTCATTATCCAATTACACCGAATTACACACATGCCATTTGTCATATTCATAAAATGATTTTACGCCAATTTCCAATTCTCAAATTATTATTAACAGAAGGTAAACAGCAACAAAACAAAAGGAATTGCAATTTTCCATCGAACTACTCATTAATTAATTAAACATCATCAACCACTTCAATGAAACAATTGAAACTTAATGGTTTTCTGAAATTATAAATTTCGCAGTCTAATTTTAATCAATTCAATGTAAAAAAATAAATGATTAATTTGTATCGCGTCTAAAAGGAAGTTTTGCTCAGAATCATCTGTTGTTTACCCCACAGAAAAACTATTTTTACCACAAATCTAATAAGCGTAAATAGAAATTATTAATCATCAGTAAGCAGAATTACCTTGATGAAGACAAACAGTTGTCAATCACCTTGTAAAAATTTAATTAAGGCTTTATTTCAGAAGGCTATTGATAAAATCTCAAATTACAATTCCTTGTCTCAACAAGCTAACAATTATGAGTAAAAGCTCTTCTATACAGTACTTCTGAGAAAGGATGTTTAAATTAAAACAGTCGTAAGAACAGTCAAATAAGATTAGGCAAGACTGCATCAATATTTCCCTCGATATTTCCCATCTAAACTAAAGATTCTGCTAGAACATATTATGACCAAACTAAAGACAAGAGGTTCTGATGGCTCTGGAAGGTTCTGAAAGAAGCACCCCTGAGCAAAAGTAACTTCTAAGAATCGACAAAATCTAAAAATTCCCTTTTAAGCCTTAAAAGTTATTATTGATCATACAAATGTTAACCAATAGATGAAACCAGTTTACAGAACCTTATTGAATTTACTGCAAAACACTCCATAAGAAAATTCTTCCTCGATAGTTTCTTAGTTGACCGAAATACTACGAGCAAGAAGCTCATCAAGAAAAGTCATTTGCACTTAATCTATCCGTAAAACACGTATCATGAATACTAATTCTACGACAAGCCCAAAGAGATAATAAAATACCTCTAAAAGATTTTCTTATTAATTAACTTTCACAAAGTTAAATTAAGTTCTTATCAGATGTACATAAGAAAAAAGTTTAAAACAGATCAAATAATACAAATAATTTAACACGTTATAATTAATTAGTTTTACTGCAAATTTAATTACTGAAATTAACTAAAGGCGTGTCTAAAGGCTATGGATGATGATAGAATTCCTACTGCTTGTATACTTACTAAAGTATAAAAAGTTATAATAACTAGAAACTTTCATTTAAAAAAATGGGTCGCATTTAAGCGCACTTTAGAAAAATGTAATTTGTCAAAAAAAATATGATTTGCGCATTAGAATTTGCGATACTCTTATAACTTATAACACTAAAAAAATAATTTAAAAAAAGTCAGTTTCTTACTTTTAACCTAAACCCGAGCCTAAACCTAAATAAACGTTAATACATTATAATGATAGGTTAAGTAGTAGAAATGCAATTTATTTAAAATTGTAGCGTTTGTAATTTATAATGCGCAGTTAAAGATTTTAGGAGTACAAACACAATTTATAGTGTGTGAACCAAATGCACAATAAATTTAAAATGATAGTCATATAATTTGTACCTCGATTTGTACCCAAAACAAATCAATAAGATGAAAAAATAAATTCATTTGAAACCTTCTCGAAAGAGATTTTGACTAAATTTTTAGCAGTTGCATCTTCGATAAGTAAATGAGCAACTAATTCGTTTCATCAGAGTAACTTCGATGTCAACATTTCTCAACAGAAATACACGGTTTGGAAGTTATTAAAATACTTCATAAATAACTTGTGTTTTCAAAGCTCGAGTTCGAGACATGCAAGTTTCTCTACATAATTACTAACAAAACTTTATCAGATCAATTTAGATATAAACTACATTTACACTAAAGTACAATAGTTTCGTGATCCTTGACCTAATAATCACATGACTTGTAAAAAACCATTTGGTAACTTCATTTTTGGTAGAAAACGAAAAAAATTTAAGATGAGATAATCGACATAACGTAATGCCACATTATCATTTTCATCTCAAATTAATGTAGGATCAATTTATTAAGCGAATAGGTAATCAAATTAACTAATGTGTTTATATTACTAATATTAATAGACATTATGTCACACAATTGTCTTGATCTGTAGGTTGTTCGATGTCAACCACAAAAAAAACTTATGTAGGTGTTCGGACTGCAAATTTATGTAAAGAATGTTCAAATTTGCTTTGGTTTAAATTTTACGACCATCAACAAATATAACCCAGTTTTAATGGAATTTCATAATGCGGGAAAATATGCAATTTTGGATACTTAATTGGAGAGTTTTTCAACTTGCATTTCTAAAAAGAAAAATATAATTGTAACGAAAATTCATTTGATTTAAAAGCCATGAGGTTTTCTTTCAATGTATCTCTTTGGGTACACTGTACACAGCTGATTCACCTACTTAGAATTTTTGGATGTGGAACAAAAATGATGTCAAAATAGCATAAATGATTACTATCATGACTAATTGTTAATTTTGTTATTACCAGTATAAAAAACAGATGGTTTGGTCTTCTAAAGGCAATTTAATAGAGTGCAAGATGAAATCATCCTACCTGTCTCGTATCGTAGGCATCTTCCATATCGATGTCGGGCCGGTTATCACCCCGATCCATTTTATTGACCTCGTTATCACCTACTTGCACTTTTTTATTATTTTTTAAAAATATTTTGGAAAAAGCACTCCACATTCAATCCAATTTTGCACAAAATCCTACTTTGAATTTCCAATGTCATAGCCCAACCTACGCAAGAAATGGCAGTACAAACCGTCGATTAACACTTAAAAACTTATTTCAATATACTGTCAAACTAAATAAAGACTTATAATCACTATTTACACCATTTTAATTGTTATTATATCTTATTTTACAACAATTTACACTAAACTTTGTCATGTTTGACAACTAATTCTTCCCAAACTGACATAATTGAATCGATTGTAGCGAACCTAGCGAATTATTTCACAACTAAATCGATTAAAATCGCGCGTATTCGGTTTACGATTTAAATATTTGAGCGGGATTCTATAATTACTACTTTTAATAAATTACTTAATTATCAAACTTTTACATGATAAATAATTATATATGAATCACCCTCTGTATTTCAATAGTCCATTAAAAGATTTAAGTACTTAATTTAAAAACTATTTACTTTTTTATAATAAACAACGTTTTATTTAATATAAAATATATTTACAAATTATTAAGGCAACTAATATAGTCTGTAATTCGTCTTAAAAGTATCACTGTCGATTAATGGCAACCACAACTTTTCACTACCATTTTTTTGTATTTTTTAAGGATAACATTTGATTCGTCCAAAAAGTACAACACCGAAATAGGAGATAGTTTTGTAGGTGCACAACAAGGTTTAGGATATTTAACAGGACTCATCAGATGCACCAGTGTTTGAACTATTGCATGATTAGTTGCATTCATATGAGCGTTTAAAGGAAAATTGCATTCTCCAGCACAATAATACGCAGCATAACCATCAGGCGCTATAATCCAGTCCTTAAAAATAAATTAATTAAACAACGATAATTGAAAAAATCTCTGGTAAATTACCTGCCATTTTAAATCTTTAAAACTAATATATAAGGTGTGTATTTTACAACTGCGCCAATCATGAGCAACAACACTATCTGTAAATTAATAATTAACACTTCAATAAATTAGAAAAATAAATAAACGAACCTCCTGAATTTTTCATAACACTGGTGTAATCTGACTTTTTAACTCGTTTAATTGCTCTCACACTTCTCGTTTTTACATGATTGGTAGCTTTTAAAAATGCAACCATAAATGGTTGAGTTTCATCTTCACCCTTAATAGTTACCAATCCAATATCTTCAGGTCGAACTTCATGTCCTTAAAATTTATTTTTAATATACTGCAACTACATTATGCTAATTAAAGTAATAATTTGTTTAAATCCAAATAAATTATAAATATCAATAAAACAAACTGGTTCTTTCGTGGAAACGACAAGGACAGTATCAGTAAATATTATATCACATTTAATTGCGAATAGATAGAATTCAAATGAATATTGCTCATCTCTGTTTCGAACATTATCTAAACTTTCTCACTTAATTAAATTTTTTTGCGTTTGAAAATGAAATAAACATTAGATTAAAATTAAAAATAACCAGTTAAAGGGAATTCCTTACGTCACTTCCATATTTGCTGCAGGTCATGTACATCGTAGATAATTTAAAATGATAATTATTGTGAAATTGCTTAAAGATCAAAAATACAATTTTAATAACACTCTTCAAGCAACAAATATTTCCTTAAATAAAATAATGTTATGGATTTAAATGTTCAAACCTCGTTAAGTATTTTAACAATTAATTATAAATTAAAATTAATTCTTATTTAAAAATAGCTTTGTCACCTTTTGTTAAAAAAAAAGATCTTTAACATCCCTACCAAGAATGTTATGACTCAAAGTTTAGTTATGTGAATATTACCTGGTCTATCAATTGGATGAACAGAAAGGTATAGGCCCTTATTAAGATTTGGAAAGGCTACCCAGGTAGTAAAACAACTTGTAAGATTTAATTCCAACCATCCTGAAAATCCAGCAGTAGTATTCATTGCTGTGATATATTCCAATTCTCTTTCTCTACAATGATATAAATATTTATAGGAACTTTAATTAAATTTTTTAATTACCCATTTTCTGATCTTGTTAACTGGTATGCTGTAACTGTATATTTTGAATCCCGATGAGCATTAGAGTAATTAAAATTTTGAAAAATCCTCAATTCGGCACCCACAATTTCATTTTGTACTGGTACTTCTGATATATTAAACCACAACCTTTTACCTCTTTCGTGTCTTACTCCACTTACATGGTGATCTAAAAATTAAAATTTTAATATATTTTTGAAAAATTAAACTTATTTTACTTACTAATGCTTTCAAAAGTCATAATAATATCACTTTCATCAATTGCATTTTGTTCTTCACCGCTAATATACAAATTAGCATTTCTTTGGATTCTGTGATGTTCATCTTCATTATCCTTGTCCATTAGAGATTTATAAACATCCATTAAAAATCTAGGAGCTGATTTTCTCAAGGGCGCATTTGTACCTCGCCTAGGGCGATTAGGTAAACCTAATAAATTTAAAATTTCCAATTCCATTTCACGTTTCTCGTGTTTAGACATTATTCTTTCTATCATGGTTTGGTCCAAACCATTATCAACATATAAACCTGCTGGTGGATGCGAAAAACAAGTTGAAATTATCACAAAAGAAAACAATGCCGCTAATGTACTCTTCATTTTATTTATATTGCACCGTGTTGATTATTTTTAATTAGAAGTAATTACATTCACCTTGCACCAACGCATTAATTTAAGTTTGTTTAGAAACGCAACGAAACGAGTACGAGTGACTTAATAACAACTGGTTTTGCCGCCTGGAGCGTCCAATCACGAAAATGTTCTTTAATTTTAAAATGGAAGGGATTAGAAATAAATTAAAGAAAAGTGCAAAAATGCGCCTAGATAGACAGACAACCATAATAACACACCGACCCTGGGGTTTTAGCTACTGGAGCTACTGTGTTTAATGTCCCAGTTTTCCTAATAAACGGCCCTAGGACTGAAGAGCGTGAAGACTTCACTTGCTCCTTGTGTATTCGAAGAGCCAAAGCCAAACTCAAAGACCTAAGGAGCTCTTCTTCGTCTAAGAAATACATATTTATTGAGAAGAATTGAAGGAGCGCTCTTTCGAACAGTCTTTTAACTATAACTGTTACCAATTCAAGAAAAAGTTGTTATAATCAAGAAAAAAAAATAATAATAAAATTTTTTTTTGCATTTCTCGACGTTTTGAGCCCCTCTGATTCCAAAAATGCAAAAAAAAAATTTTCGATTTTTAACTAAAATGTCTGTATGGATGTCACCCCCCCCCCCCTAGAGCAAAAACTAATGAAATTTGATTTTAACTACTTTAAAATTATTTTCTCGGCAAAAATAGCTTTAATAAGAAATATATACAGGGTATATATGGGTAAGATAGTACATGTGAGCCCCAATTGAAAAAAAAAATTTTTTATTCACAATGGCGGCCAATAGAACGATTTACGATTGTCCCGTTTTGTGCTTTTTCCCTTATAACTTGGCCGGTAATTATTATTATAAAAATTTCAAAACGGCATTGTACAGCCAAAATATAGGGCTTTGGACCTAAGCATTAAGCAAGTCGATTTTCAAAATTGCCTACTTTTAAGGAGCCAAAGTAGGACAAAATTTTGAAATGGATTTTCTCAAAATTCCCTCTGCCATATTTTTTCTTTTTTGGATATGTTACAGACAACGTAATTCTCTATCGAAATATAAATTTTTATCAAAATCGCCCGAGCCGTTTTGGAGTAATGATTTTTTGAATGTCAAAACTTCAAAAATCTCTAATTTCTTTTGTAATAGAAATGAAAACTTGAAAATGGATATATATATCAATCCCATGAATATCTATTATTTGACATATTTTCGGTTAACAAAACGCTTCCGGTTAAACCGGAAATTAAAAAAATATCAAAATTTTTAGGAACACCCTGTATATTTCTCAATATTTTGAAAGCTCGTAAAATTAGCTATTACACGAAACCAAACACTTTATATTTTGACTTCCGGTTTAACCGGAAATAAGATCAAATTTCTTAATTTAAATAGAACACCCTGCATATTTTTCAATATTTTTAAGCTTTGTATCAGATAGTTACTATAAGTAAACTTACAGATTTGTCTCAAAACTTTTCATAATATATTTTTATCGCAATCATAAAAGTCACCATATTAACAAGGTAACAAAAACAACGGTACTTCAAAAGAGCTATTTAATCGTATGAATTGTTCAAAAATGTTACAATATTATTAAATAAGTATTCGCCTACCATATTACACAATAAGTGTTGAACATTTGGACTAAAATAATGTAGAAACTTATAAATACAATGGAACATGAAATAAAACAACGAATTTCTTACACCTAAATTATTTTACATACTTTTCCATAAACTTTCTATGAAAATCAGACCTCAATGAATCGTTTATAAAAACATTTGCTTTCTTTTCAGGTTCAGAACGGGCACAATTTTTAAAAACAACATCGTCGTCCCACCGTCTTTTAACTTTATGTTCACTTTTAGAAGAACCGGATGAATAGTGCGTTAATAAAGGATTTCCACTTAATATATTTTCCATTCTTATCCGTTCTTCCTCTTGACGTTTTTCAATTTCTTTTTTTGCTTGTTCTATTGCGCGTTCTTTCTTTATTTTATTTAACTCTGCTAAAAGTGTTTCCATGTCATCTTCATCATCGGATGATTCTGAATCTTCCTCTTCTAAAGGATCATCTGCGTCTAAGCTAGCAGCCGGTAGTTGATCTAGTTTTGCTCTTTTATGTTCGGTTTGTCCACCTGTTCGAGGTCGTTTAACTTCACGTTCACGCTCTTCTAATTCTTTACGAAAATCACGACTGCGAGTTTCGTCGATTGTTCCTTGACCATGCTCCCTAAAAGAAATGCAAAATTAAGCAAAGATATAATAGTAAAATGGTCTCAACTAACCGATATTTTAGTTTCGTGTGTCCTGGTAAATCACGACTTGAATACTGTCTTGAAATGGCACTCAAATCTTTTTCACCTCTACCTTGTCCACCACGAGCTGGTTCAAATGTTGGACGTGCTGCAGTAGTCATTTTATTGTATTTTTATAACAATCACACACAACAAACTAATCCAGTTCACTGATTGTGAAAAAAGCTGTCAAAATGGCTGATAATTTTACAAACTGACAGTTGCCAGCGCATGCGCGTTAATAATGAAATTGAGGTTACAATATTTAGCGCCAAAATTGTATAAGTAAAATTATTTTAAGAACTCATTAAAAATAAATTACGTGCTATTAATTGTTCGGAAAACTGTTTTTAAGTACTTTTATGTGCCGTTTCACCATTTTCTGTTAAAAGTTTGTGTTGAGTGAACCAAAATACTTAAAAAATGATTAAAAGTGCTAAGTTATTAAAGAGCCCTTCACGTGTAAAGGGTAATAAAGGTAATAAAGATACTCTCGATTCAAAAAACATGAAAACACCTCCGAAACATAAATCAACTACTCAAGATGCTTATATTAACTCAGTAACACCTCCAAAACAGAAACGAAGTAACGAAAATAGTCCACAGAAGACACCTTCCACTTTGCTCAACAAACTAACATTAGAAACACCAGATAAAACTAAAGTCTTTAGTCCTAGGCAGCTTTTTAACAATTCTTTTCAAAGTGCTAGAAAAGCTTTACATAGTAGCGTTCCCACACACTTACCAGGAAGAGAAAAGGAACTTGATGAACTGTGTGAATTTATAGACGATTTAGTTCAAAACAAATCTTCAGGCAGCTTATATGTTAGTGGACCTCCAGGTACAGGAAAAACTGCTGCTCTTTCTGTGATATTAGAAAAACCCAAAGTTGTAGACTTAAAAAAGATTTTTGTAAATTGTACCGCTATTAAATCATCTAGAGCAATATTTTCAAGAATTTCCAACGAATTAGGTCTTAAAGTTACAGGAAAAACTGAAAAGGATTACATTGCAGCAGTAGAGAGCTATTTAACAAGAGCACATAAAATGATGTAAGTTTTAATTTAATAAAATTCTACAATTAATTAAAATTTTTATTTTCAGTTTATTAATACTAGACGAAATTGACCAACTAGACAGTAAAAACCAGGCAGTTTTATATACAATTTTCGAATGGCCAGCAAAGAAAAATTCAAAGTTGATTTTAATTGGAATTGCTAATGCTTTAGATTTAACAGATCGAATTTTACCACGATTACAAGCAAGATGTGAATTAAAACCAATGCTAATGCACTTTGCTCCTTATACTAAACAACAAATAGTGCAGATTTTCACAGAACGTTTAAAAGAATCGAATGTTGCGGAAGTATTTTCTCCTGTAGCAATACAAATGTTGGCAGGAAAAGTTGCTGCTGTTTCTGGTGACGTGAGGAGAGCTTTAGATATTGGTCGACGCGTAGTAGAGATAACAGAACGGAATGGAAATAATGATGTACTCCAGTCGATTGAAAATGGTAATTCAGCAACAAATTCGGTTGAATTAAAGCAAGTTGTGAGTGTTTTAAATAACGTTTATGGAACATCACAAAACTTAACAGATGATTCTGATAATTTTCCATTACAACAAAAGCTAGTTATATGTACCTTAATTTTAATTTTGAAAAAAGCTCGAAATAAAGATGTAACTATTGGTAAATTGCATGAAGTTTATAAACGAGTTTGTCAAAAACGAAATCTTTCCGCTGTAGATCAAACAGAATTTGTTGGACTTTGTTCATTGATAGAGACTCGAGGTATACTTAGGGTTACTGGGAAAAAAGAGCCTCGATTACATAAAGTGACGTTACAGTGGGACGAAGAAGAAGTTATTGGCGCATTAAAAGACAAACAACTTTTATCAACAGTTTTACAAGACGAATCCTCTTTAGGTAAATTGTAATTTTAATTTGTAAATGTATTGAAGTATTTTTATTTGACTATAAATGCTCTGTTATAAATTATTTATCTTTTAAATACATTAAAATTGATCAATCAATATTTATTTTTTCATTTAACAAAATACAACGAACATATGGCATTTTGGCATTAAATGCTTTGGCATTATTTTTCAAACCCATATTATGTTATAAAAACTACATAGGTACAAACAACATTTTACTAGCATTATTGAATCACTCTAATATTTATCTATTATTCTAAAAGTGCAAAAATACTTCTGAAGGCAATCGATAACACTAACAAAATAAATTTGTACATTTAATTGAAAAATACATTTGTAGGCCCCCTTCTATTGTTAAGTTTAGCATAATATATTAATTTTATAAATATTATCCCCCAAATACTTGCACTTTAATAGCTCTAACTTAAAATTAAAAAAACCTTTAATATAAACTTTCACATTACATAATGTGGCCCCTGAAGTTTGAGCATAGCAAAAACGAATTCCTATAACCAAATTATACTTTTATTTACAATAAAAAAATTAAATTTCTTCATCTATTTGACTCGATATATTTTCACTTTCTGATATTTTAGTAGATAAACTTTCTGGCGAACTCATTTGATCAACTCCTAAATCATCATTATCAGTTTTTTCACTCTTATCACTTTTATCACTTTTTTCTACAACTTCTCCAGTTTCGCGATTAACAAAAATTTTTTCACCTTCGTTATTATTTAATCGTTGTAAAACATCTTCGTTTAAACTTGGCACAAATCGATTTTCATTTTCGCTACCACCGCGATCTTCAAAAATCAACTGTTCTTTAGAATCACTCATTGTTTCGTCCTCATCGTCACTCGGTATTTTAGAACTAGTTAACTTTAATTTTTCACAACTCATATAACCATCTACTTGATTAACTTTATTTGGATTAAAATGTAATTTGACGTGTTCTCTCAAAAAGTGCGCTTGAGGAACCGAATAATCACAGTGCTCACAGGTGTAATTGTTGGTGTATCCAGAAATGCTAACGTGCCGCTTGTGGTGATTTTCAACTGCATCTTTTCTGTAATTTGTGTATGGACAAATCGCACACCAAAACAACTTTTTATCATCAGCTGGAGTTTCTTTTACTGTACTAGTGGAGCTACCACGCCGTTGATTTAAAATCATCAACGCTTGTCTTTCGGCCACAGATTGTTTCTTTATCGATACACTTTTTCCTGATCTTATAGAAAGATTTAGCTCTTCTTCTTCGTTTTCAATTTCATTGTCTTCGTCAGATTTTCTCGCAGCTTGGGCGTCTGCGTTCATTTGATGTTTCTTCAAATGTTGAACATAGTTGGCGTAATATTTAACAGAATAATCGCAATGGTCGCACTTATAACGCTGTTTGGCTCCGTGCAGAGTTAAATGGACTTTGTATTGTTCACGTTTTTCAAATGCACTGGGACATTTGTGGCACTTGTAGCGCTTTTGCTTCATACGTCCATTTTTCAAGTAAGTTGGATAAATGAACTTAGGATTTCCGTGCATGAGTGTTCCAAATTGTGGATCAATTGGCAAAGTAGTTGGTGGAAAGTGATCGTTTGGTCTTATTATAACTTTACTTGATGCGGCCGCAGCAGCATTTTGCTTTTGAGCTTCGGTGCGTTGTTGAAAAAGTTCCGTTCCAGATAAAGGAACGTTCATCGATTTGTAAGTTGATTTAGTAGAATTTTCGAGGTGTTCGCCGCTATTGCGAAGAGGAGTTTCGGTAACTATCCAAATAATTTCGCCGTTTTGATTTATGGCACCAATTTTTGATTGTGGATGATTTCCACTTGTGTTGTACGCGAGTTGAAGCTCTTTTGTACGCTCTTGATACTCGTAAGTGTGAACTTTATTGTGAGCCAACAAGTGATGTTTTTGACGTGCAGTGTACGTGCAATATTCGCATTTGTAATATAAACGAACCATGTGAAAACGTGTGTGTATGGTAAATTCGTTTTCTTTGAAAAATCGTGCTGGGCAATGCTCACAAAAGAACAACATTTCGCTTTCTTGATCGCTGGAAACTTCCATTTGTTCACTGACGGCTTCCACGCAATTTTCGTATTCGTCTTCTAAACTGAGGTTTTCTGCTTCCTGCGCAGGTTGATAATTAATACAACGGCCCAATTCGCGGATTTGCTCTTCGTCTGTTTTGGTGGGGTCGACGAGGCAATGAATTTCGCCACACATACCTTGATGAACTTTTGTATGAGATGATAAAACACCCGCGTTGTTGCAGACGTAGTTGCATTCGGTGCAGTGGTGCTCAACTTCGTTGCCTTTAGATGAGGTTTTTTCTCTAACGCCGTGCATTTTTTCGTGATCTTGAATGTTAACTTTCCTCAAGTTGACATGAGGGCAATATCTGCACTTGAACATTTTAGAAAACTTTCCATTTTTAGAGACCCAAACTAGAGGTATGTCGGAAAAATTTTGGGATTCGAAACTGGCATTTTGGGATGAAAAATCTTCACCATCGTCGGGCAATTCGTCCAAATCGATAACTTCTCCATTTTGTTTTTGTGGTGTTATGTTAACTCCGTGAACTTTTAAGTGCTGATGAAGTAAATGTCTCTTACTTACATTGTAACTGCAATAAGTACATGTGTATTGCTCACCTCTTGGTTTATGAAATTGCTTGTGATATAAAAATTGGGATTTGCTATTCGTTACGTAAGGACACGTGGAACATTTATATCTTTTCGAAGATTCGCTATCTGAATAATTTTTTTCTAACATTTTAGACATGTAATCTTCCGGTTCGTTTATACCGTGCAATTTTAAATGCTCGTGTAAATCGTCTTTATAGGTGACGAAGAACGTACAAAAGTAACACTTCATGATGCTGCTTTGTCTGGGCACGTGGCCGTGTAAGTGATCTTCGAATTCGTCGTGATTGTTGTTGGAAAACGGACATTGTTTACATTTAAAAGTTCCAATTTGTGGTAAATCAACGTGATCAGGTTCGTCAATTTGCTCTTCAACTTCCAAACGTTCGGAACCATTTTTATTTCCTACGAGAACTCGAATGTCTCCGCTGTGTTTCAAACGACAATGGCGCTAGAAAAGACAGGATAAAATTTATTAGTTAAGATTAATCTCTTTAATTAAAATCGACTTGTTTTAACAATGAAAAAGCAAACGAAAACGACACTCGTGCGTCGGTTTTGTGTAACATGTTTTTCAAGAAAATTTTCTTCGTGTTTTCCAATAAAAATAAGGAATTACTATAAAAAATAAATTACACATTGAGGAAATTTGTATATTAGTAGGCAATTATTCGAAATAAAAGTTTATGTAAGTTTGTGACAAATTGCATGTACTCGGTTTATGATTATTACTCTTCCAACTAATAATTTAAAGTGAGCTCAGGTGGAAGACAAAAGACATATCTTGTCCTTCAGCTACAAGTAACTGAATTTTATTGGAAAAAATGTACAATGCTAGTTTCCCATATTTAATAAGGGTTAAGAGATGGACTTCTCCCCAATTCATTTCCTCATTCATTATAATGTTTATTTTATTTACTGGAGCAAAAATAATAGACGTGGGATGGGGCATTTAATTTTTTTATTGTGTTCACTGTATATGAAGATTATTTTTTATGATAATAAGCGCAAATATGTAGCGAAAGCATCTAAAATAAAAAATAAAGTTAGAAAGTTGCTACTACTTATTAATAAAAACTATCGTCCCTATGTACCTTATAAATGCCATTTAATTAGGTATTTACCCAATTACGGTAGTAAAATATTCAAAAGCACGTCGATAATATCATGCATACAACTACACGTTCGTTTACATTTGCATACGTTTTTATTAATAAGGTATAATAATTAATAGTAGCCCCATTTTTCATGCAAAAACTACCCTGTAAGTAAAATTTTTCACTTCAATTAAAACAAAAACCGAATTAGAAAGACAGTACCACAAGACACCAAAAAACATAAAGAAAGCATCATGCAGATCCCCGTTACTCTTTTCTTGATTTCCAAACAAATTCTTTCAAGTAATTTTGAGAAATGTCCAGATTAAATTATGCCGAGAAAAATTTACGTTCTCTTCAGGTTTAAAGCTCGTAAATTTACAAAAGCATTATAATCTGAACTTTTATTACGAAACCACATAAGAATTTGTTATGCAATTTGAAAAATAACAATTGATAAAAATGTTTATGAGCGTATGGAAATTTGCTTTGAGTGTACAAATAGCAAATCGACTGGAATGTCTTTTACGTTAGCCTTTTTTTATTAAACCAAAACTAAATAAGATTACTTGTTTAAATGATAAGGATAAAATAGTTTGTCAATGCTATATCCAATCCATCAATTTCATTTCCACGAGAAATAAAATTAAGGAAAGCGATACGCAACTTTTTCCAACTGTGAAACGTGATCGAGTTTTAGTATCACATAAAAATTGAAAGAGGGACGTAAATAAATGATACGATTTGGATGTAATCACACAACAACATGCAGAGCAACGGGGTTGTAAGTAAAAGCAGCTCAAGCGGGTTAGTATACCTGAATGACATGCTTCCAGTTCGATACCTGATGACAATGACCACATCGGAAAGGCGCATGACCACGACTTCTATTATCACCTGCTTCATCGTCCATAGTTTGGACTTCCAACGCACTCCCAGACTGATTAATTTGGTAATTATCTTGCAAGTAATGCCCCTTAACGTGGTTCAACAGTTTTTCGTGAGAAGCATCCCTAGAAACAAAAGAAAAACAAAGTGAGCACACTTTTTCCAACTCAAAAACCAGACTCACCTAAAATTGCACATCTTGCATTTCCAAAGTGTCTTTTTACTTTCGGGAAGATTCTTCTTTTTCTCCGAAGATAATTTTGCGAAAAAAGACTCGTCGGCCGCTTTTAAAGGCGGAGGTGGTCGCAATGGCGATTTTAGTAAAGGGCTAAAATCGTTGCTCGTAGGAGCTCTTAATAGTTTAGGTAACTCTGGTTTTGGTAAAATTGATCTAGGAGAAATTGCATTTTCGTGATTGTCGTGACTAGATTTATGACGTGTTCCCGCGCCTCCGCTAGTTTCATTTTGATCACCGGTAACTGGAATTTCAGTAAGGTATTTGTTATATTTGGTATAATTTCGACGTCCCGTTTCGTCCGTCATTAGTACTTTAGCTTTTTCGTGTGCAGGATCGCGTACCGATTTTAACTTGATGTGTTTGGTTATATCCCATCTCCAATTAGACTTGTAAGCGCACAGGGAACATTCGAACGGTTTTTTATTTAAATGTCCTACTATGTGAACGTGGAACCTCGAAGCTGTCGAAGCCCAAAAAGAACAATGGGGGCATTTAAATACGCGTTTGTGTTGTGCAACTTGTGCTACACTTATATCCAAACCGTGCGTGGGAACCTTATCACTAGATGAAGCGACACTATGAGTTACTTCGGTTCCGACAAAACTACTTTCACTTCCAGGAGATTGGGTTCGGATGGATAAATCCAAAGAAGCGTTGTCTTCTTGTTTGTCTTCGATATATTCGTATTGACGCTCGTCGTCGTCTAATTCTAGTGGAGCTTCGATGTTATTCCAAACGAAAACTTTGTTTTCCATAGGATGTGGTTTGCTTTCGTTAACGTCCATGTCCATCGATTCTGATTCTTCGACTTTCATAATCAAATCTTCGTGGGGAGCGTAATCTTCGTGAATTTCAATTTCTAATTTACTATTGACGAATTTAGCAGCAGCGAGGCATGTTTTTAAGTGGTTATATAAATCGGTACTCGATTTACAACGTTGTCTACAATACTGGCATCTACTAGAACTAAGATTATGTACAGGAGTTAAGTTATGTGCTCGAATTTCTTCTTTTCCGCACAATTTTTGATGACTAGATAATTCCGTAAGGCATTTGCTTTCATGGCCACAATACTGACAAGTTAAATTACAACTTTCTTCTGAACCATTCATTAATTTTTCTTTCAGTTTATCGAAAAATGACGTATTTTTTTCTTTGAAGGTATTTTCTACCGATTTGTAAGTTGAGGCACTAACAGGTACCGAGGGTAATAAGTGGGAAATTTTGGAACTAGTTTCTTGTTTTTGGTTTTGGAACACATCTTCACTACCGAATAAAGAAGCAAAATCGCGCAACGCACTATTTGCCGATTTCGCACAAATGTCGTTAATGTCTTTTTGACTCATAACTGGTTCTGGTGAGTGAACTGGAGTCGAGCGCTGGGTCACTTTATCGGGACGCAATTTAATCACTGAAGTTTGAGTCGGTATGGGTATTAAATTTGGAATAGGTCTTGGTGGTTTTTTTGTAACTTTTTTAGTTTCTGGTCTCACTATGTTATGCACTTTGTGTTCGTGTTTTGCCATTTCGCCATCCCATGCAGTTTTATAATTACACAATTTGCATTTATTTTTGATGTAAATGTTGCCATTAGCGTGGTGGATGATATCGTCGGGATGTATGAAGTCAGAACCGTAGTCTCGACTTCGCGGTTCCTGAATATTGGCAGATTTTAACTTCTTGGCAGATATTTTTAGATTTTGGTCGCTCGCTTTTTTATTATTGTCCACAGCAGCGGCTACACTCGGCTCTGGTTCAGATCGCGGTAACTGAAAATACATGACGTATTAAATATAAAAATAATGTTTCGTATAAAAATATTTAATAATATTAGTTATACACATCGCGTTTAAATAACTTAATTATCGTTAATGACAAGAAAATAAGTTGTTGCAAACAAATTTTAGCAAATCACTCCATGTCCAAGTATAAAAAATTATTTATGATTAGTTTCTTTATTTTGGAAAAAAATAATTTTTTTTAAAAGATGCCCCCAGTGATTTTTTAAAGAAAAATGTTAAATACGGTGAGTTTTGAACTTTTAATCTTAAAGTGCAAATTCTTTGGATCGCCATTTATCACTTGTTGTTTATTTTTTTTAAGACGAATTTCCGGATTATCTGTAAACTACGTTTGATGTGGGTCAAATTTCAAGTCAAATGTTGAGAACAGACACTACTGAACCAATTGATATTGATTAACATAAAATTGCTAACAATAACGAACATCGTTATATTTAACACATACATAATTACGTACCATAAAAATATTTGTTCTTTACGTTTACGTAATGCAATTATAACCGCGGTGTACTAAAAATATATTTTTTATTTCCCCACGTTTTCCAACGTTTTCCACTATTAGAAGAAACGGAAAACGCTCATCAATATCTTATAAAGAGTTCGATTACGTGTACTAACCCAGTTAATACCACGAGTTTTTGTCATTACAAACAATTGCCTTTTTTTTCAAACGGAAGACCTTCCTTTCTTAACAATCTTTCGTAATTGTGACCTTTAAAAATAAATTCACGAGCTTTCAAAATTTTGGCAATTCCACATCTTCCGCGCTATTATTAAATTTTCATTAAAATCCAAAACTTGAGCTCTTGAGCAATTTTACAAATTAATTAATCACCCCTCCACTTAACCTTCGCGTAACTCAAACATTGGCAATCTTTTGGAAAACAATCGTAGGTGTAAACAATAATACCTTTGGTGCTCGTGTTGGGTCAAAAACTCAAAGTTCAATAAACAGAGTTTTCTTTGCCACCTTCGGTTACATAAAAAATAAGTTTAACAATTATCTCAACAATCCTATCACATCACATACCTGATAAGCGATAAAGTTTATCTAATTTAACACGTTACACGTCTTCGAATTTGTACAATTTATAAAATTACTCGAAAATCTTTTACGTAACATTTAAAAAAATAACGTTCTTTTTATTACAATAATTCGAGCAGTGGGCGCAACTTGCACACCTAATTATTATTATTGTCAATTGTTATTATTTTAATCCTTTAATGAGCCGGTTCTTACTGTGTGTAATTGGAAAATAAAAAAAAAAGTTAAAAATAAATTCTTACGTGTGAATTTGTTTGAAAGAAAGCAAAAGTGTGTGAAACCGACAGCGAAAAGCACTTGTTACTAAGTCTAAGTAATAATGATATCGAACAAGAAGTAAGAGAACACTTATCGCTCGTTACGCCCAAGGCAAAGATCGGTGTGGCGTTATCACGCGCGAATGTACACAATGGTTGATAAAGTGATATCGCGCACGTACCTGGACTACCTCCTCGGCTGCGGCAGAATCGCTGGCCCCCACTTTGTTACGGCGTCGTCCTACACCGAGTCCAGCAGCTTGGCCCACTGGTGGAACGTGATGATTCATCTCGTGTACGGTAAGACTCTGCTTGATATCGGCGGTGAAGTTGCAGGCTGAACACCTAAAAGCACCACGTCCATTGTGATTTTTACAATGTCGATCCAAATTCCACTTGTAAGGGGTACGAAAATCGCACATGTCACATTTAATCATAGGCATCGAATGATATTTAACGTGTTTGGTAAAACGAGCCTTCATGTGAGTCACGTAAGTGCACTTGGTGCACCTGAAGAACTTGGTCTTGATGTGCTCGTCGCGTTCGTGCTTACTCAGTTGCAACTGACTGCGAGCAGTAAACGTACACAACGAGCACTTGTAAATAGCTTTATCTGAACTGGTACTTTCGACGTCCTCGTCGCAAGCTTCGACTTCGACGATGTCATCCAAAGGCTCGTCCGCTTCGTCACTGGGAGATTTGCGTTTTCTAGATTTGTTACGTGCAAATTCGGGCACCTCCACCCCATCTGTGCCTCCGTGAACCATCTTCGAATGACGAAGAAGCTTTTGAAAATGTTTAGAAGCGTACAAACAATTAGGACACTCGTAAATTTTTACTTTTTCCTTATGGTCATCTCTTCGATGATACAAAAAGTGTCTAGGATTTTGTGTAAAATAATCGCAACTGTTGCAGGAATAGTTTCTTCGAATTTTACACTCCGGTAAGTCCTTGTCGTCACCACTCTCTAACAGATCGTCACTATATTCGACGTCCTCTACTGCGTCAGCAGAACCAAATAACGCGTCACCGCTCACGACGCTGCGCACTACTAAAGAATCTCCTGATCGATGTACCATCGACGGTACGGACATACTAACTCGTCTTCCTGAAAAGAAAGAACTCATATTAACCAAAGAAAAATGTATTTTATATTACACGTAAAAGTTGACATTTAAATACAATAAATGAAGATTGGTGTTAAGTTGACATGGCAACTCGAGGTGGTCGTTGAAGCCGAAATTTACCTGGGCGAGGCATAGGTAACCAGGGCCGACTGAATCAATATCCCAAGATAATAAGAACAGAGCACGAAATGTTACAATTTCACCCTAAACATTACGCTAGAAGACTTCTTCGGTCGTGGAAAAATATTATAAAAGGAACTTCCCTATGTTTAATTAAAGGAAATTAAATAAACGGTTAGGAGTTGCATGTATAGTTTTAAGCACGGCTTACTTTACAATAGAAGACGTTGTTCGTTTTAAAGTGTTTGAAATATTAAAAAATGTTAATTTCTTGATTATTAAGTAAGCGAGTAACTTCAAATGTCAAAATTTGTATAATGAAACTTTTGAAATGTTGTTCTTGTATTGACGATTTTAAAAATTTAAATGACTTACGGAATTTTTGCATTCTTCCACTGTTACAATTGAGAAAAAAAATTATTATACGAAATTTCTTCTTTGACAGTAAAATTTCTAAAACTTAAAAAGTCTACACTTGTCGCAATACTCCAATCCAATGCAAATGATTGCTTTTGAAACAGCTGCATTTTCAGCGAAGAAGGTTCCTAGATATAACGAAACAATTATTGAATTAATGAGGAGGATCATAATAGTTTTGAAATAACAGTCTTCGAGAGTCGCTATTGGTAAATTTTATGGTAATCAGAATAGTTTTACAAATTTGATACACGTCGGGACGTTTCCCATTTTTGTCTACGAGCAAGTTTGCATTTTTAAGGGTTGAATATTAACATTTAAAAAAAAATATGCAATTAGTGTAAGCGTAATTAAAAAAAAGTCGTTTTCCTTATTAATTTTACATAAATTGTTATTGGTGCAATTAAAATCTAATAATTAAGTAAATTAAATAAATTATGTTCTCTATCAAAAATTAATTAAACGAGAAATTGATTCGCAAACCTTGATTTTCTGCATAAATAAATTATTCTAGTTTATATAGGTACACAGGGATTTAAATTGTAGTTGAAAAAGAACAATAAAATTTCTTTTATTTTTTAATTTTCAAGTAGCGCTTATTCTTGAACTTTGAAGTTCTGCTTGTACCAAGGACTATGTTATCTCATAATTACTCAATAAATTACCTGAAAACTGTTTATATAAGAAATGAATTATTAAATTGTGTAATTGTTAAGACAATTTCATTAAAAAATATTTTTATTATTATGAGAAAAATATTTAAATTTTTTAATTTGAAAAATTTCTGCAGAAAATTATACCTTATTCACTCACCTAGGTCGAAGGATAAAATTGTTATGGATAATTTTATATTGAAGATTGGATTTTTCCAAAAATTATACTAGTGACGACAGTAACCATCCCTTATAAGAAGTGACTTTTTTCAAATTTGATTGAATCACCAGCTTGAGAGCTTTAGTTTTGGCAGACGTATAAAAAATGATTTTCGGGTTAATGAATCTGTCTGCCTGTCTACAAACTACCCATCTGGTTAGTAATCCCCCCCCCCACTAAATTATCGAGCCGTCTATTTGTCCACCTGTATTTTTGCTTACTACACCTTCTTCTTAGCTGGTGAGCCTGTAAGACTGTCTTAAGTCTATTTCTATTATATTCTGCCCACCAAACAGTTGTAACTAAGCCACTCCCCACAAATTTCCATCAAATAAGGTTGACGTATGTCAATTATTGTGTGAGTGTTGTAAACTGAATTTTCAAAATACGACCAATAGAAAAATTTTATTTGAATATTGCGCACTTTTTCTGGGAGCGGCTTAGCTGCACCTGTTCGATGAATAGAGATTAGTCGTGTCTTGGTCTGGATGTTTGTTCATATACTTGTCTGTTCACATTTCCGTACGCCAGTATGTCTGCCTGTGTGTCTACCGGTATGACTATGACTACCTACACTAATCATTCCTTCCTTTTCATTTTAGCCAACTTTCTGTGTGCTTTACAGTCTTCCTGGTTATCTGTTCATCTGTACATCGCTCTAATTTCAGATTTTCTATTTGCCTACTTGCCTACCTGGCTTCAAGCCTCTATGTTTATAATGTCTCTGACCCAGTGCTGGATTATTCATAAAGCGCGCGCTTCAGGGCACGGTGTTGTAAAGGGCCCGGACGAAAGGAAAAAGCTCAAAAATCTATAGGATTGAACTCGAAAATGGTGGGTCCTAGGAAAAAAATTGCTTTAGGCAAAATTAAAGCTTATCAAATTCCCTACAAGAGCGTATCTCTATTCTTTGTACTATACTCTATTCCTTATAGTTTTAAAGATATATGCCCGTAAACAATTTGCTTCAAATAAAACAGTAAAGGAAATTTAATGCTCTAAAATTTTCTTTTCTTACGACTTTTACTGTAAAACGAAGGACTGAGAAGTTAGAGGCAAAAGTTTCACGAAAAACGTGTAGTGAGCTAAAAATTTGTTTTTATAGATTAACAATTTTTGCGGGCGAATATCTCGAAAACTAAAGAAATAGAGAAAAAAATTACTAGAAACAATTTTGTAGCAAATTTCATAAGGTCTCATTTTGCTTAAAGGAGTTTTCCCTAGGATTCACCGTTTTTTAAATATAAGCGAAAATCCCCAAAACAGAACCTTTTCACCCCCTCCCTCCCTTAGCCATGTAGCTAAGACTGGGAACTTTTAGAACTTTAATTTTTTACCTCTAAACTAATCCAAACACATTCTTTGTGATTTTTGGCTTGAAGACACCCCTAAAGCTCATTCAATCAGAAAAAAATCCACTCTTTTACGTTATTATGGACATGTAAAAGGGGTTCTTCTCCGATCGAATGATCTATACCTGCTTGGCTATATCTTCAATAAAAGCACACAAGAAGATACAAAATAGGTAGGTACTTAATTGACTTACAGAAAAATTTATTAAATCAGCGTAAGCTAATTTTTCCAAAATCTAAAAGTGGTTCCAATTCTTTTCTCAATTTCGATCCTGCAGAGAAAACGTTTAGGTAGTACATGCCTTTAGTGCAGAATTTTCAAATTAAAAAGTACAGTTGGTTTATAAACTATTATGTTTCTTTATGATATTTCCATCAAATTTTGAAGAAGGCAAAGAAATAATAATGAATAACTTTTATAATACGAAAGCATCTCTGTTGGATCTCCTCATAATTGGATGTCCAATCCAATACATATTGAATAGACTTGGTATACTGGGGGGTTGGGTACCCTCAAAAACGAGCAGCAAACACCAGCAGAATTCAATATATTGTAATTTTAAAAAGTCGGTTCTGTTTAAAGTTAAGTAGAAAAATATACGTGACAGGTCTCTCTTTTTAGGGCTTCTTTAAGGTATTACCAATCAACGATAAAAGTACTTCAATTGCAAAAAACCTTTGTTTTCCAATTACGTTAATTAAACACACTGATACTAATCATCATTGTAGCAAGAATTTTATCTTATCTTTACAGAACAAAGTTAACAAACAACGTAAATCTTAACAAACAACAATCGATCAATTACTCTTGGTGTATTTTTTTGTTGATATTTTAATAATTTATAAAACCACAGAAGAAATATTTATGTCGTGTATTACGAATGTTAATTTATTGATGCACCATTTTTAATATTAATAAATTTCTTTTATAGACCGTAACCATCGTTGACAGTAAGCAATGTTTCAAGTCTTCAATTGTATGGTAATAGACTTCTTGTAATCAATAAGCACAATGAGCTGAGCTAGTTGACTTTTGGCCCGAACTTTTCCTTGACCCGTTTCCTGTAGATGTTTGTGATTCGAACATCACTGCATCGAATAATTTTAACTTGCAGAAGAAGATAACGAAAAGTTTTAAAATCGTCAAAGACGCTCATTACAGCATGTCTCGCTCGAGGATTCTAATAAGATTATAACAATAACAAGAAATATAAAAGTAAGTAAACATCAAACGTCATCTGAGAACTCGTCATGCTTACAATTAGGACGAGGACACTCCCGATGTAGTTGGCGATGGACGACACCTGTATATAATATTCTTACATAACTTATAAAAATCCGCGACCTTCGTCGAAATTCTTCGAGCTAATTTTATATAATAATATTTAAAATGGGAATCTTCTAATTTAGATATCGACGCGAGAGTCGCACGAAAATCCAAGAAAATTAAATTTGCAGCACGATGGGTGTGCTCAACTCATGTGTGAATGTTAAACTCTGTTATCTAATCCTCAAGGATTTACAAACATCATATTCTCAACATCCTTCAATATTGCCTAATTAAACGTAAACAAGTAACGCAGACTTGATAGCGCTCAACTGAATAATCAGTTACAAGAATTTGTATGATCTTGTTAAATACACTCACTTTGGGCTTGGTGATAAACAAAATTTACACGTTATCATTTTAACACTTATTAATTTTGTGTTACCAATTTAATATTTTAAACAAGCTTTATTTCTACGTTTTACATCAAAAGGTTCGCAAATTATTATCTCTCCATCCGTGTCCTTTCTTGGACAAGGAAATTTTTTATCTCGAGTCTCGAGTGATTTGTTGTCCTGTTATACAATTGGCCAAAAATAGAAATTTTCAATATCTCAATTTTCAATAACATATTATAAGATTGGAATCAGAGATTGTCTTATTGAAAGCCACCGATAATGGATTTGGAAGGTTAGCTGACGCCCTGTGGTCAGAACAACGCTAATCAATGTTATCAGTATAAATCGTAATTGCCCTAAATAACAGAAGAAAATTTAGTGCAACTTTACGATAGAAGGTAATGTGATATTCAAAGCCAGGTTGTATAAGATGGCCTATTGCGAATTTCTAAAACAAAATCGTCAGTAATTTTCTTGTGGTCCCTGAAAACTACATACTAGTAAACTACATTCGATTTTGAATTTCACGTCCTTTAGAAGGGTTACACAATACACATCCAAAGAATCATTCAGGACCACGTAACTAAGAACTTGGAGGCCTCCCCGCAAGTTTCAGAGTGCCCCATACATTTTTTGAGATTAAAAGCATTCATAATTTATTTGAAAATTTCAGAGAGTTTCAATATAAAATAATAATAAAACTAATTAGTGGAAAAAAACGACCAAAAGTACATAAGATTTACGCCACTGCTCAGGACCTCCACAAGCATTGTGAAAAGAGTGTTAAAAAATGAATAAGGTTTTTAAGACTTTGTTGAGACGAAGAATTTTTGTCATACTTCTCGTATACGACGCAGATGTGGCCTTACTTCAAAGGTTAGCCGGAAAAGCAAAGGCTTAACATAACCTCTGAGTAATGTAAAGCAAAGGAAGCTTCTTTATCAAGTTTTTGGAAATTATTCTTTATCGTTAACATTTCTATTTCTTACTAGTGAATTAAATGAATTTCCAAAATAAGCTGGTAACAGTCTAGCAGGTAGATACGCATTTTGAATAAGCAACTCCTTATACAAGCATTAATTTTAAATTAATAATTTAATAATTGGAACGTAAGCTTTTCCTCTTGAGGTGTTCCTTTTCAATGATTTGCCATAAAGAAAATGACATTTTAAACTTCAACGTGTATTATATTGAAACTGAAATACGTTTTCAAGTCAACGACTTGTTAAGAAACGAGAGATGACATTTTTAATGTTAACTTACTAATTAGTAATAAATTTTGATTACACCCACTCTTAGGAATATTTAAAGAAGCACTTCAACTCTTTAACCTTAATAAAATAATTTTAATTTGCACTTTAAAAGGCAAATTTGAGAAGAAAATTTGGGATAAATAAAGAAGTGATGGAGCAGATTCTTTTAATTATTAAAAAATTAAACTCATTATCAACTACAAGCAAAACACTCACACGTAGTTGATAAGCAGGAAAGAAGCATGTATTTGTATAAACAATTTAATTTATATAATTAAAGTCCATTACATATTTTTACATTATTTCTTATCCTTACAACCTTCCATTTTAATACGTAATCGTTGAAAATTTGAAACAAAATTGTACGTTTTCATCTATAAAATTCAGCTATTAACAAATTTTTTAATTGCACGAATTTATTGTCACCTTGAATTATAACGTAACAAAGTAGCTCTCATTCAATTAACACTAAATTTAATACGAATGTAGATATCACGCTCATTACCTTTAGATTACGAATCGTAAAAATCTATTTTACCTTGCGTAATGAAGAAAAATCTAAACAGAAATTACCCACTTTTATCATTTTTGAAAAAATAAACAACGTAGTAGGCTGTGGAAATCACAGCTAACACACCCCCTACCACAAACCCACTATACTGTTGGGAAACTCTTTATTTCTTACATTGCTATAGAAGTACATATACTTTGGGTCTTTAAGTCTTAGCCTGAGGTAGGTAGCTGTTAAAACATATTTGCATCAGTAGTATCATGAAGGGTGATACTTAAAGTCTTTGTTGCTTGATTTCAATAGCGGTCTTCGACTTAAAGCACACATTAGATCAAGACCGAAATGAGTTAACAAAGATGTTTAATCGATTTATGGTAAAGCAAAAATCAGGGGCTGACTGACCCCCAAATGCCCGGATAGCCATGACTATGCAAATGACATGAGATGGCTGGGAGATAGCTCAGTTACAGTTCACTTGATCAAATTAAAAATGAAGTATTAGCTTAGCATCTGAATTTCTCAGCCGATTTCTGCTTCTTGGGCAGAACCTATGGATATCTTTGGTCATGCGATCAGATATGTCTGACAAGAACGACATACACATCCACTTAACTAACTTCCTAAAATCAGATGGGCAGTTGGTGGCCATAAATTTTTTTGGGTGAACCAAATACATAATATGAGGCTCATAAAACTTTTTACAGATGAAATCATTTGTGAAGAAAATATTTTGTGGGTACACTGGAAAAATCTGAATTTTCGTTTATTATTGTTCTTTTTCAGGGTGGGCACAAGAGTGGACCAGCAAATATTTAATGGGCCTAGGTCCACCCTGGCCATCCCGTAGTTACGTGCCTAGACATACACACGACCTATGTCTGAGGTCTGTCTTTACCAAATCGACCTGGGTCGCCTGAGCAAATCAGATCGTTTATAGCCTTTGATTTCTAGCCGATTGTTTAATGCAATGCAAGCCCGCCTTTCAAAGATGATTTTTTATGGATCATTTGAATATCTCTACATGTTATCTTCTAACGAAAGCAAGAAGTTTAAAATGATGTCAAGAGCTTCTTAATCTGTGAAATAATAATAATTACAAGTCGGCAGAAACTTTTCAAGTTTTGTTTTTTAAAAACATGTACATCCGACTCGTTCATTTAGACTCCAAAAGACATGAATTTATATACAAAAGCAAAGAACATATTAATGTTAATTATAAATAATTTTAAGATAGCCAATATAACCTCAAGAACTTAATTCTTTGATACTGATAATAAATACCGGAACTTATATTAAAAGAAGTACTTGTTGCATCACGTTATCGTCCAAAGTTATTATAACATTACAAACATTAATAAAAATTAAAAAAAAAAGCAAAAGAATTACATTATCTTAATTTCAACATAATTTTCAATATTTTTTTTTATAAATTACCGCCACGAATTTCTGTATTGGTAAATAATGGGGTCGCGAAACGAATATAGGAAAGATAAAGGTTCAACTTCGTGAATCGGTCCCTTGGTTGAAATCTTACAACAAATAACTATTTCTTCAAGACAATGCGGGGAAAAATTGAAAAAATATATAGTATAAGAATAACCAACAAAGCTTTTGTTTCGTAAAAATGTTCAAAATAAGCGTTTCCGATAACAGTTTATTGAATTTATACGTTGAGGTAAAAATTTGAGTAAGTCTCAGTGTTGATGCTGATAACGATGTTGAAGGTTTGAAAATTTCACTTTAGGATTTTAGTATTATCTAGTGAGTAATGGCATATGGAAGTTAATAAAATTCGTTCAAACCCAATTACAAAAAATATGAAATTTCGAAATTTTGACTTTAAAAAATCGTAACTCCGCCGGAGTTACTCCGGTCCTGGAAAAGTTTAACAAATGAAACAAGTGTCAATTGATTAAGAATTATGATGTTTATAAAATAACCAAAAAGTAAACAAATGGCCAAAGCCAAAATTCAAAAGATATGAGATTTTTAAAATTTGAACTTTAAAAAATTATAACTCCGGTCCTGGAAAAATTTAACAAACGAAACAAGCTTCGATCGATTAGGAACTATGATTTTTATAAGATAACCAAAAAGTAAACAAATTCTCTGAGCCAATGTTGAGAAAATCCATTTTAAAGTTTTATAGTCAATTTTGGTCCCTTATAAGGAACCTAAGGGCCTACCACTAGAAAAAGATACTCATTTTATAACAGTTTAAAAAAAATTGTCTAGATTACGACCAAAGTCTCACAGGAAGGTATGTTGTTTCTATGTACAGTGAAATCTCCCTTTACGGACACCTCCAATAAGCGGAAACTCTCATAAACGGGCAGTTTTTTAGGAACCAACTATTGAAGTAGTTTATATTTCTATCTCTATTTAGCGGACACCTCTTATAAGCGGACAATTAAAAAGCGACCAGTGCTGTCCGCTTAAGAGTGATTTCACTGTATAATGCTGGTTTTGGATTTTCAAAATAATAACGGCAAAGTTGTAATAGAAAAACAAAGAAATGGGACAATGGTTATATTGGCCACCATTTTTAATAAAAATATTGAAAAATATCAATTTAATTAGAGACAAGAGCACAGATGAAATATGTAGGTCTGACGTTGCAAAAAATTCACCCAAAATAACCCTAATATTTTGGACCACCCTGTCGAGATTTTATTTAAAAGCTGCTTTTGTCGATGAAATTATATTAAAGTGGCTCAAACCAAATTTCATCAAAATCAAAAGATTTTGATTTATTGACGTTACATACATACAGGGTGAGTCTGGATAGATGGGCCATTGGAATTATATGGAGTTCTGTGAGAGATATGAAAAAAGTCCCCAACAAAACTTTTTTATATGACCTACATCGTAAAAATATTTTAGAATATACAGGGTGTTTTGTTTAAGAGATACCTAAACTAACTTTGTTATTTTAAATGGAACATCCTATATATTTTTGCACATTCTAATTCCGACTCACATTTGTAATCAAATGGTATAAGGTTAACCGTTCTGGAGATATTGTCACTTTAATGCCTAAATGGAGTCTATTTTGGAGCCCTGTTTTGCTAGGGCTATAATCAAGATTTTTAAAATGTGTTTGTTGCACCCACTACTGATAATAGTCGACTTACAAAATACGTCACAAACTTTTAAAAACAGCCTAATACTATAATACAGGGTGATTACTTTAAGCGAAATGTAAGTTTTCTCTAATTTTTCAAATGGAAAATCCTGTATATTTTTGCAAATTTAGCATTTACTTTTTACCAGAAATCCAAATCTGAAAAAATATACAGGGTGTTTCATTTAAAAAAATCGTGAAAACGTACATTTCGCCTAAAGTGACCACACTGTATAGCATTAGATTTTTTGAACAAACTTACCACGTATTTTCTTAGTTGACTATTATCAAAAGTCAGTGGTGTAAGCAAATTTGAAAAAGCATACAGTCCTGGCATAACGACTTCAAATTGACTCCGAATGGCTCTATTTCTGCATCAAAGTGACGATATCTACAGAACGGTTAGTGATAGGTACATCGAACGTTATACATTATTAATTATTAATTTTACAGGAAATTCAAATATGGTAAAATATACAGGGTGTTTCATTTCAAATAACAAAGTTAGGTTAAGTATCTCTTAAATTGAACACCCTGTATATTCTAAAATATTTTTACGGTGTAGGTCATTTCGAAATAAGAAAGTTTTGTTAAAGACTTTTTTCACATATCTTACAAAATTCTATATAATTCTAATGGCCCATATATCCAGACTCACTCTGTACGTAGTACAGCCAGACTGACTTTTTGATTTTTTTGACATTTTGGATACTGTCGAGACACGTTTTTTTAATCATAAAATTAGCAAAATGAAATTAAATATTTCCTCATCAAATGTATGTATAGGCTTTACCCTTGTGGCAAGTCCTTCAGAAATTCAAGTTCAATATTAAAATAATGTACTGTCAAAGTAATATTAAATAATTTCTTAACAATTATTATATAAGTAGTAATTCAAATTAGAACTGAAATGTTATAGCTCTTGGTGTTTGAAAACAAAATAATGGGTTCTTGGCATGTTACTTCAACGTCCTTCTGTATTTTCTATACCTATAATTAACTCTTAAGACAAAGTTCACTATTCAATAATATAGTATTTACTTGAAAAAAATGGTTGTATTGTTTAAGAATTAGTATCTATTGAGCCAAGATAACCGACATTAAACGAAAATTGGTCCTTTGCGTGTTTCACAAGGTGCACATCATATGTTATCAATTAGATAAAACAACGGTCAAAGAGAATACAGAATCAGTCAAAATAAAACATTTGGAATTTGAACTTTTGCTCAAGATTGTAAAATTACATACAAGTAATAAATAAACGAGCCAAAAAATTTTACGTTCAAATTGAATGTTAGAGCTAGTAAGTAAATACTTCCAAATAGTTTATGTTTCCCTGCTATCTCGAGAGAGAAGACGAACTCTTGCACAAGCCAAACTATTTTAGAAAACCCATCAAAGCTTAAGATATTTTCGTTACTAGTTTCTACGGGGTAAAATTAAAATCAAACGTGTGTGTGGTGTGTATGTTATACCTATAGAACGATTAGTCTTGCTTTTTGTGCGGGATGTGTAAAATTACCTATAGCTATAGTTTTAGACGACCTTCAAAATTGGCATTTTCATTTGCTCTTTTAAAAAAAAGAGTGACAAATGTTAAAATTTCGAGGTCACTTAGGTACATTAAAAAGAAGCTGCTGGAACAAACCGCCAAGCAATTTCATTGTTTCGCCGTGTATCGTACACAACTGTCAAAATTTATTGCCATTAATGTTTAAAACATAATAAACAAACCAATTAGAACTCAACAACAGTACATCATTATCCACGTGCCACAACGTTATATCATAAATAACTTTTACTAACAAGAAGAAACAGTAATGTAAAGTAGCTCAGTAGGTAATTTTCAGAATTCCATAGAAAGTGAAAAGCGAACATCATTAATTCAAACTTAGCCCCCCGCGAGTAAAACTAAAATCAATATGATGCTACAAGAATATCATTAATGTGACCTTCTTCCTACTCTTACATAACATGTGCGTGTTTATAACTTGGCTTGCTCTTCATCTTTGTAATTTTATAACCCACATCCACATATTTCACTACTTCACGTCATCCTTCTCTTTTCCACATTTCCATTTCATTCATCAAGATAAAGAAGATAATTTCTAATGACTCACATTAATTCCTCACATTTACAAAAATCTACTAACAGGAAGTAACTACTCACACATCTTTTCATCAAAAATGCATTTATGCACTCGCTTTACATACCAATTCATTTTTACTTTTTTACCATCAACTTCTTCGTACGTCCTTACAAAAACAACAATCGGAAACCCCCAATTTAAAATAATCGATTTATCGAATAAATTGACTAACGTAACGTGAGTCATCCTCGTGAAGAGGTTTAAATCGACAAAACGAAGAAGTCGCGAGACGCGACAAGAATTTACCCCACGCAAAAAGGGAAATTGGATGAGTGTAAAACCTTTTGGTATTTAAACCAAAAAAAAATGAAAATAAAGCACAATCATTGTTTTAATCTAGATTTTGAGTCATTCAAAATTATTTGGAATTTATAAAATTAAAATGAGTATCAATTTTATTTCATTTTGACAAATTGAATGTAATAAGGAGTGGGGATATTACATTAGTTGGAGGAAATATGTGCCAGATCACAGGAAATGAAGAGTTTTTTTTAATATGACAAGAAGACATAAAAATTCCTGTTTTATTACAACCAAATGGAACGCCATTATCTAACATCATTTCTCATTGTAAATTTACAAAAAAAATTTGATTAACAATCCCAAAAGATTAAAAAAGAGAAAAACTAGAGAAACTGTTAATATTTTTGCTAAAGAAAAATTTAATTCGTTTTTTAAATTTTTCGTCCTTCGGAGAGCGCAAAAGAATTTATCCATAAACTTTTAGGTGCGCGTGGGAGTATTTACATGAGTTAAAATTGCAAATCAGACACTGCCCCAAAAATAGTATTTTATTCTAATTTTTGCACCATGTAAGACATCTCTGAATATTTTGGAAAGTCAAAAACGTCAACAGGACAGTACCGAAGTTTATTTTAATTAATGACTTCAAAAGCAAAATTTTATTTTAAGACTACATACAGGGTAATTCGTAAATTAGGGAAGCAAACCTTCAAACAAGAATTTTTCTGCATGGAATAACATCAAGCACTAGATGATACCAAGACTTTATACTGCATTAATTTTTTATGCTTACGAGCGGTGGAAATGCGCACATACCTAAATTGGTATTTATCCCCACCAATGCAGTAGTCAACGTATTTGAATTATTAAGAGGGCGTGGCCAAATCTGCGCAAACTTACCCCTACCGCTCTTCAAGTTAAATTATTTTAGCTGTACTACTTTAAAAATAAAATTAGATCATTTGAATATGATCCGTCTAGCCATGATAAACAATTTCAAAATAGGTCATGCCCAAATAAATATTATTGGAATGGAATATCTAGAACCATTGGGAGTAAACCGTTTCTTTTAGAAAAACTTTTCATTATTAAAACTTTTAGTTCTAACATTATGGTCATTTCATGGACAATTTATTATAACTCAAAAGATTGAGTTTGCAGATTGCTTCTAGTTTTCGAAATTCAAAAATTTAATTTAGATGCAGAATTTTATGCTCTACAACTTTTCTTTTAACATTTTTTTTGTGAAATAAATTGGGGAACAGGAAATTACGAAAGTATGATTTTTACATGTTATATCTCTACGACCGAGAGGTTTGGAGACCACCCTGTATAAATACCGCATTTGCAATATTATTTTTGAATTAATTAAATTCTTTATAAGTACCCCTTTGATTTATTCCTCCCCTTTTATAGAGAACGGATTGAGATTATTAAATATAAATTAAATAATGTTTCATCCCTGAACTAGAGGTAGTCATTATTTTCTGAATGATTTTTGGCGTGTGTGGTATCCCTTCAACATCAATACGTCAATATTATCTATTTCAAATAAAAAGCTCAAGCCTCGTGAAGGGTCACGGTTGAAATTTAATAATAGACAAATAATTAAGAAAAAAACTCAAATGGATGAAAATTACAGTTTCAATATATCGCTGCTAAGCTTCAATCATCACCCCTATGAAAATAAATAATTTATTCTCCTTATACCCAACAGACGAAAAGTCAGTTATGCTTTGTAAAGAATGTTGAAATTTAAAAACGAAGGTTGTGGAGAGTTTTCCAAATCACGAGACATATCTATCATTTTCAGTCATTAAAATTATCATGTGCCTGTCCGCTCATCTGTCCGTGCATGAACACGATAGCTTGCAAAAGAATAGATCTATTGTTTTCAAATTTAGTATTTCACGTTCAGTATGATTTGGATTATATTTTAGCTAAATCGACCCACAAGAGGGCAAACCACACACATTTCTGTTTTAATACATAAAACTTGTTTTCAATTACAAATGTGCGCTTCTTTATCTTTTCTATCTAAAAATCAAAGTAAACATGCAAAAGCAGAAGTGCTTGAAGGAAGGTTAAGAAAGGACCTTTTAAACCGGATGTAAAATACAATTGAAGTTCACTTGAATACACAGTTGCCCTCCAAGTAACAAACCCTCTTCACTTTATATTTTTCAGCAGCTCGATTTTCAGTTTTATGTAATTTTGAATTTTTTAGGGTTTGCCCTCTATCAATGTTTAGAGCTTTCTTATTTCGTTTATGTTTTAAATCTTCGATCCTAATTAACATAATTTAAAAGAATTCAAAAATATTTTTCTACTACTTGCTATTCCATCAAATTCGTGTTCTTCAAGAAATTCCATCATTCTCTTTCTTTCAGCAACATAATATCTTTTACACGATATTTCAGTTCAAATTGTCACGAAGCTTCTCGTTTGGTTTTTTCATCGTTTCTACTTGATTATGGTTTTTACTTTTTAATTGACGTCGTTTAAGATAATATTTTCAAGAAAAATCCTCTGATATGGCCTAAGAGGAAGAGTTTTGTTAACCGTTCCATGCATACGGACACATTTTTTTGCATTTTTGGTCTAAAGGGGACTCAAAAAGTCACCAAATGAAATTACGTTTTCACGAGAAACTTTCTAAGAGTTTTCACTTTTGAGGGTTAATGAAAATTAAATTCTTGTGTTTATAATATACAAATAGGCTATCATTTAGCATAAAATTACTTGAAGGACTTTAAAACAAACCTGCATTGCAAATTTTACGAATTAATTGATAATTAAGCAAGAATTAAAATTGTAAAGCACACACAGATATGTTAATTAAATTAAATGTTTTTTTCCATCCACTCTTTTTTGTTCGAAAATCCAAAGCCCAAACACTGTAATTTACTTGCTAATGATTTTAGTAATTCTATTATTCTTCGACCAAATCGCAAGAAATGAAAAAAAAGGTAATATCCTTGACCTTGCTTCGAAGAAGTGAGCAAGTTTTACTATTAATTAATTAAATGGCGTTTCAATTAAATGGTAAATATAGCAGTTGAAGAGGAAATGCAATTTTCAGTATTTTGACTAAGTGGAGTGAAAAGTGAAAATTATGTCGAAAGGTGAAAATTTTTTGTTTTTGCACCAATTTAATAAAATATTTTAAAGGATTTATTGTTAATTGGACAAATTTAGGACAAATTTCCGAAATTAAGATGGTTTTACAAGAATTGTGAGTTTATGAGGAAATTTATTAAAATAGAATCAACTGCCTTGCGCATTTAATTGGTCCAATTATTTAAAAATTTAATTTGAAAACCGTGAAAATGTCTTAATTGATAAGTTATCGAATGATTTAATTTTTTTTACTGAATAAATCCCGAAAGTTTCAATGTTCATCTTCTAACACACTTCATCCGATAAACAACCCTGACCTAAATTGAGCTAATTAATTTTTCTCGAAGATCTTTGCGTGGAAAATAAAGCTGTTGGAGAAAATTTATAAAAGATTGATTTTATACGTGTTTAAATATTAAGAGATACCTTTTCACCTAAAAGAATTAAATATTCCGCGATCGTCTTCATTTATGCAATACACATTAATAAATAACAACCTTGACCGGATTTTGATTAAAACTAGACAAGTTTTGTCTGTCAACTTTAAAACCTATGTAAGTACAGTATGGAGTTTTCCGTCAAAAATGAGTCACGTGTTTCGGGAAATTTTTAAAAAAATTCGCGAAGGGATGATCCGGATAAAAATTTACATGTTCTTTACGAACATCTGCAGGTATAGCAACAAAGAGAGGATTAACAGTTTAACAAAAGACTCGAACTAGAAGCAAATAAATTTAACCTATTCTCGACCTTTGCTAAATGAAAGAACACTGGCAGTCTAAAATTGTACCGAGTAGGCGTAAGAAACCAAGTCATCGACTATCATCAAGCCAACACTTTAGCTAGGAGTTCGAATTATTTAAAGAACTGTACGTATAAACGTATGCGAATGTGCGATTTAAAATTAATTAAATTCATACCTGGTTAAATCGTCGAAGAATGTCAACAAACATGTGAGGTAATAAATCGCTGCGCAATTTGAAGAGTACCACTCCGTTGTTGTTCGAGGATGGTCTCACGTTTACTCTGACTGCTGGGGAATACTACTACTCTAATGCTGCAGAGACTATCTCTGCTTGCTGGCAATTTGTGCGTCTTCGGCGAGCTGAGCTGCGTCAGCGTCAGCTGGCAGGGCATTCGGGATAGATCCCTCGGTTTCTCCCTACGTTTAGCTGTGCCATCGACCGCACCCTACACTTGGTTGCCCAACAACGCTATAATGTAACAAACTAAACGGATGCTTTGACACTCAACATTCTTATCGCTCTTCGTCTCTTCGAGATTACTATTTGACAACTAAAAATTTAATAATACAAAATTTTTTATTTAACGTATAATCTACAATTTAAAGTTATCCTCAACAACAACTTTGAGAACAATTTACTATTAATATTAAAGAAGGCAACCTTGACTGTTTAAAGTCTAAAAGAGCATAAATATATCAAACTACACTAAGAATATAATTCAACATAATGAAGGTAAATTTATTTTAATAATTTAAAAAATTACCAACTCGTAATTACGTTTACGCGATGACCAAGAGCCCCATCAGTCGTATACGTAGAGCAGTGTTTTTAAAACTTTTGCTCTTCAACAAGCAACTAGTAGATTTAGATTTTCATTCATTCATTTGCAACTAATCCGATTTAATTAAAGGTGATTAAAGGATTCGCAGACTTCACTTTAGTAACCAGGACCGCTCTTTCGACTTGCTGCTCATTTGCTCAATCTACGCATACAGACACAACAACAATCCTAATTTTCTGAATTTATTTTTTCTTCCAGAATATTTATTTTTTATCATTTTCTAAAACTCCTGAAAAACATCTTCAGGTAAAAAGGGCCCAAAATTTAATTTGACAGTTTTTGACATCCCCACCAGTTTGAAAAACGCTGCTCGAGTAATAAAGAAGAGTATCATCATGACACACGAACGAAACTATACGGATAATAACGAAAATTATAAAATTTAAATAAGAAACTAATAGACGTCACTTTTGATGACATGTTAAAAATAATTGAGAAAATTGCAGTAATTAGAAGAGCAATTATTCTTTTCTTAATCAATTTGTCTTATTCTCGTTTAGTTAATTTAAAATTTACAAACTTCCCCTGAGATGCTCCCACTCCCACGAAGTATGTTTAATTTTATACGCGCGCGTGGGCGTCTCAACAACCCTCCAGCTTCTTCATCTACCTCATTTATAGCTAAAAAGGTGAGATTTTACGCTAATATTTAATTGCGTGTTATATTATCGATACCGCAATTAAGCTCTTGCAGGGCTCTGAGCTGATAATTATTTAATGGCTGTGTTATACCCCCTCCCATTTTTCAATATTTTTTGAAATTATTCAAAATTTTAAATTTTATTTATTTTTAATACAAAAATACTTGGAACCATTTTTGACCTCAACCAAAATCATCCATGCGATCCTAAAGAACAACTTCTGCGTCCGTGCAGACTCGTCATAATATCTTAGTAATTGAGACTTCGATTTTGGACATTTATGACGTAATGATTACTAATCTTTTTGTAAAAAACTAATTTTTAATTCAATAAAAATAAATCTTTGAATTATACGTACGAGAACTAATAGTCAATGAAATTTAACATATTCTGAATTTTCACATCTGCGTTTGGGCTCATATTCAACTTTGACCCTGATCTATATGCCATTTTAGCCTTCCCCCTTAATCCGAGACTGTGATCATTTACAAATTTAATACACTGCTTATTGGCTTATTCTATGACTTAGAGCAGAGTTTCCAAAACTTTTTCTCTGATGGAGCATTTTAATGGTCTCTGAATATTGGCGGAGTACCTTGTGTAATTTAAAGGGTAAACACATAATTGACATAATCAATAAATCTTAGGAAAGGGAGCACTTCAAATCTTCAGAGAGTCAAATATTTACACTGAGATGATTATTGTTTTTCTAACTTTACAAAGTGGAAGTACAGCTACACGATCAAAAATAATTAATAGAAACCCCTAGATGGGCTAAGGGAGCCACAATCGGACTTGGACCAAATAAAACTTTTGACGACTATTTCTCACGCATTACGTTCAAACGCTATGTTTAGACATGAAAATGCTGCAGGCGATCTCATTTAGTCAGAAAATCAAGCCTATGAGATAGCACGACCGCTTAATTATGTAGCGGTCTCACTGAAACCACCGTCTACCACCAACGACAATTTAAAGTTGTTACTTTAGCGTGCGGTTTACCTGAGCCTTCACACTCTATAGATTCTAGAATGTAGTCTAATGAGTCAAATAGGGCATTTATCATAAAAACCAATAACGGTTTTAGGGTAAGTCAGGGCAGGTTTAGGTTAGGTTAAGGGTAAGGTAGGTTAGGTTATGGGTTGGCTAGGTATACCACATATTATAGGGTACATCCTTTATTATTTTTAATCGAGAAGAAACCAAAAAGGAGAAGACTGTGTAACGATGCGTTTATCTACGCGTTCAGAGTGTTACGAATCTTTAAGATCCTGTCTCTAATACAGGAAAAATTAACATCGTTTTCACGCGCAAGTGTTTTTCATTAAAAATGCCTCGTTTAAGCCCGCATCTATCACCGCTTAAAACATAATCGCATATAAAACATTTATGTAAGAGTTTGGCGATAATCGCAAAGATATGAGTATGAAGCGTACGGAGTAAGATGTACGGTTAAGTATCAAGCTGCGTTCTGATTGGTGCTAGGAACTTAGTGGTAGAGAATGAATAAATATTTTTTTTTTTATTTTTGTTTAAAAGTGTTTTAATTTGAACCCCTCCCTGCTTCGACTGAGCAACGCCAAAAGGCGGTAAACACCTAAACGCTCTTAGAACTTCAAATCTGTCCTTCTGTTACGGTCTCTGCGTTTTTCAAAAACAAAAACTAATAACTTAGACGTTACTTTTTGCAAAGCTCGGCGACTGGGATGCTGATTGATATTAACCAATCACAACACCGTAAATTACTCAGCTGCTGACGTTCCCTGAATGGTTCCGTTATTTCAAGATTAGGGTGGTGGTGGTAAGATAATCGCTAATGTAATGGCTCTTTAAGAGTCCTATAGGACCAGAATATATAGCCATTGAGCCAAATTTAAAATTTTCAATAAAGAAAAAATGAAACTGAGAAGAAAGAGTGTTAGAATGTGATTTTGGATTTTGAGAAAATTTAAAAAACATTTTGGTGATAAATTTTTGGGGTTTGTTTGTTCAGCTCCAGCCATTATTCATTTCCTTTTATAACGAAGTCAAGTTATTCATAATTTTCTTTTACTACGAAACCTTCAACCATGCAACAACGAAATTCTGTGAAAATCCAATTTAGGAAGAGTTTGTATAAATGCCAGAAGATTAACTTTTTAATTTTTACAATCATTAATAATAATTATTTAATTACACCAGATGTATTTCAACATTTAACTTTTAATAAATTCTTGTAGATTTCTTCCCTGTTAAAAAAGTACCAAGAGAGATATTTTTATTACGCTTTATTGATCGAAGTGTTCGTGGTGCGGCAGATCTTTCTTTACCTTCCGCCTCTGCACTCCCTGTCTATAACAATAGACATTTAAGAGAACGATCTCGAGCTAACATCTTCACGATTTGTTATATTGCTCTATAACAATTGTAATGACGACATAAACTAAGTTAAATTCATTAGACGCTTAACCTATTTGGTTAGCCTCCATCACGAAGGATAACATCATCAACGAAGGCGGCGGCAACTAGGCGGCTGCTTTAGCTACTCTAATCATTTTTCTTTTATGAGTTTGCGCAAAAATATACAGGAAACCTCGACATCGACGCACCTACATTAAAAGTGAAAATCAAAGATCAATCTTTGGAAATTGTACATTTTGAAAAGAATTATATTGATAGGCGATTTCATCTTAAGAAAAGTCCGATATAGGTTTTGCAAAACGTAACCTTTTCAGTCACGATCAATCAAAATGTTATTATATGATTTCCCCTTAGCTAGATTTTAAGTCCCTACCGGCGTTTCAAGAAAAAGTCCTACCACCTACACACGATATACAAACGTCGACACACAAAATTTTCTTTTTTAAAAAACAAAAGTAGAAAAGCGCAACTTGTTGTTCGATTTCAAAATTGTCCAACCAATAAAGAAATTTATTTAAATTCCAGCACCAACGCCGAACGATAAAAATTTAAACTTGGGTTCACCTGATGAAAATAGCTATATCATAAACATAATTACTTTACTGGTAAACTGTAAGTACCCAAGATAAGTGGTTTACTTTAAGATCCTTTATAAAACACTTTATTAGCCAACTTATCTTAATTACTATTACAAAAAATTGTTTTTATTTCTTGATATTTTTAAAAAATAAACTTGCAATAAAAGTAACATTTTACGTCGTTCTCGTTGTTTAAGCAACTATTAGTCATTAAATCTTCTGGAACGTGTAGCTACTACAGTTTGATATAAAAAATCAAATTTTATGGAATCGTTGGGAGCCGGGCGTTCTTCAAGGCCCACAGTGTTGTAGAGGGCCCGGAATAAAGGTAAAATAGTAAAGGAAATTGAATGCTCTATAACTTCTATTCTGAAGACTTTTACTGTAAAACAAAGGGCTGAAGTGCTAGAGGCAAAAGTTTGACTTTTCATACGTTATCGATTTTTGTGGGCGGGTATCTCAAAAACTATAAGGAATAGAAAAAGATGAATTAAAGCAATCTTGTAGGAAATTTATTAAGCTTTCATTCTGCTAAGAATAGTTTTTTCCCTAGGATACACCGTTTTCGAGATATAAGCGAAAACCCTAAAAACGGGACCTTTTCACCTCCTCACTCTCTTAGCTACAACCGGAGTTTTTTAGTAAGTATACCTCTTAACTAATTCAAACACTTTTTATTCATAAAATAAAATTCCACACTCTTCTAAGCGCTCTACAACCTCTTCGTGGACTAGACTATAAATAAACATCTGTTTTGTGAGCTGCAGGGGTAGTTCACAATTTTGTCGAGTCCCGAAAATAATTAGCGCCTCAGGTCCCAACGTTCTTTGATCCGGCCCTAGTTGGAAATGCTTTTTGCTATTGTTAAACTTGGTTGATAGGGTGATGGTCAAAAAGTGTCTAAATTAGAGCTTTCTGGTGTAGATCAAAGTTCCTTTTTTCTACAGCTTTACAGATTGATACATCTGGATAATGTCCTATACAAAGACTCTTGAGGTCTTGGGTTGTCTCAAAATCGAAGAAGACAAGTAATTGGGTGATTAAAGACGCACTTTCCAAATAAATGGATCGGCCATGGGAGTCAAATGCACTGGCCACTACGATCTCCGGATTTAAATCCATTGGATTATTTTTTCTGGGAAAATATGAAGTAGCATGGACACTAACTAAAAACTATACTTCTTGCAGTTACTGAAAATGATTCAAAATGCAGAATGCTCATAGAGTATTTAACATCACCTTTCACCTATCGAAAATGTATGTCATCGAGCTATAGTAAATCCACCCTGATGCACACGTTGCTACGTGGATAAACAATAGATCAATAGATGACATTGTCCTTCTATTTCCAGAAAGGAAGAAATTAATATGGTCGAGTGAAACAAAAAAGCGCAATAATTTTCATTCCTTAAAAACCAAAAAGAGCTTCTATGCGTTCTGGAAAATAAATTCAGCATTAGACAATGATTCAAAATTGACTTAAACACTTCCATATGAGCAATACATTGTTGCTTAGAATTAAAAACGCGTGTTTATGTAAATTAACTTTTTAAAAAGCCATTAATGAAGCACGCATTAAAGCCTCCATACGTTTGTATTGCAAATTATTAAACAATTGAAGAGAAACGGTTAACAACAAAACTTTAACGTCTCTTACTTTTATTAAATACAAACAAAAAGTATGACTCAAGATGTTGTGAAACTTCTTAACAAAGTAAATGTGTCAAGTACTTGCTTATCTTATCGTTGTTGATTATATTGACCACCTAACATAATCGAAATTAGATGTAGGTTCCAAAAGAACGAGCGTAAAATTGATGGAAAGATCAACGCGAGATTATTTTACTCTTTATTAGTAGCGAGAACTTAAAAAAAATGGAAATTTTCCATATACTAATTTTATTTTGGCAAAATTTTGCACGTAAAATGAGAACTGTGCAATTTGGGTTGGCACTAATTTTGAACAACATGACACTATTCAAAAATAGCTCTTGGTAGACAAGACAAAGATTAGTTTAGCACAACAAAGAATTTAAATTAAAAAAAGTTGCAATTTACACTCAAAGTGCCACATTGCCAAAAATTCTTGCATTAAACATTTCAACTGGGAGCACCAAAACGTCTTAAGGAAAAAAGTCTTCATTAATCATTACAACGCTTAGATTACGTTTGTTAACTTCTCATTAACTTGAGACACTATGTCTGTAAAAAATCACGATTAGTGAGAGCATTTGGAAAAAAATCTTTATTTGTCGATATCTAGTAAGTAATCTATAGGCGATATGAAGACTCATTTTGTCTATTTACATGGCCTCAAAGCTTAACGTGAGTACAAAAAGCAAGCTTCAAAAGAAATATGTCAGATTCAACGTCAAAAAAATTGCCATCATAGTATAAGAACCATCTTTGAGTTTTTACCTTAATCCAAAATAGAGCAAATTCCCTCGAGTTCTATTTGATGGATTAAACTAAAAGACTAAAAGTGTAATGTACCTATACATTAGCGAACGAAAACTATGGGATTAAAGTGAGAAGATGTGTAAGAGGACAAATTAATGCTAAAACACGTCATCGGAAAGCTTTAAACTTTTAAGAGCGGAAATTGCTGAAGTTAATTTTCAATTTCAATAACTTATGATGTGTATGCTGACTGACTGCTCTTTACAAAGCACGCAACAAACAATTATTTTTAATATTTTGAGGAAAACTCTTTAATTCGCTTAAACTCACTGTTTAAAAAATGCAAACATTGGAAGTAAAATGGAATTTGTCAACAGATCATTTTAGTGCAAATATATTTTTCGTTTGAAATTCAAAGGTAAGTCTGTAAGTGTTCAAATAAATTTAGAAATGGGTAGTCACAGTATCAAATTACTCAACTTGAAAAGCTTTGAAACGTGAACAAATAATAAATAATGAAAAAATAAAAATATTTTACCTAATAGGAAAAACAAATCAATATTTGTCTTAACGAAAAACTAAACCTCTTTCAACGAAACAACTTTTCCTAAAACTTAAATGATTAAACTAAGCAAAGATGGAAATAGTTTTTGAATGGAAATTAAAGGCTAAAATAAAAACAGGATTGAAAATTACACGAAGTTAATTCGAGGGTTGGAAAGTACTGTTTTCCAATTGCTTTTTTTTCTACTAATTGTGTGGTTGAAGCAAAAGTTTTCAAGATAAATAAGGTTGTACTTACTAAGAGCATTTTAGTTTGGAATTTTTTAAAAGTTAAGGAATTAAATGAGATAAATAAAGTTTTAAAAAAATTACAAAAGATATGGACGAGAATACCAACAAGTAAATCAATAGGTGAAAGAGTAAAGATGGCCATGACCGGAACGGGTGACGAAAATTACAGCTCATGTATGGTCAAAATCAAATTTATTTCTCAATGAGAATTAAACGAACTTAAAATAGCATTAGAAAATAAATAATGATGTTAAAATTATCTACAAGGAGCTTTTTGGAGCGAACAGTTCTTTAGCATATACAGTAGTGGTGGATATATATCTAGAATTTATTATGTTACCGAGGGAAATCTTTTACTTTATTAGCATAAAACCAAGAACTAATATGATGCAATTTTCTAGAATCAGTTCAAAACAACGCTTTTCATGAATATGAGCAAATAAATAGTTTATTAATTTTTAACCCTCACTCAGGTCACTTTTTACTAGTACGTCCTCAATATTTTTGACTATTTTCTGAAATTTTAAAGCCACTTTAGGTTTATTAGTTTAGAGGAGAGAGGATATACCAGGGCTGGATTATCCATGAAAAACTCCAAAAACTTATAGGATTAAATTCAAAAACGGTGGGCCCTAAGGAAAAAATTACTTTTAGAAAAATGAAAGCTTATCAAATTCCCTACAAAAATGTTCCTAAATTTTTTTTTCTATTCTTCACCGGCTTCGAGATATCAGTCCGCAAAAATAGTTAATGTATGAAAAGAAATTGCTTCACATAAAATAGTAGATGAAATTTAATGCTCTACAAATTCTTTTCTGAAGACCCTTACTGTAAAATGAAGGCCTGATGTGCTAGAGGCAAAAGTTTCACAAAAAACGTGAGGCAAAAATTTGTTTCATGCATTAACAATTTTTGATGGCCAATATCTCGATAACTAAAGGAATAGAGAAAAAAAATAATATAAACAATCTTGTAGGAAATTTCATAAGCTTTCATTTCACTAAGAATAATTTTATCCCTAGGATCTCCGGTTTTCTAAATATAAGCGAAAACCCCCAAAACAGGATCATTTCACCCCTCTCCTAGCCTTAGCCATGTAGTTAATAATTTTTTACCTCTTAACTAATATAAACACATTCCTGAAAAAAAAAATTTCACCCTCTTCCATGTTCTCTAGGAATAACACTTTCGTTGACTATAGAAGTAGCGTATAAATTAACATTAATAATTTGTTTTGTGGACTACATCAGTGTATTTTTGGAGGGTCCCGAAAATAATTACCGCCTGAAGCCCCAAATTCGTTGATCCGGTCCTGAGATATACCTAACGAAATTAACCATTGGACCTTTGAGCCCCCATTGGAGACGGATAGATGGGGAGCGGACGGACGAACGAACAGATAGACAGGAAGCCAAACATAAGAAATTTTGTTTCAAAACAAAGAACATACCCATCTTATTTTCTCTTTTGTATGAGAAATCAATTAGAAAAAAATTTATTTAAGACAGACAGACCGACTATACGAATGGAAAGAAAGATAGACAGACAGGTGGAGAGACAGATAAAGACCAGAAATTTTTTTTTAAATCGATATAACCACCATTTTTCCTTCTTAGTATGGAAATGCAATTTACCAAACAATAAATAATTTCAAACAGGCAGGCGGGCTGAAAGACAACTAGTGAACAGACAGACAAACAAAGATGAGGAATTTAATGTTTCAAAATTGATATTATACCACATCTTTTGCTCTTTCGTATGAGAAATCACAAGCAGTATACCTAAGTATAGTAAAGCAGTAAAAATATAATTTATTGCAATTCTAATTTATCCAACATTTTTGGAATCTATACATTATTATTAGAGCCCCAGCTATTAAAATAGTTACACCACTTTACAAACCATCCTTTCAATGAACTGAAATGTCATCACTAAGATTCCATGTTTCAGTTATTCTTCGTCAAGTTAGTAACTAATCAATATCCTTTGTTTTCACGAATTGTCAGAAGCGGATCTATAGATTCCTCGAAGAATGAGTAACTCCAAAATATTTTATGTTGTTAGGGACAGTGACGTAGTCAAAAATTTTTATGCAACTTTAGATAAGATTACATATCATTGAATAAAGAAATACCTACCCCCTACTCTACCAGGAAAGAGACATTTAGCTAATATTATAGATTGCAATGGTTTTCTAAATATAGCGATTTCCGGTCAATTTCTCCAATAGAAATGGTCGCCTATACTCCCACTTATAAGGGAAGATCATGACAGCCAATGATAATGCAAACTCTACAAAATAAATGAGTCATCCATATTTATCCAAAATGTCATTTCCGTCGTATTTTCTCTTATATGCAACGATTGCTAACCTTCCTTCTGGATCTTTATATTCTAAGGGTACAAACCATCGCGTCATCTTAATTGATTTATTACTACCGAATAGTTCAGTGATTGAGAGGGAGGATTCATCGACTTTGCTCTCGATCCGCCAGTGCAAACAGTGGCTGGTTTAGACGGAAGTGATTTAAAGGCAAACAGCCTTATTGTCCATTCTTCCACTGCAACCACCGTATCTCTTTTTCAGTTGCTCATCTATACTGCTGCTTCTTCCAAAATGTAAATCAGAAGACTATTTTTATAGAATAAACTTAAAATTATCTTTTTGTATAGGTACTCTGCTAGTAATCTGTGAAACGTTTACAACAGGATTGCATGGTGATAAAAATGACCTCAAAAGAGCGTTTAGCTAAACTATCGATCAATCGATCTCTTTTTCAAGTAGCCAATTTATGCATGACATCTTCACTTGTTAAAAAAGTTGAGTTCTCGCGTGTCATCAGTCTTCATTGTCATGCCATAATAATACAACGTATACCTATGTTGGTTATTACTATTTAAATACAGTAAACAAAGCTTTTAACACGTTTAATTACATAACACGTGCCATGTAAGAATATACTTCAACACGTTTTTATATTAACGAACATCAAGTCAACAAGCAAGTCCAACTTGTCCTTCCAAAGAAACACAAAGAACCAATTATCAGTGATTAGAAATAATTTAAGCTACTCATGTTCCAGCTTAATCATTACTAGATGTGACGCTCCATACCTGTAATGTTTTACAAGGTTACCAATATTATGCCAATGCATATTCATAGAAACAACACCTGTAATAGCTCAAGATGACCAAATGGTCAATTTAATAAACATTCTTAGTTGTCAATAAAAAAGAGCAACTCATAAAATTCCTCAAGTAAATTAAACAAATTAGGTGCGCCTCCTAAATAATCTGCAAAAAAATTTCTTCTACAATCGCTCTTCTCCTTTTTAAAATTTTATCAAACATCTTATCATGTAATAATTGAAGAGATTAAATGAGCAATTTAAGATAAAAGTTTAGTAACCTTATCGAACATTTAACGCGAGGTGTGGTTCCATCCGCTTTTCTCCAAAGTCGTTCATGTAATAAGACGTTTCCGCTTTAAGTAACTTGCTCGACTTCGATTATTGTTAAAGTATGATTCTTAATAAAATGACGTTCAATAAGGTGTGAATTTAAAATTAAAATTGATAGTAAGATATACGCAATTTAATTATTTTACTTTTGCAATTTCCGGGTAAATTCAAAATTCTAAGATATAGAGAAATGAGCAATGGCTATAGAAACGTCTAATCTGTTGTAATCTATTATCAGTTGCATAGCACAATTTTCCTTAAATAGTTAGGTAATTAATTAAATTTAGAGTTAATTTCAATTTCAACTACCTGTCATCATAACATCACCCCGGAGGATCTTATTCCAGAAACAAATGACCATAAGGGTTGTTTTTGATAGACGATTCAAATTAATTAATGAAGGCAAAACGAATTTTATTTTTATTAACAAAACTTTCATAAATTATTACACACAACTTTTCTTCAATAATTTTCTTTAAAATTTTCATGACCTCCCAATTGAAAAGTGCAATTAAAATATAAAGAACACGGAAGTAAACTAACTAACGAGGTTATTTAAAAGACTATTTATTCAAGAACAATTGTTTTTAATATTTTAACCACAACTAATAAAATGTTTTAAGTTGAAGAGAAGAGCAATGGTGTAATAACTGTTCGATGAAGACCTTGCATCATGAAGAAACTCTGACGTATGTAAAAATAATAAAATCATTTAAAAACACTAAAAATAGCACGAGGAGCCACAGAAACTGGAGAAGAGCCCCTTCTTCATTCTCTTCCAGAGAGTGCCGTGATTGTGAGTACATTGTAATCACGCCTTCCTAATCTTGAATGCAACCCAAATAACAAATCTCATTACAGTGTAGATCAAACTACAGCTCCACCAACCAATTTTGCGTTTCGAAAAATATATCAATTAAAATAATTTTATTTAAAATATTTTCTGCGGGAAAAGATTCGTCCAATCATAATCAAGAATTCAGGTTAGGTACAGGCATAGTTAAAAGTCGCGTGTATCTTCAACTATTTTAGGTTATGATAACACCTTTCAAAATGACAGTAAAGGCTCGTCTTCACACACAGGCTTGCCTTCCGGTTTGCCTGCGCAGGCGGCCTGAATAGGCCACCTGAATGCTCCGGTTTAGCCTGTGCAAGCCGCCTGACTTTATGTCTACAATGCTCCGGTTTGGCCTGTGCAGACCGCCGGTTTGGTCTGTGCAGGCCGCCTGCACAGGCAAACCGGAAGGCAAGCCTGTGTGTGAAGACGAACCTTAAGTTGTCCTTTTCAAATGCACTGTCTTAATATGAACCTATATTGAATTTTGGTGACAGTTACTTGTCAAATTTAGCGGCTGAAATACTTTTAACTCGTTGTGTACTTCAAAATCTATGACAGAGCTGGCCACGCCCCCTCAGCTCGCTAATAAAGTTGGTGGTACTGTAGATAATTTATTAAAATTTAATAAATCAAAAAATGGATCAGTGTAGGTAACTATCGAACTTCTTATAGAATACAACTATTGTGACAACACTGGTGACAACTGTCATATATCACAATAATTTGAAATTTGTCTACACTCTACAGCATACTGATCCATTTTTTGCATCATAAAAATGTGACTATCTAGGCTGATATAGACTGTAATGGTATTTGTTATTTGGGTTGCAGTCAAAAATCGTCAGGGGCTACAAGTTTCTTGGCTCACACCCTGTATATAAATTATTATTATTATCACATTTAAGTGATGATTGATTGGAATAACTCCGTCAGGACATACTTGCTGTTTGCAGCATCTCCCTGATTCCTAGCTCAGGTCAGCAGGTTACCAGAAACTCAATATTGGACAAACCATCTAACGTGAGAAATGGGCAAATCCTAGCACAGGACAAGAAAAAATGTAACGGAGTTGTCCATGAGGCCAAGATTCTTCAAGAACTCCAATGCAGGGCATTATAAAGGGCATTTTCAGCTTTTAAAAAACATGTAGAGCCTAAAAGAAGGCTACCTTTGTAAATTAATTTTGTAAGGCAACCTTACAAAATTTCCTATTTCCTAATTTTCCAAGGAAAATTACTAAGACAATACATGTGCCTAAACGCTATTAGGTTATGGAAAATTATGGGCAAGTCGAAGAAAGAAATATAAAATGAATTTTTAGTTATTTGAAAAAGAAAATAATTGGAAACGTATTCAAAATAAAAAAAAGCAAAAAATAGATAATCGTTTTGATTGATTGATTGATTGATTGATTTGATTGATTTTCTGACCTTATTCCCAAAATTGGGTAAAAACGCTTTTGAATCCTTCCATCTTATCAGATTACTCGAAGAACTAAGTTCAAAATCCATCTAACAAGCCAGTGTGATAAGTTTAAATTGGGAAGGCCGAATAAAATAATGTCTTTTAAATTGATTAAGTCCCTATATAAATTAATTGGTTCTTTCATATTGGCTATAGATATTTAATGTTGTGATAAATTTCATTAAATAATCTTAATGAGGTAGTCGGTTATTAAAGATAAAAATTAAAAAGACATTATTTAACTTTTGGTGCTTCTTAAGACGTAGTAATTATGAGCAAATCATCCTTCACGTTTTTTTCTTAAATTTCTCGCCAAGCAGGTAATTAGTTTTTTATTCCAAAAGTGTTTGTGTTAAGACTCCATTGTCTAAACTGCTGTAAGAAGTTAAGAAGTGTAGGTAATTGTACTATTATGCAAATGTGGACCATTTAGAACCAATTACCTGTATAATTCAATTTATTTGCTTCTGTTTCCCTTAACCTCATAAGCAAAGTCCGTATTTTACAGGTCACAAATGCATGGAAGTTACGAGCTGATATTTCTCAGAAGATGATAGAGATATAAGACTGGGTCTTCCGGAAACTAGTTCAAGGAAGCCAGTAGAACTGGAGACCTAAATGTAAAAAAAAAATCAATTGGCTTTTCCATGTGCAGAATTTTGAAAAATAAACGTAGTCCTTTTCATCTAGAAAAATTAGAAGTTCTAAAACACATTTTACCAACCCCTAAGTTAAAAAATAGTATTTAATTGAGAAAATGTAACAAAAATGTTGCACTGTTTTGTAGCTGCTTTAAAAGTCCTTTTTCCACAGTCGATAATGTTATAATAATTAAGAAACCACAAAAATTCAACACAACACATCGCAGTTCTAAGAGTTCCTAACCCCATTCAACAATTACAACAATTCTGCACCTAACGTTTAAAAAATCCATTTATTAATAAATTCGATTAGCATCTCCTTTTCCATCAAAAGCTATCGTTTAAAAAGCACAATTTAATTTAATTCAAAATTCGCTAGGTATAAAGAAGCACATCATCTTATAGATGAAATATAATAATAAACACTGGCGAGTATAAAGAAGACACGGAACATGTTTCGAAGCACTTCATCCGGGCATTGTGCCAACTTTTGTTTTGCATTCATTTCTTAAACCAAAGGTCATCTTACAGCCGTTTTTTTTTAATCTACCTATTATGCAAGAAGATTTGTTCGAGGATATCAACATTTTTAATAAAAAAAAACTATTCCATTGATGAAGGTGATGATCTGATGATGTTAGTGAGCGAAGAATAAGTAACACACGAACACACCCACATAAGTAGAATTAAATTGATCTAACATTCGATATTGTACGCCCATCATCAACAAGGTCAATCAAAAGCAGATGTGATCAGTTTTAAGTAGCTGGATCTGTCAGTGATGAATTTGAGGTTTTATAATAGGTTACCAAAATATGCATTTATTTCCTTTATTTAAATAATTTATTAAACCGCACCGCATTGCACTGGTTAAAAAAAATTTACATTTGAAGTTCATTTTTCAAAAACAAATTTTTTACTTCTGTTATTTTTTCATTGTCCTTACCACGCAACAATCGATCTTTTTTACTAAAATAATAATGTGATGGAAATTTAACGACCATCTGAAAAAGTTTGTCCAACTATAAATAATCAAGAGTCGAAATAAAGTCAAAATTTTGAACTTAACATACGCCACAATCAGTCTAAATCTAAACTTGACGCGAAAATAGAATTTGACAATTTTAACTTTTTTTTTAATTTTCCCTTCTGGGCCTCTTTTCTTTAGATTTTACTTGCCAATACGAGTTGGAATCTTTACAAATTAACTATTTAAAAAAACGCACCTTTAAAGAAATGTTGAAATGACAACAAAGCTGAATTTCACCAACGACGAGTTCGCGACTAAAGAAAATAACAAGGACGTCAACAACCCCTATTTACTTATCGAGGCGTCTCCTCTAAACATGTTCATGTATACTCGCCGATATTCATCTACTTATGAGTGGCAAGTTTTTCGTACCAAGAAGAAACGTCAAACCTTCTTTAAAGATGGATTCTGCAATGCAGACAATATCCGGTATTCATCAAAAACCCCAATTCCCCGTACCGACGAGTAGGAGACAGGTGGCTAAAACCGTGAGTTCGGGGCTAGGAAGGAGGGCAGCAAAGACCGTCGAAGACCTCTGCGATCAATACCAGCACAAGCTACAACCGAGCACTCCCTGAAATCCTCGCCAGTTACCAGCCAGCACGCATTCACATTCAATTTTATATATTACTCTCAATTATTTTCTTTACAAAAGCTACAAAATTATAACAATCAATGAAACTGTTTCAAATACAAATAAAATAAAAATCCGAATTTGTTTTAAATAAAATCAGTAATCGATAGGCGATGTTGAAATTACACTAAAGGAAAGAGATGAATTGTTGCATTAAATATCATAATTAATAAAGTTGAGAAATTATTGCTTCTAATTTTAATTAATTAGGCTTGTTGGTGTATATTCTTCGAGCATTAAATGATTCAAAATAGGGTCTTTTGGGACATAGTTTGAATTGAAACAATTGTTCCTTGTTGAATTACAAAACAACACTTCTCTCAGGACCGCATCTGCCTCTTTAGCGATCCCAATGCTAAACATAAACAGATAAGTACATATCCTAAACACAAATAAGAAAAGACAATATTAATTACAAATATCCTGTGTTTCTCTGTAAAAGTATCGTACTCCAAGGAAAAAATTACTCCTCAATGGAATAAAAAGATCTTTAATGAATGAAGTCCTGGAAGTCTTAAGTAGTGACCATGGTTCGTGGTTATATAGAAATTGAAAATGCAAAATCATACTTAAGTAATTTTGTGGTTCCTTAATTATTTTAGACAAAAATGCTTCAAATAAAAATAGTAGCGCAGAAAATTCTGTATCTAAATCAATAAACAAAATTAATTTTAGAAGCTTTTATAACGGCAGAAATTAGATAAGAAAATGTTGAAAAAGCTTCAAAATAGTAATATAGCCATGGGTTTTGATAATGACATGATTTATTTTTCAGTGTCAAGTTAGGAAAACTGGGAAAACCCATAGCTATCGCTATTATGACCTGTTTTCAACATTTTCATATTTCTTTCGTTACGAAGCATGCAAAATTGCTTTTACGTGTTGATTCAAATGCAGAATTTTATTCCCTTCTACTTTTATCTGAAGCTTTTTGGTCTAAAATAATTAGGAATTCATGAAATTACGAAATTTATACATGTAAAATCCCAAAAACCGAGACCCGCAGCCACAATAAGGTACATGGACGGAACTGGGAGTACAAAATCTAGTCACAAATTTTAATTTCCTCCCAAAGGAAAAAAATAGCTAGTAAGGGCACTCAAAATAGAATTGTTAGATAATAATTGAAGCAATTTCTCTATTTTCCCTCAATTAAGTATTTTTGGCCAATACACAACTCAAACTGAATATCGAGCGGCCACCCTTAAAATGTCATCGCTTGGAGTACGTGCAGAGGCACAGAATAACACCCAGTCGATACTAAACCCAGAGTTCCTAACTTCTTTTCCTCAGTTAAAATTCAACAATGTTACACGTTAATTATAAATCTCCATAACGTAACAAAAATTTTTTCGAAAAAAAAAACATACAAAAAGATTGATGGTATCTAATAAGTGCATGCATATCTATAAAGAACAATCTAACAATAAGTTTTCTTAAAAAAACTTCTTGAACTAGAATGAACTTTACTATGTTTTTCATCGTTAGCAGTTTTCAAGTATAAGTTAGTTTTGCTTTTGCAGCAAATATTTGTTGTGTATTCAGACAATAGAAGCTGTTTGCAGATCGACTTTTTTCAGTAAAAAACGAAAACCAAAAAAAAAATAATTTACAGAACGGAAATACAAAATACGTAAGAGGAAAATTGACCGCGTTTCCGTTAATTCGTTATCGATAGCACTAAACAAAACAGCCAGAACCCAATTAATTTATCGTCCGTTAGAGCGAATTTCCACATAAAGTAAGAAAATTTTAGAAACTTCAATTAAAGGCTCAGTTGATAATTTCATCCATACACACGGTGCTAAAGCGAAAAAAGTCGAAATCGCTCTACCAGTTGAATATCACACGTCTTGATCACTATTTATTGTTTTAGGAAGGGAGTTTCGACCAATTTTCTTATACAATTGGAAAAGCAATTTTACATCCATCATGAAACAACAAATGAAAAGTTCAATAAACTGAAAAAGCAAGATAAATAATCGTTTCCAAGAAAACTTCCATTAGGATTGTTAAAAGTCGATTAATCTAACCGCCCTTTATACTTACTAAATTTTTCTCAAATAATCGATATTTCTCGAAAACTTAAAAACAAGTGAAAATTTTAAGATGAAAATATAACAAGGATGGCTGTTTAAATTTCTATTTGAACGAAAAGTACAAAAGTAAGCAAGCAGATGAAAAGTTGTCAGATAAACGGGAGAAAAACAAGTAAGAAAGATACTGAAAATCAATAACAGTTTCAAAAATGTATAAGAAAAAAAATTGATGCTTCACATTATTTTGCGGTCCAAATAAAATTTACTGACACATTCACGATGACGTGTTCATCATTTGATGAGGATCGAACAACTCTTATTTTTTTCACACGACAAAATTATCACAATTAAATTTTCTTAGTTTTTGACAAGAAATTTGGCACCAAAATTATTTAAATTGCTTTAATAGAAAATAATACCAGGATTGAACTTGAAGAAATGTCAGAGCCGAACTTGTAGAAATTTCAGAGCCAAATTTGACCAATGCATTTTTTCCAATTCGTTTTCATAACGTGTACCAATTTTTTCAAACCACTCTTCGCTGTAGATGCCAGACCTCCGCCTCGTTCAAGTATTTAGAGGTTTATGGTCCTCTTTGGGTTGTCGTGGAAGTTTCTAAAATCGTATATCCTGCAACTGTTGGTAAGTATCGGTTGAAATACCACTGGGTTTGCTGTGAAGAGGAAAACTGTTCATAACAAATTGCTTAATAGCCCATAGATTACGTCGTAAAATATACACCTATAATGCACCCCAGAGAACCCTCCAGAAATATGATTTTCTTTTCACTACCCTAGTTTTTCCTATAAAACACAAAATAATGAAAATGTCTATTTAGTACACCTACACAAAATTGCTTATTGATTAGAAATATTCCAAAATCATTTTCATTGAAATAACATTTAAAGCAACGCACCACAGTGACGACGCCCCGTAGGCGGCAAAGAGGGTGCTAGCCCCCCTTGAAAATGGTCTGCCTCCCCAATAATATGTTGACCTGATACATAAAATTCAAATTTTTGCTATTGTTCTTATTCGGCAAAATGTTAATTATAGTATTAGACTGGACCCATAACAGAAAAATTGGGGTGATCTTATTCAGGCCCACCTTTTGGGAATAAGCTATTTGAGTGTCAGCAAACACGAAAATCTGGTTGGCTGCCAAAACCACAGGCTTAAAGCATGAGGACTGTTAATATTAAACTTCTAATTGATGAGGAGAGCTGGAAACCCACCTGATAGGGATGCCAAAGTAAAATCATACTTTTTATGTAAAAAGTAGTTACTTTGCCAGTGGCCAACCGAAATACCCTTTATGAGTTAAAAGTTTATGGGTGTGGGTGTGTTGTAAAAAGACGTTAATTTCAACCCAACTGCCACGCTCTCAGAGCGATTGTACAGAGTAGCCAATATTTTTGGTCGATTCTTTTGATAAGAATGAAAAAATGTCAACATTTTTGCAAATTGGATGCAAATTAATTGATTTAAAAACAAAGATTTTTATTTTTCTGTCTTCTAGCAGTGGAAGTCATTGAAGATTTTTTTAAATTGCAACCTTATATTTTCTTGGTGATTTGGATATTTATTATAAAATTATGATTTCAAAATGTGCACAATGTTTGCTCCTGACAGTTCCCAAGATTTAATGTTTAAATGAAATTTTTACCAAGGAATACAATTATTGTTGTTCGTAAAAAACTGTAGCCCCTCTTGAAACTTTTGAAATTGCGCCTGCCCCCCAGAAAATATATGCTGGCGTCGTCACTGGCACCAAAGCTTACCAAAATTATTTTTGTAGGTTTTAGTTTTAGGCAGCCTGCACACTGCACAGGCCAAACTGGAGCCTCTGGACAGAGTTCAGGTGGCCAGAAGGCAAACCAGAAGGTAAGCCTGTGTGTGTGAATTTTTCTCCATAATTCAGAAAGTTGGCAATCCTAAAGGTAAAATGAGTGCGAAAAAGTAAAAAATTGAAATTTCAAGTGAATTTCAATTTGTTTTGTTACTACTAGGTATTTTTGACATCAACGTACTATAGATTTTAGAAAATATGACATTTACAACAATTAAAATTTTGACAACTGTCAAAAATAATATTTCGATATTTTCTATATTTCTCGATCGATTATAGAAACAATTTTCCTCGTAATGAGAGAATAACCGAGGCACGAGAGAACGGATAACCTAAGGGTTGATAAATGTTGAACCCCTGTTGATTTTAGGAAGCAAGAAAATGGTTCAAAACACATTTTACGCTAAAGCCTTATCAAATTCGACGATATCGATAGATTCAATAAGTAATGATCTTCCACTTCTAGCGTTATAAGCAGCACCATAGGTGGAGAGTACAGCGTCCAAGAGAAATCAATCGAGATACACCCTTCCCTAAAAATAATTTATTTAAATTTTTAAAGTTACTTTAAATAATAATTTACTAATTTTATCGGAAGAAACCTTCCCTTAATGTTAAATCATAAGTTCCTTTGAAGAAAGCATTTTAGCTCTCCAATCCCCACCACCTGCTTTTAAATAATGACAAATTGTTCATCACCTAATTTCAAAATAAATATGCAGGTAAAATAAAATAAGTACGTTCAAAATCCTTAAGTCAAAAGTAATTAGAAGTTGCAAATATGTATTATTATCGCAATTAAGAGCTCCAGCCTTGACAAAGTACCTAGGTACTTTACGATTCTGAGTTATGATTATATTCGATTTGTTGATTTGATGGTATGTAAAGTTGATAAGAAAAAGTTTTATTTCTAAATTAATTGCTCGAATAACATATCACAAGAAAAATATTTTGATAACTACGAGATTCATCAATTGATGAATTTAGCATGATTCATTAGCCACGCTAGGAACAACATAAAAATGTTTTCAAATTATTACCTCTAGTTGTAATCGCGAGCTAAAATTATTTAAATCAACACTTGCTCTACTTATCAGTATCAGCAAAAGATATTAGCTTCGCGCGTATTGTTCTTATCGCCAAGTTAATTTTACATAAAAATTTTTTTGAATTAAATTCTAATAAAAATTTGCTCTTATTGCGTGACATTGTATAAATTTCAAGGAGAGAGGACGTGGTGTAAAGTTAAAATCTACTTCAACAGCTAGTGAGCGCTAGATAGGTCACCGTCAAAGCTCACCAACGTGAGCGAACAGTCGACTGGCCTACATCCGCCAGGCATAATGCAGAATTAGCCACAGCGGACCCATGTGACGGCGACGCTTATAACACGCACACAGGCTGCAAGAACCCATGATATAAAAAAATCAATGAAATATCCAAGAACGAAAACGTTAGCTTTGTGGGGGATGATAAGTTAGTTTTTTTTACCAAAAACAAATTTTTGAGCAATTTAATTAAAATCGTTGAAATTTATTACATAAAAAAATACATGCATGCGCGCATCATAGATATTATTCCCCCCGCGCGCTCTTCTGGTCAACAGCGTACGAAGCTGATAACGTTATCGCTACTCGTACAAGGCTATGTTGAAAGAAGTACTAGGTGTACAAGTATAAATTTGCTCTACATGGTTTATAACCTTTAGAACTAATTTTTCGATTAACAAACCACCTGGAGGTTTAACGTTCCCGAAGGCATCGGCATCCAGAAGCGCAATTCTCGATAATATTTTTAGAATATCACGTGTCTTTTAGCGTAGTTCAAGTATGCAAAAGACACGTCGATGAAATTGAAAGATGTTAAGTAACAAAAAAATTTGAAAAAAATCTTACACTTACCACTCACCAACAGGGCGTCGCAGTTGGAGTCCAGACGCTAAGAAAGAACACAGCTATGTTGTCAGCCATCCACTTCTCGAGTGCGCTTTACTGGCTCGATGACTGCCCTCCCACCCAGCCGCAAACCTCCAACGCCGTGGTTGCGTCATGAACATCGATGTTCAGGGGTTCTGTTTCTTGTACGATACGACGTCGACGTCGTTACTAAAAGAAAATAGGCGTCCTTCGATTATAATCCATCCGGAGTTAGTCGTCGACAATAATTTCTTTCGTTTACCTCTTCGATTTGAAGAATTATTAATCTATTGTAATTTGAAGAAGACCGATAGATAACCTCATGCTCTTGCGCAAAGAATGGACGACGTCATCCAGACAGACTAAACTGATACAATATTAATCAAACTTATTACAGTTTTATCTTGCCAATAACCTATCAAAAACGAATAGCATACGATAATTTATTTATACACCTAAAGCTTGTTGGTACGCGTACGCCAAAGCCAAATGTCTTTTACATTTGCACTCTTAGTAATTAATAAACTTGAGCGAGCACCTAAACGCAATTCGTGTAATATACGTTTATTTGAAACTAACTTGTGCCAATTAGATATGAAATACCAATTGAATTCAACCAATACGTACTCGAGTACCTAAAGCAACATTATGATAATGATTGTTATATGCAGCGCGTCAGAGCCTCCGCGGATAAATATTTTCAGTAAAAACTCCATCGTGTTTCATTACCAACACAAAATGTTATTAAAAATTTGTTTATGTTCGACTTTAAAATGATTGAAGTATGACATGATTGTGACTCATTTAATTGATACTCGTGATTTAAATAATTTTCAATTACTTACCTGGTTGTAATGCTGTGGAGGAAGAATTAAAAAACAAAAAAATTACAAAAATTTATTTCGAAATTCTAATAATAAATTAATTAACAAATAAAGCTTTGATCCTGAATGAAGCTGCTGGGGAATGTGATCGTTGATCATGGTATTCTATTTAAGACTCTGCAGGGTCGGAACTAAAATATTCCTCGCTTTCGATTATTACTAGTTATTACGAAATTTGAAATTATTCTTTTGTCTTTTGTATGGGGGTTTGTTAAAAATAGTTGAAAGGCATCCTAGAAGGTGCATTATTTCTAAAGTTTTTTTAAATTAGCGTTTCGGTGGGAAAATGCATCTGCTGCATTACACTTTAACACATCACTTTACAAACAGTAAAGGATCGATGGCCGAACAGCGTATTTTTATTAAAGCTTTGATGTTGTACATTAAATCCAGTTTATCAAAATTAAATTTTTAATGTCGATTTAAAATGTAAACAATACACAAATATTTATAAAACCTCAATAGCCACGAAATGTCCAAGCTATAGGTAGTTGCACATTAGATTTTTATAATTACTAATTTTGGCAATAATTGGTACTTAAATGCAAGAATACTCATTCATTACTCACCCAAACAAAGTTAAATTATGTAACATCATATTTTTATAATGCGTTTCTATTATTGTATTGGATGTTCTAGGTCTATGGTTTTCAATTTTTTATTACCTATTCGTGGGAAGGTAAAACCATAGCAAAACAGATTTTGATTTTTACGAGAAGTGACATTTATTCTCACTTGTTGTGACCATTTGAGAATCCTCAATCAGTCCATCCAGTAGCATTATTACAATGAGACAATGACACTGCGATAGAGTGGTTGGTAGTAATTAGTAGTTTTCAGCGGCGTAACTCAAATTTTGGGTTCCTTTACAAAAAATATTAACCCAGAACCTCTCTCTCTCCCCACTTGAAATTTATGTGTTGCCAAAATAAACGTTGTATAAATAATGAGCAAAAAGTGGCATACTTATACATTTGCATCAGTTTGAGCTTAAATCAATAAACTAACGTCATAATTTAACAGAACCATTAGGGCTGAATTATCCATGAAGCGCATGAAGCGCGCGCTTCAGGGCCCGGTGTTGTAGAAGGCCCTTAAAATAGTAAAGGAAATTAAATGCTCTACAATTTCTTTTCTAAAGACTTTTACTGTTAACCGAAGGGCTAAAGTGCTAGAGGCAAAAGTTGGACAAAAAACTTGAGCCTTTCTTTTCACACATTAACGATTTTTGGGCGGGTATCTCAAAGACTAGAAGGAGTTGAAAAAGATTAATTGAAATAATCTTGTAGGAAATTTAATAAGCTTTCATTTTGCTAAGAATATTTTTTGCTGTAGGATATACCGTTTTCTAGATATAAGCGAAAACCTCAAAAACGGAACCTTTTCATCGCCTCCCTCCCTTAGCCATTGGCCCTTCTAACTAATCCAAACACATTCATAAAATAAAATTCCACCCTCTTCCATGTGCCCTATAACCTCTTCGTTGACTAGACTATAAATAAACATTTGTTTTGTAAACTGCAGTGTATTTTTGTAGGAGCCCGAAAATAATCAGGCCTCAACGTTCTTTGATCCGGCCCTGACCAGAACAAAAATTAATATTCATTTTGGAACAGTTAAAATACGTAACAGTGATGTCATGAAAAACTTTAAGGGCTGATTCTTCTCGCGAAAGTAAGTCGAAAAGCAAGAATAACGTTTTTTCTCTAAGTGCTTTTCAAGGGATCTACACCCAGTGGCGTAACTAAGAGATTGCTGGGTACCCTCCCGCAATATCCAGAGTAGCGCCGCTACCCACCTTTAATATTCATTCTGCTTGACTACAAATCGATTTTATAACAAATTTTGATACTAAACGATGTTTTGGAGGCTCTTTATACCCTGGGGCTTTCCCACAACGCGGGCCCTGCGGGCCCGTTATTTACGCCGCTATCTACACCTGATCAAAGATTTTTAATTGATTGTTTAAGAACGGTTTAAGATAAAAAAAATTTCTCTAGATTATACACGTTATGACTTACATGTTTACATACTTATATGAAAAGTTTCAAGAATATTTAACCAGTGGAGTTCGATAGGGTTGGAAAGGTGCAGAAAAACGTTAAGGAATCAGTCGGATGGAATTTGATTTAAATTTGAATAAATTATTATTTCAAGTAAAAATTACCTGCGTCTGTGAGAAAATAATGAAAGATCACGCGTTTCATAGCAAAAAGATCTGTCGAAAACAATAGTACTTTGTTTTATTGGGAGAGAAAGTGACGTTTTGTGTGACAAGGCTGTGTTTGACTGAAGAGCGAGCGTAGCGAGCAAGTCTGGCAATACAGGCGAGTCACACAAAACTACTTTCACCCAGTATAAAATATTTCATTTTTTCTTTAAACGTAAAATACAAAATTAAAATTTTTGAAAAAAGCGCCATCTCTTGTCAATTACTTTTAGTTCAATACTTGTAAAAATAAGCTAATTATTAATCGCAACGAACAAATTATAAAGGAAAATTTAAAAAACATTAAATTTTTTAGATTACAAATGCTTAGAAAACATTTTTTACGTTATAAAAATAAAAATTATGTTGGGTTATAATTTACTTTGTCTGTCTAAACAGAGAAAATTACTTTGTCTGACAACTTTTCCACCTGCCTCGGCGGAGTGACACAAAGTCGACTTTTTTTTAAGTTTAAAGTTTAAAACGATAAAAATAAATCTTTTGAATTTGAATATTTTTAAAATGAACTTCATTAATTGAAGAAATAGCCAAAAGGGTTACTGCATTATTTTAATCGTAGTTTTTGATCGTCTTCCTATAATTAATATCAACCTCGTTACAAGAGTTTTTATTTATTATTTAGTAACAACACGGTAGCGGGAGGTCGATGGGAATAAAATGCCGATTACCAAACCCCCTAATAATAATCAAAAACCTTTCATTTCATTATTAAATAATATTAATACTGCCCTTTTGCTCACAAAATTTGGAACTACTAATTAATTACATCACAAATTAATGAGTAATTAATGAGGTAATGACTCACTTAAAGTATGAACAAAATCAGAAAACACGTTGACTATCTTATAAAAAAATAATAAACTAACCTTAAAGATAACTATAGCTATAACGATAGCCAAAGAGGTAAAGTTAAAAAACCGTCTCAAAAATCCAAAAGGCACAAAAGCACGAAACGTAATTAAAAATGCACCCACAAATTTGACCACATCGCGTATTAGAAACAGAAACGTACTGTCGAATAAAAGTATTGAAAATTTTATCACAACGACCAAAAAATGTGCCAAGACCTTATCGCATAAAACCAAATATCTACGTTTATTTTCATTTATAATTTTTAAAATTGGATTATTTTAAATTATAAAATTGAATATTTTATTAGTATTAGAAAATATAAAAAAATGTATGAAATTAATAACTAAAAAAAATTAGTGGTGCCATATCTGTGGGTCGAGAGCTTCAATTTAAAAAAAATTCATAAAGATCGGTCTAGTAGAAGCACGCTAAAATTACCGGTAAAGAAAAGGCTTCGCGTTTTAAATATATGGATATTTAAAGAAAGTTTTACTTTATTCAATTGCTGAATTTAAGAAAAGGTAGCCTAGGAATTTTTGTCAAAATATTTTCGAATTTCTATTCTATGCAACCTACCACTTTTCAATTGTAAGCAAGGCTGGACTGGAATTTCCCGGTGGCCCGTGATGTGGCAATGAAAGAAATATAAGTATTGCAAAACTTGAGATAATTTGAAAAAATCAAAAATATGAACTCGGTAAATGAACTAGCAAATTTCTTTATTGTAAATAGCTTTAGTAATATACAGGGTGTGTCCGAAATAGGTTGACAAACGTCGTTACGGGTACGTTTCTTACCTAAGGTTAAGGTAGTACCTACCAGTAATTTTTTGTTTTGGTCAATTCCGATTTTTGACCGGTGTCGGAGCCCCTAACAGCGGGCCCCCTAAAGCACTATTTTGTTAACATTTTATAAACCTATCAACTGATTGTAATGAAATTTGGTATGGGAACTAACAAAGTGAATTGTTGAGCTAGTTACGGGCAACTGGTCTTGGTTTTTCTGCAATAACTTTTTTGGTCTAAACATTTTTCAATTTTTTTGTTACACAATTAAATGTACAAGTTTATTCTCTAAAAAACTATCTGTGCATCTTTCTTCTAAGATACACAGCTTTCGAGGATAAGGCAAAAAATACAGACATAACACTAAAAATACAAGACAAAAAATACATAACACTAGGTAGCTTTAAAAATAAAAAACATCTTTCCGTCTTTCCGCTTTCCGCATTCATAAAAGACTGGCCAACTCAAACTTGTGTTTTTTTGGAACACCCTGTATACTTTTAATATATTTTACGATTTTTCAAATAGAACCCTGTATATATTTGCAAATTTACTATCTTCATTTTACCATGAATCCAAATCTGTAAAAATATATAGGACGTTCCATTAGAAAAATTACACTTCGCGTAAAGTGATGTATAGTTTTACGCATTTTAGAAAAGTTTAGCACGTATTTTGTTAGTTGACTATTATCATAGTCGATGGAACAAACAGATTTAAAAAATCCTGATTACACCCCTGGGCTGTATAACTGTATGACTGTATAAATGAAATTCAGAATTTTTTCATTACAACCTCCCCCCCTCCCCACAATGGCCCGCCTGCAAGTGGCCTGAACTATCAGATTTCCAGGTACTAATTTTATTCCCAGTCCAGCCCCGATTGTAAGATGATTTTTGGTATAATGTCAAGTTGAGTCAAAAATTCATCAAATTACACACCTCTTTGTCGACTTTGAAGGAGACAAGACACATCTTAAATAATTGCTTCATTAATCAGTATTGTACGTCTCTCGCACTCACTTTTAGTGTAATTGCCCAATTTAAGCACTGAGATCATATCGTGTATAACTTTAGTTTTTTCACGATTTGGACACTTTTTGCGGAAGATAGAAAGAGTCCGGAAACATTGGGCGGATTCACCGGACGTAACAGTTGTGCAACAGTTACCAAATCGTCCGCTGACGTACCCGCTACTTTGGGAACGTGTGCGGAGCGGTCGCCATTTTATCGAGCGCATTTCATTTGCGCTACTTGTTCGTATTTAAATTTTAGATTGTCACTATGACACTTAAATAAAATTCGAAATTACCGGACGATGTAGCGCTAGTAATGTAGCAGCTGGATCGGTATACGTTTGCGCTACGTCCGGTGAATGGGCCCATTGTTTCATATACCGAGTGCCCACGATCAAAGCGGAACATAGCCAGTTTATACAGGGAATTAAATTTACAGTTTGCTGCTCACCAGCTTTATCTACAAGAACTATAATGATATCTATTGAAAGAGAATTATTTTCTGAATCTGTTGATACCAAATACTTCTTAATTAATGACTTTTTTAACATTAAAGAAGTAATTTAAATATTTTCATAATTTGATAAACTATGAACAGCCATGAAATGTCAAATTCAAATAATTTTATTATTTGATTTCAAATAATTCAAATAATTCAAATTCAAATAATTTTATTATTTTATTATTTGAATTTGACATTTCATGGCTGTTCATAGTTTATCAAATTATGAAAATATTTAAATTACTTCTTTAATGTTAAAAAAGTCATTAATTAAGAAGTATTTGATATCAACAGATTCAGAAAGTAATTCTCTTTCAATATAGATATCATAACAGTTCTTGTAGATGAAGCTGGTGAGCAGCAGCAAACTGCAAATTTCATTCCCTATATAAACTGGCTATGTTCCGCTTTGATGGTGAGCACCCGGTATATCAAAAATTGTCGAAACATGAAATAACATTCATAGTATGATCAATGTACAGAGTCGGACTGGCCTCATTTGGCCCCGTTGGCAACAACTGTAATTTGGCCCCATATCCGCCTCCGTTTGGCCCCAAATAACATTTTTTTTACCCATGAGCCTAAAAAGCATTTGGCCCCGTCCGCAATTGCCGACTTGTCCAGTCCGACCCTGTCAATGTACATGTTGTACATATACCAATATATATGATTACATAAAGAAATTCGTTATAAAATCGATTTGTGGTCAAGTAAAATAATTTTAACGGGGGTGAATAGAAGCCCTACTCTGGATTTTACGGGAGGGCTTCCAAACTCTTGGAACAAAAAAATTTCAAATCATTAAAAAACTAAAATTACATTTTATGAACTGGGCAATTACGCTAACTGGGTGGGTCCATTTCAAGTACTATACTTTATACTATATTTGGCAAGATATATGTTATAGGACATTTCTACAATAAAGTACAAAAAGTGAACTAAGTATAGTCAGACCTGGGCTTTTTCGATTTGACTTTATAATCCTTATACAAAAGGGGTTAAGCTTTTAAATATTCAACAACAGAAAACACACTAACAATAGTAAAAGAAATTGAACCTACCTGACCGAACCCCCGTGACGTGAAACAGGGGTGCATTTTCTCTCTAGTATAAAGACTTAAAATAGCAACTTCAGGTAAATTTTGTTAACGTTGATGCATACTTAATATTTACTAGAAAAAAATACGACCCTGCTTCAAGAACTAGCATTTTTACAGATAAATTAAAAATCATTTTACACCTTTGGTAATTTGTTTCCTTTTGTGACATATTTTTCTTTTGTGAAGGTTACAAAAGGATTATAAAGTCAAAATCGGTAGATAGAAGTTGGAACTATACGCACTTGCAATTGCAACCGAAGAACATTCCTTTTCAATTAAAATACCTATCTAAATTATCTTTTCTCTTATCCATTATTATAATTTCCTTTAGTTGAACTGTTATAAAAAAACATTCGTTTACGACTAACTGCGCTGTGAACTTTAAAATATTGTCCTTTATTTAGAATTATGTGGTGTTTATAGTAGCCAGCGCCAGCGCAAAAGCAGATTGTAAATTGGCAATAAAAACTAGGATGTAGAACGTTACAAGATTAGAACAATTTTGAAATCTATAGCATTTTTAAGGTTTTAAAAAAATAGAAAAGTAAAATTTTTAATATCGTTTTACAACACTTCATCTACACCTCGCATTTCTCGCATTCTAGAGACACCATTTCAGCCTACAGCATTACGATGGGAAAGAACCCTTATAAAGACAATCCGTAAACAATAATATAATTATTTATTCAATAATTGCACTAATTCTTATAAAGTCTCCAATACCAATTAATTGTCATTGATGATAATATAGTGACTAAATAAATAGTAACACTTACCCATATCGTAGAAAAACGTTACTTTTTCGAATGGAATATACCTATTAGATGTAATGAAATATTACGAAAAAATAAAATATTTCTTAAATAAAATCTTTCCAAAATAAAACCTTAACATATCAGACCTAAGATTACAACGACTTTTAGGCATCGGGAGTCAAAATTTCTACGAATTTAAAGAAATGAAAAATGCGCTTTGTTAGTGGTCAGAGGCCAGAGGTCAGACTGAAAAGGTTCAATAGCTTTTTTAAAAACTTCCGGTACATGGAATAGGTTATACGTGACGCTGGCTGCTAATGAAAACTACATTTTAGCCAATCCATATATCCGAATACGAAAGTAAAATCAAAATTGGAAAACGAATTGACCAAATACAGAAAAAACATACAGATGGAAGTTAAATCATCTTCTTTTTAAAACGACTCAATAAGTCATACAACACAATGACAGCTATCGCAACCTTCAAAACTCTCATGACTTGCAAGAGTCTTTTGAATATTCCAGACATTCGTATACTGTTTACGAAACGAAAAGCAAAGAGACATGGAAGCTATACTGAAAATTGGAAGGTCATAGCTACATACAGTGGCGTAATAGGTTCCCAAAGTCAACAACGTCTTTTTTCTTCGTTCTTATCTTTAGTTCTTTTCGAAACTCCGCAGGACTTAATTTTTTTTATTTAAGCCAACTGAATTATCCTTCCCTCTCCAAACATTTTGCGCTATAAGTCTGGGCTTCACGATCAAAAGATAATACGCCACTGGCTACATTGTTATACTGTGGTCATAATTTCCAACCTCTTTTTACATAACTATGTGATGGGATGTCCGAAATGAAGTCGCATAATGTTGTACAAGTCTGCGTGAGGGAGAACAAACATGAAACTGATCATCGATTTACGGTTTTTTGTAGAAAACGTTTTCTACCCTTTCTATCTCAATCCTTTATTACAATAAAATTCTAACTGTTCTTTGCCATGTCTGTATTTATTGAGTGTCTCAAGTATGTTTTTTCTTCTTCTTATAGTCAAGTATTAACACTATTCTATTAGCCATTTATGCTATTATTATAGATTGCACTCTTGATCGGTCCAAGCTTCCTCTACCTCATCGTCTGCAGTGCATCATCACATAATGCATGTTTGATATTCGTTCATCGTTCATACAGGCGGTTTGGACGTTGTTTACTTAGAAATATTCAGTTTTTGTCTGACATTCGTACTTTTCCTCCATCGCTTTATTATTATTTCATGTCATATACAGGGTGATTCAAATTCGTGGGCCACTATGGGGATCTCGGAAACTGTAAGAGATACAAAGTTGGTTAAATGGGGGCAAAGTTGCGTAATTGGATAGCGAATAATATTAAAAAAAAAATTTTTTTTAATTTCCATTAGGTCCCGAGATTTTTGAAACAAATCGAAATTTCGGAAAATCTTATTTATTTTTTTATGAATTTATTTTGAAAGATATCAAAAAACTAAAAACACATTTTCATTGCACCTTTTTTGTCTCTACAAGATGGCAATTTTTAGTTTTCAAAACAACGTTTCGATCTAGAATTACCATCATCAAATCAAAATTTTTAAATACGAACCTGCATTTTTTATTTTATTTTTGAGTTTATATTTTTATTAGAAATGCAACTACTTATTAAAAAATGCAGATCCGTATTTAAAATTTTTGAGTTGGTGATGGTAATTCAAGATCGAAACGTTGTTTTGAAAACTAAAAATTGCCATCTTGTAGAGACAAAAAAGGTGCAATGAAAATGTGTTTTTATTTTTCTGATATCTTTGAAAACAACTTCAAAATAAACTAAATGAAATTTCCGGAAATTTCAAAATTTAAAAAAATAAAAAAAGTCTGTTTTTGTAGGTCATTGCATTTATAATAAAAAGCTAAACTCGAAAATAAAATAAAAAATGCAGGTCCGTATTTAAAAATTTTGGGTTGATGATGGTAATTTAAAACCGAAACGTTGTTTTAAAAATCTAAAATTGTCATCTTGTAGAGACAAGAAAGGTGCAATGAAAATATGATTTTAGTTTTCTGATATCTTTGAAAATAACTTCAGAAAAAAATAAATAAGATTTTCCAAAATTTCGAATATTTTCAGAAATCTCGGGACCTTATGGAAATTTTTTAATTGTAGTTTTTGAATATTATTTGCTATCCAATTAAGCAACTTTGCCCCCATTTAACCAACTTTGTATCTCTTACAGTTTCCGAGATCCCCATAGTGGCCCACGAATTTGAATCACCCTGTATATAGGCATGAACCACAGAGGTGTTTATTTACCTTCTAGACTCTACTTGGTTCATTTGTCATTACTCAGTTGATTCATAGTCATACGCAATCTCTAGGAACTCGCCGCGATCGTTCTGACCTTTTATCCATCAAACAAACACTAGCTGATTATAGTTTCCCAACACAAAGAGCTTAGTGAATCTTGAATGACAAGTGAGAGCAAAATTTTGGACTGCAAAGCTTATTAGCCTACCTCATCAGGGTTCCCCAAACTGTGCTCCGCTGGAAGGTAGCAAGTGCTCCGCGAAAAAATATAATAACAAAGCTTTAATGATTGTGTCATGACCTACCATTCAAATTTCAAAATACACAAAGTGTTCCGTCAAAATTCAAAGACCCTCAAAGTGCTCCATCAGAGAAAAAGTTTGAAAAACCCTGGTCTACCTTATAACTACGATTATGAAGGGAAGAGAAAGATGGAAAGAAAATAAAATTGATCAATTAAAGAATTAAACATACAAGACAAGACAACTATTTTAACGTCTTTTTTCAAAACGAAATCTTCTACCTACATAATTTACTTGAGATGATTTTCACTTATTTAAGAAATCTATTTTAATGAGTTCAACATCAATTCTTGAAAATAACGGAAATAAAAATGCAAGTAATGCGGGATTTACTTTTTAAGATCTTTTCAAATTGTCCTCTTTGCCTATTCGTTTTAAATCCTTGGCACCTTAATGCCATTGATATTATTTGTGAAGAAGGCTTCAATGGACTGCTGATGGACATTTAATTTCCGCGATGACCGTTTCTATACCTAGATTTTCTAGGATACTAAACAGCTAAACTTATCCTTTGCTTTTTTATTCATAACTGACATTGTTTAAATATTAAATGCATCTACATTTTGGATATTTTATTCATTTTTAGAATTTGAAAGTGTGAAATACTGCCAAAAAAATTTAAATATTTTATGCGTTCTAGGTTTATTAATTTATTATAAGTACTTCAGAAAACGCCAATTTTTTTTTACAGTGATGTATTAAATACTTTACAATTCCATATAATCCTAAACACCAAGTAAATTTAATAAAATAATTAAAAATTTATTCAGTAATTTATTTTTATCCCAATCGCCTAAACTTAAGGCCCTAAAGCATGAATTCGGGCTTCAGAACTATCCTTTCCTGCATTTTTTTGGTTTGGCGTTTATGATAGAATTGAATAGACGTATCTCAAATCGCAATTTCATTTAACCACGAGCACACGCGCATATGACAATCACAGCACTTTTCGAATAACCCCTATATTATTTAACTTATTTTACATATTAATTTTTTAACATTTTTATAAAGCATCAAGCAAAGGCTGCGGAGGTTTCGACCGTACGCGTGTGCTGGGGCACATTAAAATTCTACATATTTTTGTTTTAAACAAAGAAATCGTGCGTGTGCTCGCGTAATATTTTTAGCGCGTGTTCGAGAGTAAAAAAATACTCAAAATTACCATCTACTCTATTTAGCGGTTTAATTATTTTAACTTCACTGCATAGGTACTAATAACAATAAATAAGAATACAGATATTCATTTTATATTCCTGCTTAGAATTTTACACATTTTTACATTTTCTAAGTGTGGGAGTTTTTATTCGGAGTAGCTGTCATCAAAGACGTCTGCAAGAAAATGACATTTTTCTAACAGACATAAGCTGGCCTTACATGCCAACTTCTAAAAGTTAGCTTTTTTTTCTAAGCCAATAGAAATCTTGCATTTCCAGCGGCAGACGCTAGAAGTTAAACTTGAACCAACTTTCTAGCTTCTGCTGCTGGAAACGCAGGATTTCTATTGGCTTAGAAAAAAAAAGCTAGCTTTTAGAAGTTGGCATGTAAGGCCAGCTTTATACAACAAAATGTGTGAAACTGTGGCATTTTTAATAGCATAAATCCTTTAAATGTTAAAAAATCTATTTCCATTATGTTTAAAAAAATTATTCATCATAATTGTTAAAATGAGAAGTCTATTTAAGTACATTAATTGCTTTACTTAATCAGTATTAATGATTAAAAATTAATATTAACAAGGTAGAAAATAAAACAAATCAAATATGTTTTGATAATGTTTATATTGTGAAGACCATTGTAAATGTCAGTATACAAGTTTACAAAGTGTTGAGTTTTCTTTTTTATATCTTACACAAAAAACAAAGAAGAGACAATGAATTGTAAATATCTGCAGATATAAATTGCATTAAAAAATCTCGAGTCAAATTTTTTTTCATGTATACTAATGCTCTTATATGTGAACATTTTTCTCGTAACAGTTTTTGTACATAAAAAATAAATTAAGATAATTAATTGATCTAAGCCAAGAATAGTATCTAATAACTTTACCTATAAGCAAAAATTCACCAAGGAAATGTTTCGAGTACTTTTGATTTATTAATTGTTATAAAACAGACAATTATTTTCTTAGAAATTGAAAAAAAAACCTAATTGTTGTAAAACTTTTAAAATAAGCTAAAAATATAATAATACAAAATCACATCACACTAACCACTTTTCAGAGTTGTATGTAGTGCTATCATAAGTTAGAAAGCAATATAACAACCAATAAAACTAAAATTGTACTACTGATGAGCGCATTGCACATTTCCTCCTGGATGACCGTGCTCATCGTCACTATCATATGCTTCACCTCGTCCTCCCGCATTATTTTTAGTATTAGGCTCGTAGTCCTGCATATCTACTTCTTCTATAAATTCTCCTTCGGGCATAGTGAATAAAGTTCTTGGAGGTAAAACACTTTCGAGTTCCTTCAATTTAATTTCATTGGCAAAGTGATTGTCAGGAAAAACAATTTCAAAAGTTATAATTAAGTTTCCTTTTTCGAATGGATTTTTATAATGTGGCATACCTTCGCCAGGCACGTGTTTAACATCACCTGGTTTAACAACCTCACCCGGTTTATTTTGAATAAGCAAATCACGGCCATCGAGATGATGTATCAAAATAGAAAATCCACACAGGGCTTCGACCAAAGTTAATTTTTGACTAACATATAAATCGTCATTATTACGTTGGAATTTCTCGTGAGTCTTCTGTTCCAGAACTATAATTATATCGCCTGGTTCATGATGTGGTTGTTGATCGCCTTCACCACGAAAGATGATTTTTTGACTATCTTTCATACCTGAAACCAAACAAAACGTTATTTCTTAATTGATTTGCTGTTTAAAAAAATTGAATGTTTACCTTTATCAACATGAACTTCAAGTATTTTCGATTCGTTGCATACTTTTTTACCTCTGCAGGTTGTACAACGATCTTTTTCGCTAATAATTTCTCCCGATCCACGACAATCGCTACAAACTGACTGCATTTGTTGACTCATTCCTGGAGCAATTTGTCGATATGTAACTTTAAGTCCACAACCTTTACAAGAAGTACAAGTAATTTCACATCCACTCTTGCCACCATTTCCGTTGCAACCAGCACATATAATATTTTTACTCAATTGTAATTTAGCCGATTTTCCCATATACAAGTCTTCGAGACTGACTTTTAACGAATGGACAGTATCTTCTCCTCTTCTACGACGCATTCGACACCCTCCAGGTCCACCACCACCCATTCCAAAACCGCCAAAGAGACCTCCTCCAAATATATGAGAAAATAAATCATCTGTTCCAAAAGCACCACCTTCTGATCCACCTTCTTGTAATCGCTTAAGACCATATTTGTCATACACTTGTCGTTTTTTGGGATCTGATAATACTTCATAAGCATATGAAATTTCTTTAAATTTATGACCTTCTTTTGGGTTTTTGTCAGGGTGGTATTCTTTAGCCAACTTTCTGTAAGACTAAAAACACATTTAATGCAAGGTTCAACAAATCTCTTAAATAAACTTAAAAAAGTTCAAATAAAAGTAATAATAAATGTTTTTATTCTAGGACAAAAAAATAGAAGTCTTTTTACTTTTATAAAAGGTTACTTTATGGTTCAAAAGGTGTCCTACAAAGTTACCAATTTATAGAAGAACTGAGAGAAAAGCTATCAGACATTTCTACACAAAAATTATAAACAACAAATTATTTTTAATTGTGTACCACGAATAAAAAATAAATCTTTTACGTATAATTATTAAACTTATTGAGCAAGTAGAAAGTTTAATTTGTACTTTGAACATTGAAATTAATTCAAAGCGACTGAAAGAAAGTGATAGTATTTAACAACATTTAGCTAATTTTGAATTTTTTAAGTTATTTTAATCTACTACATTTTTTTAAATTTGTTGCTAATGGTAAAACAATTATTCTGATTTTACATCATTCATACCTATGCACTACTTATCGTCATTCGCTTTTATGTATCGAAGTGCAAACAATGAACTTCCTGTAACACCTTATTACATAGGTATTTTTAAAGCAACATTAGAATCCATTAAATGAGCTAATGTTTTATTCTTAACATGAGTTTTTGTACGTTTTAATCTTAGGTACCTATAAGAAATGCAAATCATGAATTGAAGCTCAAAACTAGATAAAACCACTGACGTCACTACGTCAGTCATTCACATTCAACAAAAATTTTACTTGAGGGCTATAATTTCCTTGTAAGTTGTTTGGTTATCATTACAAGGATGATTTTTACTAACATAAGTCAGTCTTTATCACTGATATTTGCTATCTTGAAGGAATGAGTAACAACTATGAAATAATGAGAAATGTTGAAATGTTATCCATGATTTGAATTCGTTTTAAGTGTGTATTTTCGTTATTTAAAATTGTAATTTAACACTCAGGAATTGTTAGACACGCACGCCTATACTTTTGTAACAAAAATTACCCTCTTTATTGAGCTTCCAACAAGTAACGCCACAACTAACTTAAAATAGTAATGAACAATTAAATTTTAAATACAAAAAATTTAGCAATTCTTACATTATGAAATGTAAAATCGTACGAACCGTATTAAGACCTTGACCACACATGCTTTGTAGAAGAATTCATGGTTATCAACCACCTAATTGCATGTTTGTGGGCCTTGAAAAATTCAACGACCTGTTATTGTAATTTAATAATGTAATTTTGATTATTGTGATGTATGTTTCATTATTTAAAACTTACCCGTTTTATTTCATTATCTGATGCATTTCTACTAACTCCTAAAATATTATACAATTTATTGTCCGCCATGTTTTTGTATAAAACTCAACTAACTTCACTATACGATACAAAAAAGAAACTGTCAATGACGGAAGTTGGTAAGAAACATCAGAAATGATATCAGTATTGCCAACAATTTTAGTTAAATAACGAATATCACTACAAAAAATTCAAATTAATGTAAGAATCTTGCGAAAATTATAAAATAATTAATAATCAATGGCACATACACTTTCGTAGTTAAACAGGATGCAAAATTACCTTACTTGTACAAACTAATCCTTCACGATGTCATTTGGCCTCATTGATAAAGAATTTATAAAATTATAATTTCTAATCACTTTTGCTCTAAAAATGAATACTTTGAACAATGAAATAAATACTAATCCGCTATTAAAATTTAGCAGTTTCTAATAAGTTGAATTTAAAGAAGTTTACATATTATACAAGGGTGGTGACCGGACCTCTCTGTCATACAGATTTAACATGTTGAAACATACTTTGTTAATTTCCTGCTTCCCAATGTATTTTAGAAAGAAAATCTTCAAATAAAAGTTGTAGAGAATAAAATTCTGCATCTAAATGAATAAACAAAATTAATTTTGGATGCTTTATTTAATTTGAAAATTCCCAAAATTAGCAGAAATAGCGATTTGACGGTAGGTAATTTAAATTAACTGAAACTAAAAATAAAGTTTCAGTAACAAAATGTCAACTTTTTTTTACGTTTGAAGAAAAACGATTTTAAAGCCGTAGGTACTATTGTACTTGTTGCATCGTGACTTGTATAATTATTAATTATGAATAAAAAATTAAAATAAGTTCAATGATGTATTAAGAATTAAAGCATATAAATTGAGACTACAATATTTACACAGTACTAAAATTAGAGCTAAACTAAAATTGATAATATATCAAATGCTGTACAATATGAACGAAATTCACAATATGACTCTATGAAAAAAATAATTATGCAATATTCTAAATTCACTTACTTTTTATTTTTATATTCATCTATTATCTAAGCAAAGCATCAGATCAGGCAAAGCTTTACACATATTTTCATATGGATCAAGTGATTCAGAATGATGTTATTTAGATTACATTTTGTAAAAATCTTTTAAAACTTACTCAACAGAAATATTGCACAAAAAATTCGTCAAATAATAAATTAATTGTATGTCGAGAGGGCGTCAGTAGAGTAGTGGTTAGAGACTCTAACTCATAACCGAAAAATTGTGGGTTTGCTTCCCGAGTTGAGCAAGGAATTTTCAATTGTCGAAGGTTGAGATTTCCTTGTCTGAATCGGGAAGGCTGGCCACCATTTACTGCTGAGTTACAATTAACAGTACTGTTCCTAGGAAGTGTAAGGAAACAGTAGCCAAGCCTACACATAACACACCCAACATCCGGCTAATAACCACAGTAGTTAATGCCGTACACTTAATATAAAAAATACAAAATTGTATGTCGATACTTTGAGGTAGATCTCTACGTTTTCTTTTCTAAATATAAATTATTCTTTTTAATAAATACAATTAAGTACAAATTTAACAAATACACGGAGATCTCACATTTAAAAAACAAATCATAAAATTGACACTTTAAATTTTTCTAAGAAATAAATGTTTTGTCAAAAGAAACTTTGGAAGACTCTGACATACATCAGTTATGTGTAAGAAAAGTGTTAAATTTTAAAACTTATCGAGTATTTCTGCAGGTATAATTTTAGAAATTACAAACTCTAAAATTCAAATTTATAAATGCCATATACAACGTACTTTCAGTTTTTTTATAAAAATTTATTTTTTGGCAATTCCTTTTAATTTAAATGGCATTTAGTAATTTGATCCTAAAATGTTAATTCTATCATTACAACAGATTATTTAATATTTAAATGTTACAAATAATCACTATAAACAAAGTCTTTTCATGTTTAACATCTACAAGTACTCTAGTCGATAGATTTTATATAAATACATAAAATGTATAAAATAATTATATAGCATAAAAGAAAGCTTTAACTTTAAAACAAGTTATTACCTAAATTTATTGTGTAGCATACAGAACATCTTAGGTTATTAAATTTCAATTTAACTTTTATGTAGAAATTGAAAGTACATGCAGGTTTTTAATATACACCAGAATAATTTTTGCACTAATTATTACAGGTGATAGTAAAAAAATAAGTTAGTATAAAAATGAATTATATATAATCTATCAACATACGATAATAAATAAATATTACAAGTCTATCTTATTAAGCAAGTACGACACATCTTATTAGGACCCATACAATCGTCGTGACAAAAAGCTCCACATTTTATGCACATAACCATAGCTTTTAAATTACAAGGACACGAAGAATCACTTCCTGGTGGAATACTATTGTTAATGGGTCTAATTTGAGTTCCTTTTTGGGCTAACACCATTTGAGATTGCATAGAAGCGGCGGGATGATCAATCATAACGTTTTCACCTATGATCGTGTAATTGGGCATTTGATTTTCTACACTCACATCACCATATACAACTCCTTGCGGCACACGTTGACGTCTTGTAACTGCTTGAGTACCCGGATTGGGACATTGAATAAAAAAGTCGGCCGGTGGTTGTTGTAATGTTGAATGTTCCATTTCTACACTTGCCGGTCGTCCACGAGATCCGACAGAGACTACTTGCGATCCATTTCCTGTATTTATTGAATCTGTAACTTGTTGCTGCGTTGGAGGAGCACTAGATGAACGAGGTACGGTGTGTTGATCATTAACTCCTGCACGTTGGACTAAAATATACTGACCAACATGTCCCATCGAGTTTTGACCTTCAACTACCTAAAAATTAAGTTTTATAAATATTTATTTTATTTACCTCGTTTAACCAATCATATATTTTAGCATTTTAGAAAAACTCTTGAAATTTTTAAAGTGTGGAAATTAACAGTAAACACGTTTTTGTGTCCTTTACTGTAAGAATTCCAGGTAAATTTGAAAAAAAAATTTCTATTGTTAAAGGATTAGCAATTTACTCAACTTTTACCAGTTATGTTTAAATACTAATCCTTTTGTAACTTGAAATAATTTTAATTTAAAAACGTTAAAGAAATTCTTAACTAAAAAGTTTAGTAAATTATTGTATTATTTTTATTATGCCTAATTCTTACTATTAATTAATTAATCTTAATTGTTAGTATGCCTAAGTACTCACTCACTTCAGGACTAAGCGTTTGAGCTTGAGGGAGAACAGCCATAGTGACAGGAATGCCTTGTCCCGATGTAAATACATGCCGAACGACAACAGGTGGACTCGCTTGCCTTTGCTGATGATAAGCAACTCTCGTTTTTTGAGCGACCGTTTTTACTCCATTATTTCCTGGTACCATTTGATAGACACCAGACGCTGGTAAAGGAGGAGTAAAGGTTTTATTAGTGTTTCTCGATGAACTAATATTTCCATACTGTGTGGGACGATTGTTTTCATTAGGTTTTTTAGTATTGTTGTTGGTTGCAGGAGCTCCTAACAACGACGGTGGTGGTTTGAGCTGACACCTCAATTGGTCCCTATTTGGACTATTTTGAATGACAGCTTGACAAATTTGGTAACTACGTTCTAAATTTACAGCTCCTGGTGGCGGTTTGTTATTGCTTCTATTTCGATTACTTGAATTATTTTGTTTACTTGCTGTTTTGATCTTGCTATGTGTGGTTACAGCTCGTATTGGTTGACTCGTACTCAACTGCATGTAAGGAATTGCACTAGAACTTTGAGCCATGCCAGGTCTAGTTAAACTAGCTGAAGTTATAGAACTCATTGTAGTTTGGTGATTTGGTATAGATGCGGTGGTTACGATCGAAGGTAAGCACACAATAGTAGTTGGAGGTATAACGGTAGTCACAGTTTTACTTAAGGCCGATGTAACGGTTGAACTTGAGGTGCTGCTAGCTGAGCTTGTAATTAAACTATCAGTACTTGGAATTTCTGGTGTTAAAGTTACTTCCAATTCGAGTTTGACTTGATTACCGGAAAATTCTGTAAAAGTGGCAGATTGATTTGAATTTTCTGGTAGATTACTTGAAGATTCTTCGCTTCCTAAAGCAGCCGCTACTAAATTACAATCCATTTTAACATTATATGACCAATCATTTGTAATTGGAAAGGTGCCCTGCTCCAATCTAACTTCCAATTCTTCTTGCATCGGTATTACTTCGACGTGTTCTGATGAGGAGTTTCCAACACTCACCATACCAACAGGAACGGAATCCAAAGCGTGTAAAGGAACTTCCAATAATTTTTCTGTGTTTGGATCAACAATACTCCAACAATCTTCTAAAATAAGAAAAAAATGTCAATTTTTCTTTGCACAAAAAACTGTTTAGTCAACATTTGCTGTATGGGTGTTTTAATGTTTTGAAATGAGATATGCAGTATGAATGTAATCAAATTATTTCAACAGTTAAGTAGTAGGGTTAAAGAATAAACATAACTTCAAAGTAACATTCTTTTTACTTTTTTAATTTGATAAGTGATTATAAATTAAATGCGTGATAAGTGATTATAAATGTAATTAGTAAACTTGCTTTGAATATAATTATGTGCAAAAATAATAGACTAAATATAATTCCAATTCGAGCGTACCTACTCAAATGAATCAGGTTTGAAAATATAAACTAAGAATGGCACTTTTTTATAAACATTCACTAGTGGTACTGACTGAGGTTTAAACACACTGTTTTGAATAATCTCAGTCAGGTGTTATTTTACTGTTAGGGTTATCTATTCTAAGAAACTTTAAGACACCATCAGCCAAAAGACTCCCTACAGGTGAGCTGTTTTTTGAACTTTGTACTAAGGCTTTTTTAAATCCATAGAAAGACTTGTTTATATTTGCAATTTTTATAGGACATTTGATTGCAAAAGTTTTAAAGGCATGCATAGATGGTTTTTTGATCAACCTTTAAATTTGTTACGAATAAAATTGAATGAGAAAAGTGGCGATGTTCCTTAAACTAAAGTAAAAAAAAATACAACAGATGTGGCCATACGAGGAACTTTTTCCGTCCGTCAAATCTTGGAATTTTGTATTTTTGTAATTAAAATTTCATTTAATATCTTATAAATAATTATAAAAAAAACTTTAAAAAGTTAAAAACCAAAGAAACGTTTGGGTATTGAAGTTAGGCATGAAAACAGTTCCTCGTATGGCCACATCCCTTGTTTCTATTATTAAATTTATTTTTATATTAATATAAATTACATGATATTAAAAACAATTTTTTTTAAATTGCTTTCATCCGGGATCGAACCTAGAACTTTTGCGTGTAAGCTGAATTTTTAGACATAAACTGTCTGAAATACTAATTTCATTTTTTTTTAATTAGGCATAAATTAAAGTTCAAAATATTGAAAAATATACAGGGTGTTCCATTTAAATTAAGAAATTTGATCCCATTTCTGGTTAAACCGGAAGTCAAAATATAAAGTGTTTGGTATCGTGTAATAGCTAGTTTTACGAGCTTTCAAAATATTAAAAAATATACAGGGTGTTTCTAAAAATGTTGGTATTTTTGTAATTTTCGGTTTAACCGGAAGTGTTTTGTTAACCGAAAAAAGTGACAAATAATAGATATTCATGAGATTGGTACATACATCCATTTTCAAGTTTTAATTTCTATTACAAAAGAAATTAGAGATTTTTGAAGTATTAACATTCAAAAAATCATTACTCCAAAACGACTGATAAAAATTATGAAAAAAATTTATATTTCGATAGAGAATTACGTTTTCTGTAACATATCCAAATAAGAAAACATATGGCAGAGGGAATTTTGAGAAAAACCATTTCAAAATTTTGACCTATTTTGGCCCCTTAAAGGTAGGTAATTTTGAAAATCGACTTATTTAGGACGAAAGCCCTATATATTGGCTGTACAATGCCGTTTTGAAATTTTCATAATAATAATTACCAGCGAAGTTATAAGAGAAAAATCACAAAATGGGAAAAAAATAAATTTGGCCCAAATTTGTAAATATGCGCCCAAAATAACCACCTTATTTTTGGACACCCTGTATATATTTCTTATAAAAGCTGTTTTTGGCGATGAAATAATTTTAAAGTGGCTAAAATAATATTTCATCACAATCACTTTAGTAGTTTTTGATCTAGAGGGGGGGGGGGGACATACATCTTGACATTTTGGTTAAAAAAATCGAATTTTTTTTTTCATTTTTGGAATGCGACTCGAAACGTCGAGAAATGCAAAAAAAAATTTATTTTTTTTCTCTCGATTATAACAACTTTTTCTTGGATTGGAAAAAATTAAAACTACTAAAGATAATTTGCCTCTAGGTACTTAGAATGTCCTTTTCAAATAGAAAACTGTGTCCTCTAGCTTTTAAGACATACAAAACAGTAAGACCATAGGACAAATAAACATTGATGTCACTAACATTAAATTTAATTTTATCTGTAAAAGTTGATAATAAAAATTTGTTGCGAGAGTAAAATAATTAAGAACAGAAGAGTGATCATTTTAATGGGAATAAAAAAATTATTTTTAAAATTAAAACAGATTTTTAAGTAGGTATATTAGTTTTAGGATTTAAAACAGGGCCATTCTAGTCATATTTTGAATTTTAGTGTAATAATGTTAATGAATAAAAATTTACCTTGAGTAGCAGCTGCAAATATAGCTGTATGTAAATCAGGAACTGCTTCAATTTTCTTATCTTTCTGCTCCGGATTAACTTCAATTTGTCCCGATTCCAACACATAATTTTCAGCGTCGATAAAACGATCTTCATTAGCATCTTCATCTTCACCAATATTTCTAACTAAATCTGATTCTTCAACACTAGCTTCTAATTTTTCAGCAGAATCTTCCATACATACTTCGATACCACAATTTGCGGGACAAGCACTTTCCAAGACAATAGATTCTTGCTGCAAGATGAGAGAATTTGGTAATATTGGAAACGATTCTTGTTTTACATCTTGTTTGGTTTCTTCTGTTGTCTCTGAAAAATTCTGACACTCAATTTCTGCTTCAGGTTCAGTTTGTTCTACTAGTTCACAAGGAGATTTTTCATCTTTACTTTCTTCTTCTTCTTTTATTGGACACCGTTCCTCTTGAACTTCTGGTGATATTGGAGGTTCTTCGCAAATTACATCTTCAGAACATTCACTAGTTGAATATACTTTTTGCTCTTCTTCTTCTTCGTCTATTTGTTGTACCTCTTCGTTTGAATTTAATAAAGGCGTAACGCTTTCTTCCGTTTTGGAGTTAGAGTCGTCACTTTCACAGAGTTCGACTACTGTTACAGAAGCTTCAATGTTGGTATTGCTTGATTCTGTATCTTCTATTTTATTGTCAATTTGGTGAATTTCAGTTTCACACATTGGACTTGGTGTTTTACGTTTAGGAGAGCTATGTTCATCGTCAGAACTAAACGATCTACGTCTCTTTTCGATTTTATTGTTATTTTCTTTAAAACTAATGATTGTCTCTTCATCTGTTTGCATTATAATATCACTGATGTTCACTATTTGTGCTTGCGTTTCTGTTTCTATTTGCTCGATTGTTTCTTTAATGTCTATTTCATTTGCAGCACTACTATTGCTAATTTTACCTAAATTGTCTTGTGACGATTTGTGTAATTGTGTTTTGTGCATTTTAATAGGCAACAAATCAGGAATAGGAGATCTAATTGGATTTTCTAATTGGTTACAGGCTTCTAATTCAACTTTATAATTTGTACAAGATCTAGTAACAGCACCGACAGTTCTTAAACGCTTAATTACTGGCGCCGATTTAGGTTTATTGCTTATAGAAGTAGTTGGTCTTAACTTAATAGTAGTTTTTATAGGAGGCCTAATTTGTTGTTGATGGGGTTGCAGCGTTTCTTTGCATATGACATCGCCACTTTGTATTCGATCACCCCAAATCGGTTCAAAATGTTTTAATTTCCATGGATCTAAACGACTACGTTCTTTATCAGCTTCTGATTTTAATTTTTGTTGGTTTTCAGGGGTAAATTCGCCTTCTGCTAAACGTTCTTGCCATTCTTTACAGGCACGTGCAAAAAATTCGTTATTTAAACCTGAAGCACTTAAACGTAGAGAGGTATCACCTGAATTAGTAATTTGAGGTCGATCAACAGCAGGTAGTAACTGAACCAGTTTATGTTGATATAAGCTTGGTAATACAGCGAAGGTATATTTGTTGAGTAATAGTCTTAAATTTGTATTAACTAATATAGAGTCGGGAGTTTCTAAATCTATGCAACCTTCTTTTGTTTGTTCTAACTGGGCCGCTGTTGATAATTTTTTATTTGTACGTTTTCGTGGTTTAATATTAAAGCCAGGTATTGATGCTAAAATTTCTTTCATTGTGGTCTGTTGCATTCTATTGATTGAAAATGTTGTGTTCGGTTGACTAATAGTAACTTCTTCTATAGGTTGTGGTGGTAACGGTTTGACAATTATACGTGGGACGGGTGCGGAATTACCTGCAGCTATTGTAGTATTTTTACGCCTTCTCTTTGCTTGTTGTCGTAATGCATGTTTAATAATCTTTTTGCTATTATTATGTTTGTGTTCCTTTTTATCATGCAACGAACAACTAGCATCCATTTTATCTATTTTAACAACATATTGAGGTACATCTTTCGATGTTGCCGTAGTGTCACTTTCTTCAATCGAACAAACATTTTCAGTGTTAATGCTATCCAATTTATCCAGTTCCATTACGGGTGAATCCGAGTCACAATCTGAATTTGCCAGTACTTTTTAAATCTACATTTCTCAAAGCACTAAAACAACAAAGCCGCGGTAATTAAAAAAAATATTTAACCCATCTTTTAATTTCAGTTAGAGATTTGAGGTTCGAAATCCAAATTTAATATAATTACCATATATAAAATGTCATTCATAAATCTATTCCAAGAGTTTAAATTGCTGATATTTAAATTCACACACAAAGCATTTGACAACAAAACCTATCCGCCATTTAATAACTAAGCCACCGACGATCCGATGAATTAATTTATTCTTGGGAAATTATCCCGTTTGACAGTTTGCGTTTGAGACAAATTTTTTAAAGACAATGGAAAACTGCCAAGTTTTTATACCATTTTCCCCAGGACAAAAATAAATTGTAAATCAATAATTTGCATTCATGATACTTAAAGAATTAAAAAATAAAAGTCAAAGGGTTTTGTATAAATATTTCCTTTTTCAATTTATAATACAAATTTTTGAATAATTGTAATACATGACATTCAATTTTTAATGTAAAAAATATATATTCTGTACCTAATTTGCAAGAATGGGACGTAATTAACATAAATTGTGTAAACCTGTGTAACCCATGTAAACCCTAATAATTTTGAGGTCGGTAAATTATTACAGGATCCTGTACACAGAAAGTTTGATTTCTTCATTAACCATGTTTATGGTAATTATTATATGATAATGTAATAACAACACAATCTAAATTAAAATATTTATATTCTTTTAAACGTTTAAATTTAACATAAATGGTTTTACCTAGAAAATAAAGTGTTTAATCATAATGAAAATTTACCGGCCGATTAGTAGGCGTAAACTTGAGTGGGTGTGAATATACGGTTTATTTGTTAATCTAATCATATTATCTGTGTAGATACACTTCTAATATTACTCTTCATAATATAAAATACCAAACTGTAGCAGAAATGTGAGTATTATGTGATAAAAGAAAATAACCTAAAAAATACCGAACCTCATGCTGTATGCCAAAAAGATGAGTACCAGGAGTGCCCCATTAATATGTATTTCATTTGAACAAAAATAAAGTAACATGGGAAACAAAAACAGTTGCTGTTCCTATTCCAGTCCACAGCCAAGTCATAGAGTAATAATTCCATTTGAAGAATCGCTCCCGGAAGGTGAGGTTAGTGCAAATAACTTACAACATATCAGTGAACGTGAAGCAGACGATAAGGAAACCGATCCATCGCAAGATCCTATGGCTAGAACAATTTTTATAGAAAAATCGAAGGTGTCCATTGAAAATGGTTTAATTAGGCGTAAAAGTCAGCACCAAATTGCTGATATGAGACCTCTTAAAAAGAGTAGTTCTTGTTCGACAATATATTTAGACGATAGTACTGTATCACAACCAAATCTAAAAAATACGGTAAAATGTGTGGCGTTAGCAATTTATTATCATATAAAAAATAGAGATTTACAAAGAGAGTTAGATATTTTTGATGAAAGACTTCATCCTTTAACTCGTGAAGGTGTTAGTGATGATTATGATAAGTACGATCCAGAACATCGTCAAATATATAAGTTTGTAAGGACTTTATTTAATGCTGCACAACTTACGGCGGAATGTGCCATAATTACATTAGTATACTTAGAACGCTTATTAACATATATAGATTTGGATATTGCTCCATCAAATTGGAAGCGAATAGTTTTAGGTGCAATTTTGTTAGCTTCAAAAGTATGGGATGATCAAGCCGTTTGGAACGTCGACTATTGCCAAATATTAAAAGAAATCACTGTGGAAGATATGAACGAGTTGGAAAGACAGTTTCTGGAGTTACTACAATTTAACATCAATGTTCCATCTAGTGTTTATGCTAAATATTATTTTGACTTAAGAACACTGGCTGAAGCTAATGATCTTGCTTTCCCAAGTGAGCCTTTAAGTAAAGAACGAGCCCAAAAGTTGGAAGCGATGTCTCGAGTTATGGAAGATAAAATAACAACAGCAGAAGCTTTAAAAAATGCTTCTAAAAAATGGTCGAGTTTAGATAATATTAATAATTTTGGTGGTGGCGCAAGACGTAGTGTAGCAATTTTGTCATGATATATTTTATCTTAGTGTCGAACTTATAAAAAAATACTGACCTACAAAAATATATTTTATTTTTTATAGATCTACCAAAGTATTCTAGTGAATTTTACGTTTTAGTGTATTATCACCTACTGCCTGTTAGTAAATTTCAAAAAATTCTTTATTTTTTTCGAGTTAAAAGTTATTATTTGTGAAATTACATTCCTTAAGATGTGATTTATTTAAAATTGTTACTGTTTGGTTAAATTTCATTCCATGAATTGAATATGTTTCGTCTTAAAATATAATGTGTGGTTGTACTAAATTGAACATACACATTTGAGGGCTAAACAGATGAAGAGTTTCCATTTACTCTATGGTCAATTAAAAATAATGAATTTAGAAGGATCTTTATAAGAAATTGTTTCATTTTAATTATAGTGCATTATCCCTCAACAAAGTCGCAATGAACCTGTATATTTAAGTGGTTTATTACCTATATTGATCTGTTTAAAATAGATGTTTTAATTATTTACTTAAATATCGATTAAAAATGTTATTTTCATAATCTGATTTTTAATAACATGATTTTTATCAATTTTAATTTTAAACGTTTTTAATCAAAGTATATCGCATATTTGAATAACTTTTTATCAGAATAATGCTAATTAGAAACAAAATGGTTATTATTTAACTAATATTTGCACTATTCTGCTTAATAAACACACGTCCAATATTGTAACATGTATTTTATATAAATAATTATATAGGACAATCCCACAAGTCTAATTTAAATTTTTATACTGTATCTACGTTGCTTTGAGTAGAGGAGAGATTAATAAAATTCTTATAAAAATTAAAATTTTTTTGTTTAATTTAATTGCAAAAAACGTATTTCCTCTATGGTGTAATTAGGCTGCAATTTTAATGTCGATTTTACCGCTGATATAAATTAATTGTACAGAGTGACTGATTTTGCTTGTCTGTATGGGGTATCTCTGTTAATATAAGAGCTAGGAGAAAACGAATAAGACGATCTCTATCTACTTTTTTGAGACAAACTCAATGGCGAAACAAAAAATCTGATACTTTCTTTTGTTTTCGAGTTACAGCCCAAAATTTATACATATTTTCGTCATTTTAATTTTGATCAATATCTCACTTGTTTCTCAAGATTTTTTAAAACTGTAAAAACATTCTTAAAACACTTTTTAACGTAGATTCCAGTGGCGTAGTCAAATTTTTTTTTGATGGGAAGTTTTCAAGTTATTACACCAACTTCACTTTTTTTAAATAAGAATCATAAGCGGCTATGACTTTATTAAATAGGATATTTTTTGCGCTTTTCGAAAATGTAATATTTATTGAAATTATTTTTAATAATTAAGGGATCATGCATGCTGGCCGTTAACTTAACCTTTAAGCTTTAACCTTGAAATGTTGAATTGGTTTCCCTATAGTCAACTCAAGGTTAAAGCTTAAGTTGCATTAACTGCGAGTCGCTCAAAATATAGTTATCTACTGACGAATATATATCTATCCCCTAAGTGTTCAAAAACCGGTTTCAAACAATAGAAATGGTTAAGTTTTGGAATGTTATGGATCCATAAGTAAGCAAAAATGTACCAGAGACTGGCCATAAGTGCATGATCCCTAAAACAACAGCAGTTTATTTAAGAAATTATGAATTAATTTTGAAAACAAAAGACAATCTCATTTTGACAGTAAACAAATGCTGTTTACACTTGCTTATGTCGTTTAACTAATAATTAAATACCTTTTTTTATTTATAAAAAAATTTGAAAATTTTGAAAATTTTGAAAATTTGAAAATTTCAATAAATGTCAAATTTTTGAAAAGTGCAAAAAATACTCTATTTAATAAATCATAATCGCATGTGATTCGTATTTAAAAAAAGTGAAGTGTAAAAACTGGGAAATAGCCAATCAAAAAAATTTTTTTACTACGCCACTGAAATCTACATTAAAAAGTGTTATAAGAATGTTTTTACAGTTTAAAAATATCTTGAGAAATAAGGGATCATGCATGCCGGACGTTAAAGATCCGTTTTCATGTGACATTAAAGTCATGACAATTGAAGTCGTGACAATGAGACATTTTTTAAAAGGTGTTTTCATGTAAATTAATGTCATGGAATATTTGTGGAATAATAACCTCTCACTATAATACACAACCATTCAACACAAAAAGATAAAGACTGCCATGACAATGTGACGATATGACATTTATGTCATGATATGTCACCGAACGTGACATTTTTTCAAAAGTCGCAAAAATATCAAAGTTGGTTTGATTTTCGACATCGTGTCGCGACAATTAATACAAAGTCATGAAAACACGACTTTTTTAGTTTTCATGAAGAAAAATGTCATGGCATTAATTTTCACGACATTAAAAGTCATGACTTTATGTCACATGAAAACGGACCTTAACTTAAGCTTTATGCTTTAACCTTGAAACGTTGCATTGGTTTCCCTATAGTCAACTCAAGGTTAAAGCTCAAAGCTTGAGTTAACGGCCAGCATGCATGATCCCTAAGTGAGATATTGATCAAAATTAAAATGACGAAAATATGAATTTTGGGCTATAAATAGAAAACAAAAGAAGGTATCAGATTTTTTGTTTCACCATTGAATTTGTCTGAAAAAAGTAGATCGAGATCGTCTTATTAGTTTTCTTCTAACTCTTATATTAACAAAGATACCACATACGGACAAGCAATATCAGTCACCCTGTATACTTGGGGTTCCTTGAAATAATTTGAATTGGCGCTACTTTTAGAGGAAGTCAATTGACCACCTCGTTCAAAAAATTAAAATAGCTCATTAAAGACGTACCTAAATATAATTTTAGAAAATCTTTTATTTTATACGAATGCCTTTTGACTATTAATTCAATAATTTAAAAATTTTATATTTTATGATGAACATTTGTGTCATTTGATTTGAGTTACGTCGTATCTATTTGTCATTATACAAATGGTGGCTTTGTTGCAGTGAGATTTTGACATTCTTGACAATTGGGATTACTTTATTTAAATATTACCGTTCGTATTTTAACACCTTTGTGTAATTTGTATTTGCATCTATAAAATAAAATAAGGTTCGATATATTCTATTTATTTTAAATTAAATATCGTAAAATAAATTTATTAAAAAATTACAATGGATGTAGTTCTGCAGTCAGCTGTAGTTTGTAATTACATTACTTTTTGTAATTAATTAATGCTCTTGTACTGCGTAATAATTTTTTAAATAAATCTTTTATTGTTTTTTAGCCAAAATGTCAGCAGGGCCATATAATTATTCGTATATATTTAAATATATCATAATCGGTGACATGGGGGTCGGAAAATCTTGTCTACTTCATCAATTTACAGAAAAGAAATGTAAGTGAAATTCTTTAAGCTTACCTATTTTGCTTACAAGCCGTTCTTTTTAGTTATGTCAGATTGTCCACATACAATAGGAGTAGAATTTGGTACCCGTATTATAGAAGTAGCGGGACAAAAAATTAAATTACAAATATGGGATACTGCAGGCCAGGAACGTTTTAGAGCAGTTACACGTTCTTATTATCGTGGTGCTGCTGGCGCTCTCATGGTATATGATATTACACGTCGATCGACTTACAATCATCTAAGCAGTTGGCTAACTGATACCCGAAATTTAACTAATCCCAGTACTGTGATTTTCTTAATAGGTAATAAATGTGATTTGGAAGGTCAAAGGGATGTTACGTACGAAGAGGCAAAACAATTTGCCGATGAGAATGGACTTATGTTTGTAGAAGCTAGTGCAAAAACGTAAGTAAATCAAATTGCTTAATAAAATTTAAAAATTTGTATTGTAGAGGTCAAAATGTTGAAGAAGCATTCCTAGAAACTGCCCGTAAAATTTACCAAAGTATTCAAGACGGACGTTTAGATTTAAATGCTGCCGAATCTGGTGTTCAACACAAACCATCTCAACCAGGACGTAACACCCTTACTAATGACCAACAATCTACTAAAGATAATTGTGCTTGCTAGTTAAATTAAATAATACAATATTTTTTGTTAAGAATCTCGAGGGTATTTTCTTGACATTTTAACGTGCTCGGTAGGGGATTTTACTGTAAGTATGTACATTTTGCATTTTCGTCGACAGTAGCGGCTTCTTTTTAACTTCTGTTTCACTTCAAATTTTGACACATACGGTATGATTTTCATGTTGGTAGACAGGATGTATGTTGCGTTAATTTTATCGGTTCTAATTGTGTAAGGTTTTTAGATTTATGCAGTATACAAAAGTGCATTTAGTTCTTTTTTCCTCAAGTTAACTTGAACTCTTACTACAAAAAATAATTTTAAAATTAATTTAAGGCTAACTTACAACTTCTCTATTTTCAAACTCTCACTTTTAACTTATAATGTTACCTTTTTGTAAGGAAGTTGTGAATTTTTGGAAATAAACAATATTGTATTAAAATAAAGGTATAGAAAATATACATCTAAATACATTTTAAAGAAACGTGTTAATCTACATCAAGAATTTCAAAAATTTTAAAACAAACGACTTTTTAAATGTATTTAAGATCATTATATAATCCTCTATTAAAATTGTATACACATGTTTATAATCAGTTAATAAAAATGTATATCAAACTCATATTTTTAATTTTTTAGAAATTCTAAAAAAATGAAATAAAATTTAATTTAAACAGTGTTACAAAACGTTCGAGAAAATCTTTGATATTATTCTGTTTTATAAATACACCTAATTGTTAACGAATATTGTAAATTATTTTAAAGTTAGCATAAACATGTCCACGGCTTATAGAAATGCATCAGTTAGAATTAAACTGATTTGCAGCTCTATTTAGGTATGTTTTTATGTGATGTATTTATGATAAAATATATATAACTATATGAATAATATAGAACTTAAGTTAATAAATTTTGTATTATTGTATTGAAAACCATCCAGCAATATAGTTAATTTTATTTTATTTTTTATATTATTTTTGTAGAAACGTAATTTTTTCCTACACAGTAATCATCGTGTCTTGTAGCTTTTATTATTTTTTTTCAATATAAATTTTCATATTACGATGTTTCGAGTATTATAAAGTATTAATATAATTTATTATGAGCGTTGAAGAAGGTAAGTCACCTGATAGGTAACTGAATATTTATAAGCAAGTTTTGCTTTTAAATAAAAACTCGTTTCACATATTGATCGAGTTATGTAATAAAGGTAATGGGACTAAAACATTAATTCTTACGCTGATTTAATTTTTAAACACTAATTTACAGAGGTTGGAAATAAAATTATAATTAATAAAATACTTTTTTAAAATTTGAGTGCTCTTAAATTTCATGTGGAAGTAATAAACTTGCTAAGAATTGTTGCAACTTTATTTATTTAAATAACAGTTTATTTTTTTTAAATTGATTTAAATAAATGTATTTTGCAAACAATTAGTTTAATTGTGGAAAGTTATTCAAGTGCACAAAATTTTGTAATTTATGCGAACGGCTCCCCAGAAATAGTTATCAATTTTATTAAAACAATTTGGTTAATTAATTAACTAATTAAGAGATTATAAATAATTGATAAGGCGAAGATTGAATTAAAGTGTTTGTTGAATTTTTTTCTCGATTGCTTTACATCATAATTTTGGTAGGATTTATTTATTGTAATTTTATAAAATTTATTTAAAGTTTTCTAGAGTATTTTTATAATTTTCATCACATTATTACTGTGCCAACGAATCCCATATCTTTAGTTGTGAGTTCAGCAGAACATTTTCAGAGCACAGAAAGTGGTAAAGAAATTTGTATCTATTATTGTTGATAATATATTCAATATAAAGAATTGTTTAATGTTGCTACTAAAATACATCGTTGATTGCTTCGAAATTACTACTTTCAAGAAGTTTCATTTTAAATATCAAGTACCTACCTAGGTGGATATAGAGACGATTAGGTAATGTAATGGATATAAATTTAATAAGAACATTCAAAGAGTAAGCGAGTTTCATGATTCTGAAAGAAGTATAGGTATACATAGAGTCGTATCCTTCGATATAAAGATCAAATATTTCAAATATTGAAATGCCATTAAATAATTGTCCGAAACGTGTTGGCGATGATATAGCTTAATTTGTCGAGCGTTAATCGATTTGTAATTAGAGTAAAAATATAAGTTGATTGTTAATTAATTGAATTAATATCTTTAATTATTAAAAGATATGTTTTAGCACTATTAGTAATGAAGTTGAGTCAAATTCTAATAGATGGCGCAACACGTCTTCAATAGTAAAGTTTAAAACTGGGTGCTTTTAATTTCATTTTTTAATTTAAATATTGATAAAAATGAGTGGCGATAGTCAACAAATTGAACAACTCGACTCCCTTTTTCTACCCATAGCGCAACGTCACCTAAAAGGAGCATCTCAGGTAATTTATTAACTTTTTCAAAAAAACCTAACCTCAAATTTATTCTTAACTTTTTTGCAGTTATTAGACTCTTTTGCTACCTTTTTGGCTCGCAAAACTGATTTTTTTAAGGGTAGAGAAGGTACTTGGGAAAAGGTAAAATAAACAAGTTTTTAGTAAAATATTGATTTAACAAACATTTTAGTTCGTGCTCAAAACTTTTTAAAAATACGAAGAAGTTAGTTTAGACAGCAAACGTGCCGAGTCTTCAATACAAGGACAAGGATCAATTAAACGTGAACATCTTATGTTAGCAGCTGAAAATTCAGATTGTTCACCATCAAAAATAGTAAAATATGAAACTCCTATATCTAAGGAATTACATGAATTAGGTAAAAGCATCCCAAAACAAGAAAATATGTTAAACTATATACAACAAACTGAAGAAATTGAACAATTCGACCCCCTTTTCCTATCAATAGCTCAAGATCACCCAAAAGGAGCATGTCAGGTAATTTATTAACGTTTTCAAAAGAAATTTACCTCTAATTTTAACTTAAATTTTTGCAGTTATTAGACTCTTTTGCTAGCTTTTTGGCCCCTAAAACTGATTTTTTTATGGGTAGAGAAGAAGGTGCTTGGGAAAAGGTAAATTAAACAAGCTGCTAGTAAAATATTGATTTAACAAACATTTTGTTGGTGCTCAAAACGTTTAAGAAATACATAGAAATTAGTTTAGAAAGCAAACGTGTCGAATTGAAAGAAAGGAGCGAACTATGTAAAAGCGAACAACAAGAAACTAGCGTAGTTCAAGCGGCAGAGATTAAAGAACTTACCGAAGACAAAGTAATACATATCAAAAAAGAAATTGATTTAGAAAAGAAAGAGCCGAGTGAAATCATAGAGAGCAAAGTGTTAAAAGTTATCAAAGAGGATGAAGAAGCTTCTGAGAAGAACAAACTTTTACCAACTAAAGGAAACGGATGTGATTTAGAAAAATATAAGTCAACTCAAATGTTGCAGGATTTAGAGGTAAGTGTTTTGAATAGCCATCTAAATACATTTTTGCTTTGTTTTATCAAAATAATACCGTAATGAATACCACAATAAAGCTTAACATCTAATATAGTAAGAAATTAAGGTATTATTAATACGTATTTATACAAACCAATTTGCATTTAATAATACTGAAGACTTAAAATGTAATTACAGTCAAAATCGGTTATAGCGACACCGCTTTGTACGACAAATTGGATATAACGACGAAATCTAGAAGCCCTTTTTGCTTTTGTACAGTTTTGCGTGGTTTTGCTTAAAAACATAATTGCGTAGTACAACAATCGGTTATAACGACCGAATTTTGCGGTCCCTTCAAAGTCGTTATAACCGGTTTTGACTGTATGTAATGAATGTAAATTATTCTTATTTTAAATAATCCATATATTTAAAACGCGAAGCTTTTTCTTCACTGGTAATTATAGCGTGCGTCTACTGTTTTTATGATTATTTTTTAAATCGAAGCTCTGGACCCACAGATTTGTCAGCACTAATTTTTTCTTCTTCAAATTATCAATTTCATACTTTTCATTAATAATAAATTCAATAATATTTCATAACATTTCAATAATAAATTGTCACGCTTATTAATATCTCCTATCTTCAAAACAAAGTTCGATCACGTTGAATGTCGGTCACTCCTATATTGTGCATGTAACAACAAACAATCATCGAAATAGGTTGTAGGTGCATATAATAATTTCGTTATTCGTCACAGCTCGAAGCTTGTCGACGCTCGACGGGGGTGACCACTCGTAAATTATTAACAACTTAAAAATTATTTCAAGTATTTAAACAATAATAATAGTAATTATTGAGATAACAAATTGTTAATTTCAATTAGAATAAGTGTATATTATTTGTGTCAAGGAAGGCGAGATACGAGTTGCGCCAAGACGATGGAAGAGATTGAATCGTAACAGTAAGCCATCGGCGATAAGAAAGAAATTAAAATGGATGGTTGCCCGACAGAAATCCTGGTAAGAATGAGAGCACCCCTATAATCCAGATCGGTAGTTGTTGATGAATCGTGGTAACCCTTTCTAGTTCTTCGGACCGAAGGAGAAGGCTGTGTAACGATGCATTTCTCTTATGCCCGTACCAATAGTCAAAAATTAATCTTGATCTCAGAATTAACCTTAGATAAAAAATATTTTTACTTGCTAATATCTAAACTGGTCTAAAGTCAAACTTTGACATTGAGCAACATTGCCATTTTTAGGAATAATTCACAGATTGAGATTAATTCTCGACTATTGGTACGGGCTTTGACTTTCAGGCTTAACAGTACCTGACCTTACCAGTACCTTCAACAGTAGTCGATTTTTAAAATTAATTTAATTAATTTCTCACATTGTGATAAAACAACATGCCTTCTCTGTGTAGAATTTTACAATCTTTATTTCAATTTAGAATAATATTTCTATATGATATTTCTATATCAATTTAGCTTTTGGGTGGGAATTTTGTTATAAATGGAAAATTGAAATAGTCAGATATACAGTAGAACCCCGTTATAACGTACCATCAGGGGCCGAAAAATTTGGTACGTTATAATCGGAAGTTCGTTATAAAAACACAATAAATAAACAAAATATTAAAATGGGACTAAAGATTTAGTCCGTTATATCCAGAAAAACGTTATAAAAGGGTACTTTATAACGGGGTTCTACTGTATTTATTTCAATTTAATAGTGGCATTTGAAAGAAGATATCATGCTCTAAAATTCAAATATAATATTATCAATGACGTATACCCACTGAAATGAATATATAACTTCAGTGAATATACTCAACTTTTATTAGCGAAACTCGAACGAACTAAAAGCTAGTTTGATTTCGACTCTAGTCACTATTCTTCCTCGATAGCGGCGTTTGCTCAAGAGTGCCAAAGTGGCGCCCGGTAGATTTTTAATCAGCGGAAAAAACTGAGTCAGAATTAGTCAAAAAATCTTTTTCTGCAGACATTTCCAGGTCATGCCAAATTTAGTAGATTGGCAACCAGACTACAATGACCTCGTCTCTAAACGGTAGCTTTGTAATTACATCCATAGATAAATGTTATATCTTTGATTTAAAATCAATAAGGTTACAATTCACTAATCGGTGGTCGAGAACGATCATACTTAAAAATGATTTTGATATAAATAATAATAGTATTTACCTATTAAGATAAGAAATTGTTAATTTCAATTAAAATAAGCGTAAATTATTATTAAAGACCAAATAAATTTAGCTTAGAGGTATAATACTGGTGCGAATACTGTATAATGATTGAAATGGCATAGGGGAAAGTGGGGTAATTCCGACCACCATTTTACAAATGACTATAGGTATATCTTTTATATTAAATAAAATTATAGAAACAAATCATCTATCTCAATCCTCGACATATTATATTTTTAATGTTTGTATTAAATAGTCAAATATACTTCTATATTTTGGCAATATGCATAAATTTGGAAAATTGTAAAGTCGGGTAATACCGCCAAAAGGAGGGTAATGCCAACCACGCATCACTTAATTAGGACCACAATTAAAATTATTCGTAATAATATTAATCAGTTAATTAGGTATAAATTTTTCCTAAGAAGAAAGTTCTGAAAAATGCATGAGGTATAATATAGGTATAGGGTATAGCGTTCGAGAGTATCGCGCATCTTTAAAGACAAGATTTGAGTTATTATAGACAAATGTTAAGGATAAACTTACAATATATCAAAATATTTATGTCAAGGAAGGCAAGTCAGTCAAGGAAATCGAATTATAAAAAAAATCCGTCAGCCCTTAGAAGGAAGGCGGTGTGGGCAGAGCTAATGGCTGCCCGGCAGCAATTCTGGTAAGACTCTGAGACCCTATATTCCAAATCGGCAATTGTCGATGAACCCTGGCGTTGTTCTGTATCAGAGTGTTACGAATCGTTAAGATTCCGGCTCTGGATGCAGGAAAAATTAGGTCGTTCTCACGCATGAGTACACTGTTTCAAAGATAACTCGTACGTAAGTAATCAGCAACTACTAGATCCTCCGCTTAGATGAGTTAAAAGTTGAAGATAATTCATTTTCCTAATTATTTTGACTGTCGGCTTCTGACTTGTTTAATTACCTTCAGCAGCAGTCAATTCCCCTGCTTTAATTATTTTAAGTTTTGATTTAATTAATTATTTACCGAGGTTATTTACGCTAAATTAATTTTTCTCTTTGACTGAAGATAAGGAGGCGAAGAAGGTTCTTATGGTTTGTTTGAACGTAAGTGTCTAGCAATTTGGTTTTTAACGTATCAACATGTCTAACAATACCACATACAGTTTTAAAATTTGCACCCTTACTCATCTACCTACAGTCATCGCATACAGAGACCAGTTTCTCAGTTTGTTACAGTTCAAACAATTTACAGTTGTTCCAGCGGATCTTTGCTGGAGGGGCGGTCGGTAATGTGCGTAAAAACACTCAATCTGATAAGTAGTGTAGCATCTATCTCGTTGTTGGCGCTGCGGAATGTGACGCTAAATTGTAACGACGTATGTCGTCTTATCTTGACATACACCGGCAAAGATCCGCTGGAACAACTCTATGTAGTTAGAAGTGGTTCGTACACTTACAAAACCTGTAAGTGTAAAGCCTGAAATTATTTTATTTTTCTTAGGTGGAAGAAATGTTGAACTACAAGATTATATAGTTACGTAGTTCAGGTGGTTCTCCACGTGCTGCATAGTACTGCTCTTTCTACAGTTCAGGAAGACGTGTTACAGATTTATTGTGGAGCCTTCCGTGGCTACAATTCCTATTAGATAATAATAACATTTTGACAATACCAACGAGTATTTATTTATTTATAATTGTTATTAATACTGAATTCGTTACTTGTATTACTCTGTACAAGGGTCTGTTACTTGTTAATGTATTATAATTGCTTTCAATGCAAATAGATATTGTAACATTTTCTCTATTAATTTCAAAACTTAATTTCTTAATAATCTTTTCTAGGTAAAAAGTTATTTGAGAAAAATGAATATTTAATCTTAATTTGTGCTATTTGCTCTTTATCAGCTTGATTATTGCAACAATATTTAAATATTATTACTATTCACTTATTTTAAAGCGAAAAACAAGTGTTATCGAATTTAAGAAATTTAATCAATTTTTTATCCCAATAAAAATTTATTCGGAAATACAATATTGCCGTTTTATTTTTTATTAACATAAGTAATATAAATCAACACAAGAAACTTCCTGTCTTATTGCGATTTAAATTTACTACAAGAATGCTACTATTACAACTTTTGATCACTGTTGGTGCCTCAACACATTTTTGGCAAATTTTGGCAGCTCCTACAAATGAAGTTAAAGAAGAGGTGAGTGTTATTTTATAATTTCCATATCAAGTTAGCATTTTAAATGTTCCAGGCTGGTGTTACCGAAAGGCTCTTTCAACAAATGGACGCCAAAATGAACATTTCTAATGGATTTGCAAATACAACGATTATGTATAAAGTGAAAAATATTGGTGAAAATTCAAAAAACTGTACATTTTCAATAGTTGTGCCTCAAGATGGAGTTATAACTGGTTTTACAATGGAAGTTGATGGAAGAAAATTTCCAGCTTATGCTACAGGACCTGATGCAGCAAAAATTGATTTTGATAAAATAGTAACTATTTAAGCCAAAATTTGTTTTTTTAGTTTATAAATTTTTTCCTAGGCTTCTTCAAATGGTTCTGCAGCAGGCCACGTTGCTGTTAACGTTAGCAATTCAAATCTTTACGACATGACTTTACACATCCCTTCTCATACTGAAGTTGTATTTTATTTAACTTACAAAACGCCCATAAAACGTATAAATAATTGGGCGGAATTAATATTTGATATTCGTCCAGGACAATTTTTGAAAAATTTGACTGTTGAAGTAAGGTCTTGATTACTAAGAAAACTCTTTTTAATTTTACCTATTTTATTTCTAAAGGTTTCAATCAATGAGGACAGTAAGATTATCAAAGTGGTGCCATTTTCAGTAGACGTGCTCGAGACGGATTCAAAAAAATACAATTATTTCAATTTAGATTCAGAACCCACTGTATTTGAAAAAGAAATGGGAGCAACTGTTAAGTTTACCCTAGTTTCGGAAACTCAAAAACGTTTGGACCATTTGAAACAAAATGGATTTTCTAAACAATTTGTTATTCGATACGAAATTGAGACGGATCCTTTAGTTGAAAAAAAGGACATCGAGTTTATTGGTAATAGATCACAATTATTGAATGAAATGGTTTTAAGTCCAGGCTATTCTTTAGTAGTTCATGATGTTGGTATAGTAAAAGTTCCTCACTTACCATATTGTAAGTTGATAAAAAAGTAAGAAATGAGTTTCCTTTATAAATTGTTTTAATTTTAGCGAGTCTCTCTATGTGTGCACATTCACGTTTATGTACTTTTTGTCGAATTGGTTAGTTGGAAGCAAATTGGAAACAATATCTGATACTTAATTTTAATTCCTGTAATATTTAATAGAATGTATGAACTTAGAGAAATGGTATGAAATACAATAAAAATATTTAAATTTGATAATTTAGGTCATTGAACTTTATATTGCTAAATTAATATAACTTGAGGAGCGGTAGGGTAAGTTCGCGCAGATTTGGCCCCTCCCCTTTAATAATTTAAATACGTTGACTACTGCGTTAGTGGGGATAAACACCTGGTATCTGCGCATTCTTGCTGCTCGTCAGCCTAAAAAATTAGTGCTGAATGTTTGATAAGATGAGAATAGTGAGAGTTGAAAAAAAATCCACAATATTTTAAAAAGAGAATCGCAAAAATTGCGATAACTATCGAGGTATAAGTGTCATAAGCTCCATAGCAAGATTATACGGTAGACTGATTCGAAACCGTATCCAAATAGAATTAGAAGATGGCGAAGAACAAAATGGCTTTCGAGCAGGAAGATCGTGCATCGACAATTTGTTCTGCCTACAACAGCTAATAGAAAAGACAAAACAATTCAATGAAGAGCTACACTTGATATTCGTGGATTTTAAAAAGGCTTACGACACGGTGCCTTTAACAAAGCTCTGGAAAACTTTAGAAAACAGCAACGTAAATTTAAGATATATAAATGCAATAAAAAAAATGTATGACGGATGCACAAGTGCAACTAAAATACAAAATAAAATGTCAGAAGCTTTTAATATTAGTAAAGGTCTACAACAAGGGTGTAGCCTATCTATCACCCACTCTCTTTAAAATTTATATAAATGAAATACTAAAGACATGGAAAAGTAAATGCAAAGGAATGGGGATACCAGTAGAAGAAAACACCACAATACTTAGCTTACATTTTGCTGATGACCAAGTCTTGCTAGGAAGGGACGAATTTGATATAAAATACATGATGAAAAAACTGGAAGAGGAATACAGAGGGGGAGGTATGACTATCAATATGGCAAAAATAATGTATATGGCTGTTGGAACAAAGGCAGAACATATAGAAACTAAAACGGACAACCACGGCATGCGAAAAATATAACTACTTGGGTGTAACAATTACTTCAGACGGGAAGTTAGACCCTTAAAACCCTTGTTTTAGCAGTTTCAATATTTAGTGCCCACCTAATCATTTTTAATATAATTTTTTTATTATCAAAATTATTTGAGGTGGGCAGAGCGATTGTTTAGGTGGGCATTGCCCACCCCTAGCTACATCCCTGATGCCGTAGCATGCTATGAATGGGAAGATCCAAAGTAAGGGAACTGCTGGTCTAACATGATCATTGTTCAGTCTCTTCGAGTTTATCCAAAGGTTGAGATGAATTCAGGACTGAAGGGACAAAGAGAGTTGCTGTAAGGAGATTCTGATATTAAATTCTAAGAATGACATCTACTGTCTAAAGGCCATAACTTGAAATTTGATACAGAATACGGAGAACGGTGTAGAAGAAGCTCTTAATCTTCAATAAATCTATTCCTTGCTACAATGACAAATAGTAAGTTTGTTCATAGTTTTAATATTTAAACCGCTCTTCTTACCTAATGTAGGTGTGGGAAAGTATCTGATATTTTGAAATATACTGTTAGTCAGTTAGTGGAATAGAATTAAGATTTGTACGGATGTTGGCTCCCATTAGCAATTTTATGCTTGAATATAATTGAGGACTACGTCCTGAACAACCCCTGACAGTTTTGACAATTCAACTAGTGTGGCAACATTTAAAAAAAAGGCCTTCTTTCACTTTCACGTTTTCGTTCTTAAAATAAGAAATAACTCGAGCTGTAATCAACGGATAGAAAAAAGTTATGATAAGGAATTGTTTGGGATTTAATACCGCAAAATTCTAGTCCAGTTGCGAGACTTTTAATCTATTAGATTTTCCTAAAAACCTTCCCAAAGTTAAGAGGTTGTCAAAATATGTTTTCTTTATTTATTCTGAAAGAAGTAAGCAAATTTTAAAGATATTGCACAAAAAGATGTTACTTGACTAATAAAATTAGCCTGCCAAATAGGAGTTTACAAAATGGATTTCAATAGCCGCAATATGGAATTCTGCATAATTTATTGAAGGTGCTTCCATTTTGTGACATCTTATAGAATTTAAACAATTTTTTTTTCAAATTTCAATTTTCAAATGTACTTTGTGATACAATTAAAAAGGATATTTTGTTTCGTCATTTACTATGGATTTTTGGCCTTTTTGTCAGAACGCGTTTTACAAAAACTGTTCTATCTCTTCGCATTTCAACTTCAAGAAATTTGTATATGCTTAGTCAAATAAAGTTTTTAAAGACCTTTCATTTAAAAAAAGAATTGTTTAATTTGGTCAAACAGAAGAGTAGAGAGTTGCATTTTCGTGTTAGCAATTGCAGTGGCCTAACGCCTAACCTTTTTTAGGTTATTGTTGGGTCAAATGAAAGGCAGACTATTTCTTCATTCATGTATATTATTTAAAAAATATATGCACTTTTTAAGTCAACACCAGAATAAGAAGAATGAGTCGCAACGCAAGAAAATTTTTAAATATCCGGTAAGACTCGCTGAAACCATGGTAAAATTTAATAAACGAGCGTTCTCCCACTACCATCGCTTGCATTTACTTTCTATAGGATATGCGTTTGTAATGGACCGGTTTAATATTTTTATTATTTCTTATGTTTATAAGGTAATTTTTCACGTACATCCAAATGTGTAGGTATTTTTTGATTTTGTTAATAATTTAAGCAGTTACTTCTAAAAATTCATTAAATATTAATAGTACAGGGTCTATCGGTTTCAACCTGGAAAAACGACATATGTGGCTGTAAATTTACAATTAGCTAGCTTTAAGAGTCTACATAAAGACACAAAAAAGTTTACCACTCCTAGGGGTGTGCAACATGAAGTAAATGTGCCCTCAACATTCAAAGAATACTAGCTCGAAAAGAAATGAGAATTTCGAAATTCTGATAAAGCTATTTAATAGAGCATGTAATTCTGAACAATTTATGAATCTATAAAATTTTTTGTACCAATAGTACTTTTCCAGAAAAACGCGATGAAACACAAATAGGGATAAACCGTTGGAAATCTGAAAATTGAAAATTTTAAAGCGTAGTGACTCACAAAAATGTTTGCCATTTTGTAAGGAATTGTCAGATCATTATTTCGAGTAAATTTTTGGAAAGAAGATGGTTTTAGCTTTAAATTGATGGGGTTATTTTTTTAATTATTTATTTTCATCATCCCTGAAATTGTACTAGAAGTTTTCTTTTTCATTTTTCTGACGACTCTTTACATATTAATGTACCATAAGCTACAGAGAGTTCAAATTTAAAAAATATTCTGGATATATGTTCTATAATATATTTGTAATGACATCATGCTACTAATTATGTTAAAACAATTTTCAGTTTTAAAAAAACACCCCTTAAATATTTCAACTTTTTTGAATTTTATTTTTTTCTTGAAATTAAATTTTTAAGAGGCTAGCGTAAGATGGAAAAATGTAATTTCCAAAACAATAAATATACGGTTTTGTAGGTAATTAAACGTGCTTTCAAATGATGTATTCAAAAATTTACTCTACTTCATGTAATTACTATGAAATTAAGATGAAGTGCGCGCGTCTTAAAAAGGGCACTTTTATCGTAATATTGACGGCATTTTTTACATAAACGTTATATCTTAAAAACGTTTACGGATAATGAAAGAGGATATTTCAACGTTTTAGTTCATCATATTAAATATTGATTTCTGACTACCTGTTCCGAAAAAAGAACCCCGAAAAAACTGTTTTTTTCGATGATCCCGAACAAAAGGCAAAAACAAGCTACATTTCGTAAAACAACATATGTGGCTGAAAATTTAAAATAAGCTTGTATTGAAAGCCTAGAAAAAGAGGCAAAAAAGATTAACACTCTCAGAGGTGTGCAACATCAAGTGGATGTGCCTTCAACTGTTAAAAGAGTAACTGGAAGTGTAATAGAAAAATCGAAATTTTGTTATAGTCAATTTATAGAGAATGCAATTCTAAACAACTTATACATCTATGAAATTTTCTGTACTTGCAATAGCTTTTCCGTAAAGGCGTCAAAAGAACCATTTATATAGCCTTAACATTACTCTAGGCCACAGACTGGAAAAACAACATATGTGGCTGAAAATTTGAAATAAGGTAGTATTAAAAGCCTAGAAAAAGAGGCAAAAAAGTTTACCACTCTCAGGGGTGTGCAACATCGAATAAATGTGTCCTCAACTGTTAAAAGAGTAACTGGAAGTGTAATAGAAAAATCTAAATTTTGTTATAGTCAATTTATAGAGAATGCAATTCTAAACAACTTATACATCTATGAAATTTTCTGTACTTGCAATAGTTTTTCCGTAAAGGCGTCAAAAGAACCATTTATATAGCCTTAACATTACTCTAGGCCACAGACTGGAAAAACAACATATGTGGCTGAAAATTTGAAATAAGGTAGTATTAAAAGCCTAGAAAAAGAGGCAAAAAAGTTTACCACTCTCAGGGGTGTGCAACATCGAATAAATGTGTCCTCAACTGTTAAAAGAGTAACTGGAAGTGTAATAGAAAAATCGAAATTTTGTTATAGTCAATTTATAGAGAATACAATTCTAAACAACTTATACATCTATGAAATTTTCTGTACTTGCAATAGTTTTTCCGTAAAGGCGTCAAAAGAACCATTTATATAGCATTAACATCACTCTAGGCCACAGACTGGAAAAACAACATATGTGGCTGAAAATTTGAAATAAGGTAGTATTAAAAGTCTAGAAAAAGAGGCAAAAAAGTTTACCACTCTCAGGGATGTGCAACATCGAATAAATGTGTCCTCAACTGTTAAAAGAGTAACTGGAAGTGTAATAGAAAAATCGAAATTTTGTTATAGTCAATTTATAGAGAATACAATTCTAAACAACTTATACATCTATGAAATTTTCTGTACTTGCAATAGTTTTTCCGTAAAGGCGTCAAAAGAACCATTTATATAGCATTAACATCACTCTAGGCCACAGACTGGAAAAACAACATATGTGGCTGAAAATTTGAAATAAGGTAGTATTAAAAATCTAGAAAAAGAGGCAAAAAAGTTTACCACTCTCAGGGATGTGCAACATCGAATAAATGTGTCCTCAACTGTTAAAAGAGTAACTGGAAGTGTAATAGAAAAATCGAAATTTTGTTTGGGCCAATTTATAGAGAATTAAATTCTAAACAATTTATATATCTATGAAATTTTCTGTACTTGCAATAGTTGTACCATAAGCAACATGAAAGGAACATTTAGATAGCCTCTACATCAATTTATATAAAAAAATTTAAATAAATTAGTTTAAAATTTCAATTACATCTCTTTTTTTATCTTTTTTATTCCTCCTTATTTACAGTAACCGCTAAATCGAAAAATAATGTTAAAAAAACAGAATGTTATTATTTTGGCAGTTGATTTAACAGTTTGTAGTTGTTAAACTACAATTTTGACATCATATTCGTAATCAGCGACCCCAAAAATATAAAGTACCATGTCCTTATCAAAAACTAATTGGGTTTAAAAAAACGCCCCCTAAAAACATTATATGGGTGGGATCTACCCATGTTGCACACCCCTGACGATGGTAAACTTTTTAGCGTCTTGTAGTACATATCAAATAATGCCCAAATCCAAATTTTCAGCCACATATGTTTTATTTCCAGGTCGATGCCGATATTCGCTTTTGGGATCTGTACTATAAACCGGTTCATTACAAACGCATATCCTATAGAAAGTACATGCAAGCATCGGTAGTGAGAAAATGCTCGTTTATTAAATTTTACCATGGTTTCAGCGAGTCTTACCGGATATTTAAAAATTTTCTTGCGTTGCGACTCATTCTTCTTATTCTGGTGTTGACTTAAAAAGTGCATATATTTTTTAAATAATATACATGAATGAAGAAATATTCTGCCTTTCATTTGACCCAAAAATAACCTAAAAAAGGTTAGGCGTTCGGCCACTGCAATTGCTAACACGTAAAGGCAACTCTCTACTCTTCTGTTTGACCAAATTAAACAATTATTTTTTTAAATGAAAGGTCTTCAAAAACTCTATTTGACTAAGCATATACAAATTTGTTTTAGTTAAAATTAGAAGAGATAGAACAGTTTTTGTAAAACGCGTTCTGACAAAAAGGCCAAAAATCCATAGTAAATGACAAAAAAAAATATCCTTTTTTATTGTATCACAAAGTACATAAGAAAATTGAGATTTGAAAAAAAAATTGTTTAAATTCTATACATCTTCACAAATCTTCACAAAATGGAAGCACCTTCAACAAATTCTGGAGAAATCCATATTGCGGCTATTGAAATCCATTTTGTAAACTCCTATTTGGCAGGCTAATTTTATTAGTCAAGTAACATCTTATTGTGCAATATCTTTAAAATTGGCTTACTTCTTTCAGAATAAATAAAGAAAACATTTTTTGACAACCTCTTAACTTTGGGAAGGTTTTTAGGAAAATCTAATAGATTAAAAGTCTCGCAACTGAACTAGAATTTTTCGGTATTAAATCCCAAACAATTCCTTATTATAACTCTTTTCTATCCGTTGATTACAGCTCGAGTTATTTCTTATTTTAAGAACGAAAACGTGAAAGTGAAAGAAGAAGGCCTTTTTTTTAAATGTTGCCACACTAGTTGAATTGTCAAAACTGTCAGGGGTTGTTCAGGACGTAGTCCTCAATTATATTCGAGCATAAAATTGCTAATGGGAGCCAACATCCGCACAAATCTTAATTCTATTCCACTATGTATGATTATTTTGACGATGGGACGAAATTCCGTTTTGCATCGATCTTTAATGCCCCATAACTAAATGTTAAGAATTCCATAAAGTTAATTTAATTTGATAGTGAAAAAATTCTCCTTATCACTTTAATGTTGTTATTATAATATAATTAATATTCAATTATTTTCAAAAACAAGTGATAAATTTTTGCGCAATTTTATCAAAAACTACAGTTTCTTCGAAATTATGCAATCTCCTTCTTATTTATTTACATACTTGTATAAATAATTAAAAAAATTTGCTCTTGAATCATATGATCGAAACTTACTACTAGAATGGGATTCTTAATATTACAACTGTTTGTTATTATTAGCCTGTCGATACAAGGTTTTGCAATTCCTACAAATAAAATTAAAGAAAATGTGAGTATTTTTATGCATTATGTACCTACGATGTCATTGTAACGAAAATTTTTCAGGTTGGTTCAACTGAAACACTTTTTCAACAACTACACGTGAAAATTAACGTTTTGAATGGATATGCCCAAACGGCAATTACTTATAAAGTCAAAAATGTTGCTGTAAATACCCAAAAATTCGTAGTTTCCATACTTGTGCCAAAAAATGGAGTCTTAACTGATTTCATAGTGGAAGTTGATGGAAAAAATGTCACAGCTAACCGGAAAGAATCGGAAATAGCTATAAGAGAATTTGATGAAGTAAAATTTTCAGTTTTTTTAATTCAAAATAATTTTTTTGTTTTCAGGCTTCTTCTACAAACTTAATAGGGGGTCTCATTTCTATTAGTGACAACAAAACAAATCTTTATAAAGTTACAATTAATATGCCATCTCAAAAAGAAGGCGTGTTTTATTTATCTTACAAGAACGCCATAAAACGTAGAAATAATTGGGCCGAATTAACTTTTGATGTGCGTCCTGAACAATTTTTAAAAAACTACTCAGTAGATGTAAGTTCGATTTTGATCAATAAGTAACTATTTAAATTTTATTTTATGAAGGTATTTATAAATGAAGAACGTAAAATAGTCGAGTTAGTGCCATTTTCAGTAGATGTGCTTGAGGTTAATTCGCGAAAATTAAATTTCGAGTCAGATTCACGACCGACGGTGCATGAACAAGAGAGTAAGACAAGAGCAGTTGTTAAGTTTGCTCCAATTAAAGAATTGCAGAAACGATTAGGACATTTGAAAGTAAATGGATTTTCAAAAAAATTTATCGTCCAATATGAAATTGAAAGAGATCCTTCCATTGAGAAGGAGACTAGTGAGTTTCTTGGTGATGGATCACAATTATTGCTAAGTAAATTTGCTTTAACTCCAGGAAAATCTTTAATAGTTTTGGAAGCAAAAGTTAATCGTGAAGCTACCACTGAAAAAATTATTAGACGTAAGCATGTCTAAAAGCAATTATTTGTACCTAAATTGTATTTAAATGTTTACTTTCAGAATTTCGTCAATTTTGCTCAATTCCTTATAAGCCTGGATGCACTCCTTTTCCTCGAATTGGTTAAAATACTTTTTAGTACTTACTTTCAATAAATAGTATTAAAATGTTAAGTAATTAGTTTTTATCATTGTCTGTATTGTTTTGTATCAATTTATGTATCAATTGTTTTAAAGCAATTATTTTAAAGCAAGTGTTATCGAGTTTAAGAAATTAATTTTTTATCCCAATAAGAATTTCTTTCAAAATACAATAGTGCAATTTTATTTATTTACATAACTTAATAATATAAATAAACACAAGAAACTTCTTGTCTTATTGCAAATGAAATCCACTATGAGAATGCTACTACAACTTTTGATCATCGTTGGTGACTCAACACAAATTTTTGCAGCTCCTACAAATGAAGTTAAAGAAGAGAGCTGAGCGTTATTTTATAATTTCTATTATCAAGTTAGCATTTTAAATGTTCCAGGCTGATGTTACCAAAACGCACTTTCAACAAATGGACGCCAAAATGAACATTTCCAATGGATTTGCAAATACAACAATTATGTATAAAGTAAAAAATATTCATGGAAATTAAAAAAATATCTGTTGTGTCAACACAAGACTTTCCGATTGAGTTGATTATTTTAAGACCAAAACAGTTAGAAAACAAAAGAATACTGAACATTTTTATAATCACTGATTAAAAATAAATAAAAGTCAAAATTTTTTGACAAATGTCAAATTTTTTGACAACTGTCAAATTTTTTGACAATTGTCAGAAACGTCAGCTGCCAAATATTATTAGATTTTTGATTGCGTAAAAACTCTTTTAAAAACAAAATAATTTTAAAAAATTTTATATCATTGAATAAAAAAAAGAGTTCTCTATCGGATGATTTAAAAAAAATTATATAGTTCCATTTAAAAAACACAAAATTTCCTTAATTGCACGCCCCCTAGCGGACCGATTTTGAACAAACTCCTTTCTGCACTCCGTCATTATCTGATAAGACCCTATACCAAATTTCAAGTCAATCGGTTCGGCCGTTTCAGAGATTTCGTGGGGAACTACATCCACACATACACACACACACAGACTTTTTTCTAAAAATGGTCTAGATCGACTCGGGGGACCTCAAAATACATATATCCGGTGTTATCTCAAAAAATTTTTTTTACCCCATTACAATACTTTCCTTTAATACCTTAAGGTATCGGAAGTAAAACTGTACATTTTCAATAGTTGTGCCTCAAGATGGAGTTATAACTGATTTTACACTGGAAATTGATGGAAGAAAATTTCCAGCTTATGCTATAGAATTTGAAGCAGCAAAAATTGATTTTGATAAAATAATATCTATTTAAGCCGAAATTTGTTTTTTTTAGTTTAAAAATGTTTTCCTAGGTTTCTTTAAATGGCTCTGCCAATTCAAATCTTTACGACATAACTTTAAACATCTCTTCTCATACTGAAGCTGTATTTTATTTTTGAAAAATTTAACTGTTGAAGTAAGGTCTTGATTACTAAGAAAATCTTTTGAATTATGCCTATTTTGTTTATAAAGGTTTCCATCAATGAGAACAGTAACCCTTGTTTTAGCAGTTTCAATATTTAGTGCCCACCTAATCATTTTTAATATAATTTTTTTTATTATCAAAATTATTTGAGGTGGGCAGAGCGATTGTTTATTTATTTATTTATTTATTTATTAGAAGAAAATAATATCTACAAACAGGGATTACCCCTAATTACATGTAGACAAAAAAGAACAAATTTTTTACACTATTTTTTTTGTGGTACTATACCTCATTAGTGACTTCAGAACACACGGCTTTTTTAATTTTTTTTTTTACAAAAAGAAATTTCTGCACACTGCGGCAAAACATTTTCTAGACATGGCCAGATCAGCCTCCGAACCGACATATAGATTATTTAATGTAACTGAAGATTGACAAAGAGGAGCGTGCGAGAGGGAAACAGTGCGTGCAAAAGGAACAACTAATGGAGCCCTAATTCTACTATTTACTGTTCTCGGAACCCTAAATTGAACCATTTCCAGAATTTCTCTACAGTCTACGTTATTATTAATTACATTATACATAAACATGGCGTACGATATCTAACGTCGACCGGCAAGACTCGGAAGGCTGTATCTAGTTCTCAAGTAACTAGATCTTACATTGACGAAGTCCGGGTAGGTACCAGTATCCTTTTTATAAAGATAGCGAAGCAGGCGATTCTGAATTTTTTCTATCTCAGAAGTATGATTGGCAAAAATGGGATTCCATATGATTGAGCTATACTCAAGTCCTGGACGAACTATTGAATTGTACAGAAATTTTACTGATTGAGGGCTCGCGAAGTCTTTTGAATTTCTTATAATAAAAGCGGTAAGCTTCCGACCATTCGAAACGATATCCGCGATATGCTGATGAAATGAAAACCTGCAATCATATTTTAACCCAAGATCTTTTATTATTTGAGGTCTATGCAAAATAGCACTGCCCATAGAATAATCATACTGAAAAGGTATTTTACTTAAACTAAAACTGACAATAGAGCATTTTTCAACGTTGAACTCCAGATGATTTTTTTTACCCCATTGCAAAATGCTATGCACATCCTTCTGTAATTCGTAACAATCGCTTTCACACCTAACCTCTCTAAAAAACTTCACATCATCTGCAAATAACAAACAGTCGGAATATTTCAGACAGCTCTCTATATCATTTATAAACAACAAAAAGAATAGCGGCCCCAGATTGCTTCCCTGGGGCACTCCCGAAAAAACGTGCATCGGCGAGGATCTGCAACCGTTATAATCTACAACAAAAGAGCGACCCTTCAGGTAAGAGGTAATGAGGGCGCACAACGGACTTAACCCAAACGAATTCAGTTTTTTAATTAAAATATCATGGTTTACTTTATCGAATGCTTTTTGAAAATCCGTATAAACCACGTCCAGTTGTGCACCGTTACCAAAAGCCTTGTAGACTCTTTGTGAAAAAGGAAACAGATTAGATACAGTTGATCTCTTAGGCATAAATCCATGTTGTTTTTCGGAAATAGCTAATTTCACATGCCCGAAGATTCTTTCATACAAAACCTGTTCAAAGATCTTGCTTACTGTCGCCAGTATCGCAACCGGTCTATAATTGCAAATGTTATTTTTTTCACCAGATTTAAATATGGGACACACCCGAACCCGTTTCCAAGCTTTTGGATATATTGAGGTCGCCAAAATCAGATTAAAAAGGTGTTTCAATTGACTTACTACCTCAAAAGCACATTGCTTAAAGATATAAGGAGGTATACCGTCCGTTCCCAAACATTTCTTTGACTTCAACCTTTTAATTGATCTCGCTACCTCATCCTCAACAACTGGAACAACTCTGATCACATCCAATACGTTATTGACCTCTACGTCCCCCAAGTTAACTATGTTATTAGATGTACTCTGACTATGATTATAAACCGACCCAAAGAACTCGGCAAATTCCTGAGCCTGATCACTCTTATCTATCGAAGATCCATTTTGGTTTATCATTGAGCTAATTTTGGTACTAGAATTTCTTTTACCGTTTATGTAATTAAAGAATGAATTCGAATCTGATTTAAAGCCCGATTCCAACTTATTTACGTAATTTTTATACTTTTCCGACGTCAAAATTTTAACTTTACGCCTGGCTTCGATATACAAATTATTATAAAGCTGCGAGATCGACCTAAGCCTTCTATATTTTTCTTTAAGTTTGATTTCGCGAATAAGTTCTCCACCAAACCATCCTGGATATCCCCTCTCCCTACGCCCGTACTTGGGTACCGCAACCTCAACACATTTCAAAAAAACCTCATAAAAACAATTTACAGCCGTGTCCACCACGCAACAGTCAAATACTGAACTCCAGTCGGCCTCGCGCAGCTCTGTTACCAGCATTTCCATATTACATCTGTTGAAATTAAAGGAACCATCGGGTCGATCGTTCGCAATATACGCATTTTTAGTAAAGAGCAAAGAAATCTCCAAAGAAGGATGATGGGCGTCCTCCTCTACAAAAGGATCACTCCACTGCGCTATAGTGCACTTGTTGTTCCCCCAAACCAAATCCAAAAGCCTACTATGAGAATTCAAAATCGTGTTAAACTGAGTCAATGAATACAATTCCGAGAACTCGACTACCACTTTTGCACTTTGGGAACTAATTCCACAACCCTCCAACGCGTTAGGTAAATCTGGCAGGTTAAAATCTCCTATTATATAAGTGTTCAAATTTTCAGATACGCAAATTATATTTTCCACAAATTCCAGAAACCTACGATAGACCAGAATATTTGAGCCAGGGGCAACGTAAACCACAACCAACAAAATTGTTTTAAAATTGTACCGAATCATTACACCAACCGCGTCAAAAACATCTTCAGACTTAAACATCTTTAAAATTTCATACTGCTTCCTTACCGCCAAAAACACACCGCCTCCCCTAGCACGCCCCGTTATATCCGCATTTCTGTCGTTTCTAAAAATATTGTAAACATTAGTTTCTACTACCTCAGAATCGGAAAACGATTCATCCAACCATGTCTCAGCAACACAAAGTGCATCAAAGTCCCCAACTGAAGATTGTAAGTTAAATTTATTCAATTTTGTTCTTAAGCCCCGTGTGTTCTGATAATAGACACTAAACACCATACAGCGTTATTCGAGTCATCTAATGTGACCGGCATCTACAAAATAAACACCTTAATTATCAGAGCTATAAGTACCATTAAGTAATACTCAACAACATACATCAATAATAATCAATAATTCCACAAAAGTTGCAAATAGTAACAATTATAGAAAAGATTAGAAGAAAAAAAAGAATCTAAATTTACAAACATCTAGCTAAAAAGAAAAAACACCCGCTACCAAACTACTCCCAGATTAAGTTCATAACTAGAAAATTCTACAATTAAATTAGAACAAAATAAAATCCCTATCTTTATGTAAACAGATTAATGTAATCAAAATAACAACAATTTTATAAAAATTTCAAAAAAAAAAACAATTTCAATTCAACATTCAAGCAATGGCAAACTTTTCAAAGAGCTCACAAATCTTCTAATAATTTTCATCTTTATCTTTATGAAATAATATGCAAAAACAAGAATGTTTCATAACATCGTAACACAAATTACTTTTACAAGTTGACATTGATGACTTTATACGGTTTAACGAATTTTAAATTTTATTGCACACGATTAGTAGTAATTTTTCGAACCGTATCTTTACCGTTTTCGATTGTTCGTACCAAAATATTACCATCACTTGTCCACACGTTTCTGGGGCCATAATCCTTGACTGCCTGCTTAAATACTCTATATCTCTCCGCTGTTAAGTCCTCGTTGATACTAATCCTGCTATTTTTTAACTTCCTTCTTTCCTTCATCAATGTGCTTCGAGTACGATACGACACAAATTTGACGATTATTGGACGTGGATGCAGTGCTTCTGGTGAGAATCTTCCTACTCGGTGAGAACGATCTATGCTGTCAACTGATAATTCTACTCCCAAAATATTTTTTGCCATTTCGATTATTATCTTATCGGTATTTTCGTCCGGCAGTTCCTGAATACCAAACACCCTTAAATTATTTCGTCTACTGTATTGCTCACCAGCGTCTATTTTTCCCTGCATCTCCATTATACTTTTGTCATGTTCAGCTACTTGTTTTTTTACTTCTTCCATCATTCCAAACTTTGTTTTCAATTCCTTAATTTCGTTGGTATTTGATGTTATCTCATTCTTAAGATCACCAATTGCCTGCAACATTTTGTCCATTTTTGCATCCATTTTTTCCAGTGCCAATACATTGATTTTCTCCGCTTCATCCGCTGAATTACACTTTCCACGTGTATTCACTGTAATGTATTTATTTAAATATTCATTTTAATCACTTAAAAATTTAACTAACAATCTTAACTTTTATCACATGAATACAATTAGGTGCATGTACGCTGATTTTAGTATTGTTTACTGAGTAATTAATTGTTATTAATAATTATTAAAAAAATTATTATGCCAGTCACACCGACAGACGTGTTCACGCGGCCATTGCTAGCACCACCTTGGCCACCACCCACCACCTCGGCATTGCCCACCCCTAGCTACGTCCCTGATGCCGTATCATGCTATGAATGGGAAGATCCAAAGTAAGGGAACTGCTGGTCTAACATGATCATTGTTCAATCTCTTCGAGTTTATCCAAAGGTTGAGATGAATTCAGGACTGAAAGGACAAAGAGAGTTGCTATAAGGAGATTCTGATATTAAATTCTAAGAATGACATCTACTGACTGAAGGCCATAACTTGAAATTTGATACAGAACATGGAGAACGGTGTAGAAGAAGCTCTTAATCTTCAATAAATCTACTCCTTGCTACAATGACAAATAGTAAGTTTCTTCATAGTTTTAATATTTAAACCAGAGCTCTTCTCACCTAATGTAGGCGTTGGAAAGTATCTGGTATTTTGAAATATACTGTATGATTATTTTGACGATGGGACGAAATTCCGTTTTGCATCGATCTTTAATGCCCCATAACTAAATGATAAGAATTCTATAAAGTTAATTTAATTTCGATAGTGAAAAGATTTTCCTTATCACTTTAATGTTGTTATTATAATATAATTAATATTCAATTATTTTCATAAACAAGTGATAAATATTTTCGCAATTTTTAATCAAAAACTACAGTTTCTTCGAAATTATGCAAGCTCCTTCTTGTTTATTTACATACTTGTATAAATAATTAAAAAAATTTGCTCTTGAATCATATGATCGAAACTTACTACTAGAATGGGATTCCTAATATTACAACTGTTTGTTATTATTAGCCTGTGGATACAAGGTTTTGCAATTCCTACAAATAAAATTAAAGAAAATGTGAGTACTTTTATGCATTACGTACCATGTCATTGTAAAGAAAATTTTTCAGTTTGGTTCAACTCAAACACTTTTTCAACAACTACATGTAAAAGTTAACGTTTTGAATGGATATGCCCAAACGGCAATTACTTATAAAGTCAAAAATGTTGCTGAAAGTACCCAAAAATCCGTATTTTCCATACTTGTGCCAAAAAATGGAGTCTTAACTGACTTCATAGTGGAAGTTGATGGAAAAAATGTCACAGCTAACCGGAAAGAATCGGAAATAGCTATAAGAGAATTTGATGAAGTAAAATTTTCAGTTTTTTTAATTCAAAATAATTTTTTTGTTTTCAGGCTTCTTCTACAAACTTAATAGGGGGTCACATTTCTATTAGTGACAGCAAAACAAACCTTAATAAAGTTACAATAAATGTTCCATCTCAAAAAGAAGGCGTGTTTTATTTATCTTACAAGAACGCCATAAAACGTAAAAATAATTGGGCTGAATTAACTTTTGATGTGCGTCCTGAACAATTTTTAAAAAACTACTCAGTAGATGTAAGTTCGATTTTGATCAATAAGTAACCATTTAAATTTTATTTCATGAAGGTATTTATAAATGAAGAACGTAATATAGTCGAGTTAGTGCCATTTTCAGTAGATGTGCTTGAGTTTAATTCGCGAAAATTAAATTTCGAGTCAGATTCACGACCGACGGTGTATGAACAAGAGAGTAAGACAAGAGCAGTTGTTAAGTTTGCTCCAATTGAAGAATTGCAGAAACGTTTAGGACATTTGAAAGTAAATGGATTTTCGAAAAAATTTATCGTGCAATATGAAATTGAAAGAGATCCTTCCATTGAGAAGGAGACTAGTGAGTTTCTTGCTGATGGATCACAATTATTGCTAGGTAAATTTGCTTTAACTCCAGGAAAATCTTTAATAGTTTTGGAAGCAAAAGTTAATCATGAAGCTACCACTGAAAAGATTATTAAACGTAAGCATGTATAAAAGCAATTATTTGTAAATACTTAAATTTTTACTTTTAGATATTTGTCCATCTTACACATTTTTTTATAATAATAGATGCATTCCTCCGCCTCGAGTTGGTTAAAATACTTTTAGTACTTACTTACAATAAATTGTATTAAAATATTGAGTAATTAGTTTTTATAATTGTATGACGATTTTTTATTCTTATTTAATCAAAATTTTGCTTATAGGAGAGTTGATAATCTCGTACTTAATATCTTTCTTATAAAAGGTATACTCACCAATATAAAATCTGTCACCTGTGAGGTATACTCTGTGGCACTTTCAACTAAATTTCAAAAATTTGTGTTTAAATTTTTAAATAGTGACCATATCTAGATTTAAAACTGTTTATCATATTTTAAACTATGTATTAATTTCTAAATAGAGATAGCCGTGCTTTATTTAATTTTGACACTGATAAACAAATGCTGTCAATGAACTAATTAAACATTAGAAATTGTTTATTAAAATCCATGGCTTATTATTTTGAGGTAGTTTTTAGCATTTTCATCATTTCTAATTTCTGTCGTATTAGGCTAGGAACGTTTTCAAACCATGCAAGGGTCATTTTATATAATATTTTTGTAACCAATCTTTTCCCAATATTTCAACTCCACTGAATTCAAAAATTGTGGTTACTATCCATCCTAGTCACGATTAGTGTGAGTTTATAAAGTGGTCTAAGGATACCTCTTACTAAAAAAAATTCTGGCCTGTAACTTCATTTTTAATAAAATTTTCGAGGGCCTAGAAACACATTATTATTGTTATTAAATCGTCATATATTTGACTACACTGATCCACTTTTTGATTTATAAAAATATAATTGTTTAAACTGATTAAGACTCGAATGATATTTGTAATTTGGGTTGCAGTAAAAAATCGTCAGGGGTTACAAGTTAAATGGCCCACCCTGTATACACTACATGCACACATGCACAGCACTCAAAAGAAAAAATTTTTTATAGATTTAGATGTAGTAGATATATTATCCTCTACAATTTCGGTTTGGATCTTTTCTGCTTAAAATAGTTGGGAAAACAGGAAATTACGAATGTATTTTGCGTGTTAAATTCCCGTGACCAACAAGAGCTACAACTGTGGCCATCATTACGTAAACCATTTTGGATTATTAATGGCCAGTCTCTGGTACATTTTTGCTTAGTTATGGATCCATAACATTCCAAAACTTAACCATTTCTATTGTTTGAAACCGGTTTTTGAACACTTAGGGAATAGATATCTATTCGTCAGTGGATTACTATCTTTTGAGAGACTCGCAGTAAGCCGATCACCTGTGTCGCTATTTAGCTGAGACATTGGGTGATACTCTCTTCAGACTTTGTTTGAAGTATTTTTTTAAAGCAAAGTTGAAGGATCAACCACTGTTCTGAATTTGTTCACATACTGCCGATAACTGCCGTTGACTGCCCATAACTGCCTATGCTATGACTATTGAATTGACTGCCGATGACTACCGTTGACAGCTCAATTTTTGTGCATTGACTGCCGAGAGTGGATAACCCCTAGAGCGGAAGTGTTACTTCCGTTGTATAAACCAGGGCGTGGTTCCCCAATATTTTGATGTTTCTGTTGAGTTAGTTTTCTTATTGTACGCTAAAAATGCAGATATTGTTTGTTTCTGTCACATTTTCGTTGAGCTGATATCAACAAATTGAATTTAAGAGGTTGTTAACTAAATAGAGATGTATGGTACTGGAAACGGAAGACGCAGCCGTTTTCCCAGATGTTGGTTAGTAACGGTACTAGGATCACCCGATAGTTCCTTAGGAACCTAGTTCTTTTCTGCTCACTTGTATTAACCAGCTCATAGGAGAATGGGTATGAAAAATATGTAAAAAATATCAAAAAAACGTACTTTCTTAATAAGTCTCCTAAAACCTAGGTGTCTAATTTTGGATTTTGATTCATTTTGTACTGATTTTATTATCTGTAAAATTAAAAATTCTAGGAATTAATTTGTGTAATTCAGAAGTAAATAATTTAGAACTGTGATAAAAGTAATTATAATTTATCTTAATGTTTAAAAAAATATTTCAAAATATAAGTTTTACATAATCTAAATTAGCGCATAGGTCAATTTTGTGCGTTTACGTGTTTACGTGTACGAGAAAACACCTAATAGTTTAAAAAATCGAAAATGTTTAAATTTAAATATTGTATTTTCTTCGTCTTTGTTGGGCCATTATTAAATTCACATTTAATAAAAGCTAGCCCCACAGACTTCCTAAATTACAACGAACCTTTAAGAGAAGTGAGTGTTATCTTATCAATATTTTGCGTTTTAATTAAATCTCTTTGACAGGGTGTACGGAGCGAAACTTCGAAAGTGCCAAAAATAAATCAAATCCAAATAAAAACCAACATAAACGATCATTTTGCGCAAACAACAGTAGTACATAGAATAGAAAATGTGGCTTATGAAAAACAAGAAGCTGAATTTTCTGTATTTTTACCTGAAAACGCGCTCGTATCAGGTTTTATCTTGGAAATTGGTGGAAATAACTACACAGCGTACGTTGAAGAAAAAGACGAATCCGATGACGAGCCTCAAATAGTAACAACAATTATTGTAATTTGCTCATATTGATTAATAAACAAAATTATTTCGTAGGTCGTACATGGATTTAAACCGCCTTTTGTTGTTATTGAGTTTCGAGATTCTTTCGAATTTACCGTATCCGTCAGTGTCGAAGCCAATACCAAAGCTGCATTTTATTTAACGTACGAAGAATTGTTAGTACGCAAAGATGATCAATATGAATTGGTTACGAACATTAATCCGAGACAGCTTGTCGAAGATCTTAGCGTCGAAGTAAGTTTGCTTCTACTGACGTAAAATGAGTTGCAACTTTGTCAAAATTATAGGTAACCATTAATGGCAGCATTCCAATAAGCGTACTAAATGTACCTTTGTTACGTTCTGGTGCTGCTGAAATTTCTGAATTAAATGCTGATTTAGACCCAATGGAAGATACTGTTATTTTAAGTGAAACTGAAATAATAGTAAGATTTTCACCAAGCGTAGAAAGACAAAAACAGTTGAATTATTTATTGAAAACGAATGAAAATGATGGTTTTTCTGGCCAATTTATTGTTCAATTTGATGTTGAAAGTAGTGGAGTAGAATTATTGCTCCATAATGGCTATTTCGCTCACTTTTTTGCACCGTTAAATTTTACCACAACTTTTCCATTTTTACCTTTTCCAAAACATATCGTCTTCGTTTTAGACACTAGTTCGACTATGAATAATGAGAACTTAGAACAAGCAGTACAAGCTTTGGGTAATATTTTGGAACAGCTCCACGACAATGATGTATTTAGTATTGTCGAAATGAAAAGTGATGTTAAAATTTGGAATTTATATAATTTAAAAAATAGTTTGTTTTACCGAGATGAAAATGATCCTAATATTGGGGTGAGTAATAATCAGAAATAATAATAACACGCAGATAACATATTATGGTTTGTTTTAGAACTACGACTTGGCACACACTTACGTAGCCAAATCTAATAATATTGAACAAGCTCAACGTGGCCTTAGTAATCTTTTTATAAATGGACGACGTGATATTTACACTACACTTAAAGTGGCTTTAAATTTAGCCGATAAAGTAAAGAGAGAAAACTTAGATGGTATTGATCGTCAACCATTGATAATGTTCATCACTAGTAGCGATTTAACACCTGAAGAAATTTCTAGAGAAGTAACATCCAGGGTAAACGAGCAAAGCAACAAATTTTTGATCGCATATTAAAATTATTTTTATCTACAGGTTTTTGAATTAAATTCAGCTTCCATCGAGTGTCCTATTTTTCCAATAACTTTTGGTACTGAAGTAAACGAATTTGAGCTTCAAAAATTATCTTTGCAAAATTATGGATTTGCAAAACACATTTATGAAGCCGGCGATGCTCATTTACAAATAGAACAGTTTTTCAAACAAATTTCTTCTCCTATATTTAAAGACATAACTTTTAACTATGATTCATCAGTCGATCAAGTTACCAAAAGCAATTTTCCTACTTATTTTCATGGGTCCGACTTAATCGTAGCTGGAACTTATAGTAAAATAACAGTTTGCTCGTATAAATCTTTTATTAATTTTCAAATTTAAATTAGGATCATCAGAAAGATCGATGAGATCGTCGAGAGTCGATTTCAGAACTGTAGATACTCCAGTTAGTTTATTCCCAATTGTAAAAAATTCAACAACGGACATTGAACGCGTATGGGCACATCTTACAATTAAACAATTGTTAGAAGAACTAAAAGTTGGCTATGAAGAAGATAAAGAAGTATTGAAAAATAAAGCAGTGGAGTTATCGTTGAAATATTCACTCGTCACTGATGTCACTTCTTTAGTTGTTGAAAAACCGACATCAGTTGTACGTACAGACAGCTACGCGCTCCTTAGAAGCATGTTAAGAAGGCCGTCTAATAGAAGTAAATTAATTTAATTTTGGTTGTCAGACGATATTAATTTAGTATTATTACAGATACAGCTCATGTTGCGCGTCCACGTCCACGTCCTTTGTATAGAAATAGTCCTGGTTAGTTAAATATTTATAAGAAGGCAGAAATAAATACATGACCATGAAAATAAGATTATTTTGAGAAGACCAAACAAAAACAAAAGTACACATTACACAAATAACAATTTTTAGGCGATCTCGATACAATTTTATTTTGATTGTTCACTATCTTATTTGTTTTGGCAATGATTTTTAATAAAATTTTTGTAGGTGGAAGAAGAACTAGAAAGGATCATTTAAAATCAGATTTACTATCAAAAATTTCTTGGTTAAAATCCAAATTAGATGGAAGTGGCACTTTAAATTTATCATCGGGTTAATAGTTTGTTTTCGTATTTTAAAATGTTCTAATAATTTTTTATTACAGGAAAATATAAGTTAGGACTTAACGAAACGATAACAGACAGACCGTTGTGCCCAAAAACGCCACTGAATACAGTTGGTCATTGCACTTTATTGAAGGATTGCCCTCATGTTCTTTCTTTATTGATAAATAGCGATTTATTGGTTGAACATTTTTGTGTTTTAAAAAATGAGTAAATTTTTAACAATGTTCCAAAATAGCAAAATATGTATAATATTTTATTTATAGGTATGCTGGAATTTGCTGCCCCAACGTTTGAAGTCATTGTGTGAAGTTCGTTAAGAAAACCGACTTCTTTAATAATAAACTTGTGTAATGTGTAAACCACCATTTAATTTAATATTCAACAGAGTGGATTTTTTAAAATAATAAACTTATATAATGTACAAACTGACAACTTTTTATAATACATCTTAATCCATAGATAAATATTTTATACAACGTTTCGGTTCCCCGTAACCATCACCAACTTTGCTTTTTCTTATGGACGCCATATCTGATTTTTACGTCATAAATTAGACAAAAATTTTCTGAAAGTAACGTTATAAGATATTTTTTATGGGTCAGTTGCTCATGGTGAGGCAGTTCAAAAGAGACACCTTGTATAGAGGGTAATAGAGTGATATTTATATTTAGTAAGAAGACATTCCAAATTTCAAAATGAGATAATAATTTTTTAATTTTGAAAATTTATTGCTGCTATTTATTGCAAGGTATCTGCATTTTGAGGACTTTAAAAAGATTTTGCGTTCTAAAGATTGTTTATCAACCCATTGTCATTCTCATTGATTGCAGACATGAGCTGCCGTAGGTACGTGTAATGTATTCTCTCAACAAAACACCTGTATCGGTAAACTGAAAAAAGTTATTAATAAGGGGAAGAGGTATAACATAAATGTTATGAAGCCATGAAGAGGTTATAAATAATTCTTTATTTTTGAGTTATTTCGATATTTGACATGAACTAAATATCATATTAACTGTTAGTAACTGAATCAATTCAAGGAGCAAAAGCACAGGGTCGTGCACGGTCGTGCTACGAAATTTCTACGCACGACGTTAAAGCTTAGATTCCCGTGCTTTTGCTCCTTGAGTTGATTCAGTTACTAACAGTTAATATGATATTTAGTCCATGTCAAATAGCCCTTAGATTCCCGTGCTTTTGCTCATTGAGTTGATTCAGTTACTAACAGTTAGTATGATATTTAGTCTATGTCAAATAGCCCTAAGAGCTTCTAGAATTAGATGATCTAATTCTTAATATTTACATCAAATTGTTTTTAGATAAAATAATTTACAAGTTTTTGGAATTATTGCGCATAATTTGGAAATTATTTTTTTAAGTTAGTAAGTTAGTTTGCTAATTGCATTAGCAGAAAAATTTTAATGCATGCTTTAAGGCGCTAATAAAATCAATTTTCAAATTTTTGTCGTTGTTTTGAAAATTGAAAACAATTCAGATAAGTATAAATTCAAATGTTAACAAAATGGATTTATATCGCAGGTGTTCTTTTATCTCGTATCTTAAGCATCGTTTAGTATCAAAAAGTATGCGTTTAGGTATAGCGGCGCCGCGCCGGTGCATTGTTATTAATAAATTTAGAAATTAATTGGTAATTTGTTAATTATTTAAATTGTGTTTTTTATGAAAATAGTGCCAATTTAACCCTTCGAATCCACCCTTGCAAATTGCATTGCAAGTTGCAATGAGTTCAGCTTCAAGGTAGGATTTTTTTAATTTCAGTAATTTTGCAAGCTTTTTAAATTTCTCTTTGAGTAAACTTGGTTTGGAAAGTTTACAAAATTATTTTTTTTCTATTTTTACAGAAGAAAATGGTAATTAGAAGGTATTTTATGAAACTTAAATTTTCATTTATAAAATTTCAAAGCCTAAACCACATTTTTACATTGTTCAAAAATTGTGTTATCGAATTTATAAACGCCTGACTTCGATTGATAAAATGGCAGGTGGGTAATTCCACGTCAGATCGGCCACGTTTGACCCTTTTAGGTCTTCGGATTTTGACGAAATTTGGTGTGTCGGTTGGAAATATGTTCAAACTTAAGTGTACAAAGTGGTTTTTGCGAAAAAATTATTTTTGACCTATCTATGGTCAAATTAATTTTTGAACTATTTTGAAAACATGAATACTTCAATAATTTATAACTTGCGATCTAAAAGAAATATATTTCTGCAAAATACGCCTATTTAACACTTAGAGTACCAAGAAAAAAACTATGCGAGAAGTACCAGCCGGGTCCAACGGACCCGAGTGTACATTAAACGCAATAATAATAGGTGTATTTTGATGTTTTTGAAATTTTTCTACTATTTATGCGGTTTACACGTAAAATTAATGATCCTTCACTTTTGGTTAATGGAATGAAACTCGACACATAGTTTACTGGAACCATATAGGGTAATTTTGTCTAATAAGAATAAAAAATATTCGATGGGGCTGCTGTACATCCCCTTTAATGCGGGCTATACATGGCGAATACCTCAGCTACGTTGCACTTTTTGTTAGTAAATGGAATCAAACTCGATACATAATAGTTTACTGGAACCATATAGAGTAATTTTGTCCAATAAGACCAAATAAATATTTAAGAGGGCGCTGCACACCACCGTTTTTCAAAATCTGATATTTGCCGTACTTTCTTGTGAAAAGATCTGATATTGGCGGATATTGACCGCATCTTGTCGTGAGAAGTATTGTTACCCTACATTTTAAGGGTGCCGAATCGATCTGTAACCATTTGGAATCCATCTGAGCAACTCCATGGGCTTAAAATCGCCATTTTTGTCTCTATAGTAAGGTTTTGTTTATAAGTATTTTTTTGCCTCATCGTACAGAATATGGTTCCAGTAAACTATCTACCAAGTTTCATTTCATTAACCAAAAGGGCAGTATCATTTTACTGGACCTCTTTTAGAAGAGAGTTTTTACAACGCCAAGGAGGAAAATAAGGGTTTTGCACCCAAGGGATGCTCAAACGAATTCAGTATGGTCACAGATCGATTTATCAGCCCCGAAATATACGGATACATCAAAAATACTGAAAAAAAACAACGGTAGTTCCGTAAAATATAATGTATTTATACGGACGGGTCCGTTGGACCCGGCTGGTACGCGGCGCTGCTTTTTTTATTCATAGGTAAGGAAGTTGATTAAATGAAAAAAATTAGAAATAGTTATTCAAAATAGGAAATTACAAAAAGTCACAAAATAACAACTTCTAATTTTCAAATTTGAATGAGAAAAACTGAATTGAAAGTGCGATTCGGGTCCGATGGACCCGGCTGGTACTCTAAGTGTTAAAGCTAAAGGAACCTACTATTTATTTTATGCATCGCTTCTTTAATTTAACGGCTTTTTGGTCAAACTGTTCCAGTGTGTCCAGTGTCAAATGTTCGAAGTTTCCAAAATACACCGTCTGCGATTTTTGCAATTTTTTGATATATTGAGCCCTTTTATGACTTATGTTTAAGTGAAAAGATTTAAAACCGTAGGCACTCGTCAACTCTTGACGTAACTCGGTATTGTAGATGAATGTAAACAAAAATTTTTTGAGAAAAGATTGGGGATAGCACAATTTTTTTCAGGAATCAATTTATTTTGGACCCGTTATTATGAGAGAAAATTTTCAAAATCAGGGGCGTGCGGGAACAGGGTCAAAATTAACTTTGTTCATAACAAAACTGAAAGTTTTGAAAATATCTTCGATCACATTGATCACATTGAAGATAGCAAAAAGATACATCAAATAATTTGTAATGTATAAAATTACCAAGAGAATGAGACCAGTCCGAGCCCAAACGGATAATTTGTAATATGCAGAAAAAAATAAAAACCGGGGAAAATTGAGTAATGTTTAATCCCAAAGTAATTTTCAAGTCGAAGTTTCCAAAATACACCCTCTTCGATTTTCAAATTTTTTTTTATAAGTTGAGCCCTTATGACTTAGGTTTAAGTAAAAAAATTCAAAAACGTGGGCACTCGTCAACTCTTGATGCTAACGGCCTTAACGCTCACACTTCTATCTAAAACCCTCACTGAAGCTTGAGGCTGTGTAGCAAATTTTTTGATTAGTGCCATTCCAAATTCTGAAGTTCGTGAACTTCTGAGAAAAACTTTTTGGCATTCCGACATCTCTGCGGAATAAAAATATTACCATTCTATTCATTAATAAGGCTTTTGTGATACAATTTTTTTCCCAACTCTCTAGGACCATCTAATCGATTTTGAAAAAAAAAGCTAAGAACGATAAGATACCATACCAAGTGATACCACTTTCGACCTATCTTGCCATTTAAAATTCTGGAGTTCTTCACATTTTGAGACAATATCTTCGGCATGCCGATTTTTCGCGGAATAACAATACCACCATTTCATTCTTTATTACGGCTTTTGTAATCAAAATTTTTTACTCAACTCTCTACGACTAATCGTTTTTGAGAAAAACGCCTGATACGGGTGCTCTGATTCACCCTGTATATTTAGAAGCATTAGTGTTTTTTTACAAGTCATTTATTAGTAAAACACTGAATTATTTCAATTTTTGTTTCTATTACTTTCCGATACCTTAAGGTATTAAAGGAAAGTATTGTAATGGGGTAAAAAAAATTTTTTGAGGTAACACCGGATATATGTATTTTGAGGTCCCCCGAGTCGATCTAGACCATTTTTAGAAAAAAGTCTGTGTGTGTGTATGTATGTGTGGATGTAGTTCCCCACGAAATCTCTGAAACGGCCGAACCGATTGACTTGAAATTTGGTATAGGGTCTTATCAGATAACGACGGAGTGCAGAAAGGAGTTTGTTCAAAATCGGTCCGCTAGGGGGCGTGCAATTAAGGAAATTTTGTGTTTTTTAAATGGAACTATATAATTTTTTTTAAATCATCCGATAGAGAACTTTTTTTTTTATTCAATGATATAAAATTTTTTAAAATTATTTTGTTTTTAAAAGAGTTTTTACGCAATCAAATATCTAATAATATTTGGCAGCTGACGTTTCTGACAATTGTCAAAAAATTTGACAGTTGTCAAAAAATTTGACATTTGTCAAAAAATTTTGACTTTTATTTATTTTTAATCAGTGATTATAAAAATGTTCAGTATTCTTTTGTTTTCTAACTGTTTTGGTCTTAAAATAATCAACTCAATCGGAAAGTCTTGTGTTGACACAACAGATATTTTTTTTTATTGACTTACACTGATGGACTTCTGAGCACTCAATCTTGCTATTTGGCCACTTTTTTTTTATTTGAATGTCAGGGCTTGCTTTTCAAAGTTTTGCTAAATCCAGGTAGTTAATATATTTTTATCTTTTACAGATGAAGAACTTCTCTCATTATATAGTTACGAGACGATTTTACCTGGAAAATAAAGAATATTAAAAGTGTACTTCGATGAATGGATTGTAGGATGGCATATAAAATATATCATGAAGCTAAAGAAAGTTTATTATTTCATTTTTGTCATTCATTGAACTACTTCTCACTTACTAAAATGATATTTTAAGTTTGAGTTGACCAATTCGATGGACAAATATGCAGGAGGTTGTGTTTCGTGTTTTTCTGGTACAGTGTCGAGTCCGTTACTTAGAAAAGCCGATAGAGCTTTTAATATGAATTCCGAATTTTTGTAAAAAGTAGTGAAGGTGGTTCATTATATAAATACACGGTTTCGCGATACGTGGAACAATTAAAACTAGTGAAAGTAGTCGTGGGGTGTTAGTATTGACAAGCTTGGGATATGGAGCAGCCATCAAGGAGCGAACGAGCTTTCAAAGCGAAAGGATACGAGGATTAAAGGTATATTTTTACCTCTCCTCACAATTATTCTATGAGAACTAACTGTTTTTTTTCTTCTCTAGGTAGGGCCCGTAAGCAGATATGATGGAAGCCTGGTGAGTCATTTCAACTTTTTTCAAAGTGTTTGTGCATTCAGTGAAAGTGAGATAAGGTAAGGTAATGAGATAAAGTAAGGAAGACAACAATAAAATATTGGATAATTGAATCGAGAATAGAGAATTTGGTATAAAAATAATTTTGAAAAAGAGAACAGCGACCATTTTATTCATGATTCAATTTAAGAAAAAGCCTTAAAAGTAGTAATAACCTTTTACAAAAAGTTTTTCTGTATTTTATTATGAGCTCTCAAAAAGGTATTTGATGACTGCCAAATAATTTTTAGTTTAAATACAGGGTGTTTTATTAGCTCACCAACAAACTCTGCCGTATAAAAGCTAATGTAGAAATTACAAGAGAAAAACATTATTTGGACATAAAAGTATGTCCATTTTTACGTAGGTATTTAAGGAATTAGAAGACTTCAAAGTTTTCTGCAGAAAAAGGGAATTTAAGAAAAATCAGTAAAATAATTGGAGCGTGTCAGTTGTCAAGAAGTTCAATTTTATTCCACAAGGTGCGCACAATCGAAGGTCCCAAATGTCAAATTACAGTATTACCAATTACTTTTATTGCATAAATTTGTTTGAATTTTATACAGTAAAAGTAATTGGTAATACTGTAATTTGACATTTGGGGCCGTCGATTGTGCGCACCTTGTGGAATAAAATTGAACTCAATGACAACTGACACGCTTCATTGTTTTTATTCATTAATAACAGAAACAGTAGGCTTATAAACAAGCAAAAATGCCCTATAAAGCGTACAATTTAAATTGTTGTTCGCTATTTAATTCCGTTCTTCGAGCACAAAAAAGTATAAAATTAATAAATGTACTTTTAAAACATACCTATCTGTTGCGAGTAAGTTATGTGTCTTTGAAATTTGAATATCTTCATTATTCATTCGTTAATTCAATACACTTTCTTCTAAATTTGATAGTTTTGATAACAACTCCTCATGCTTTACTTCACTTCCTATGGATGTGTATGGATTCTACGTAGATACGTTGTCCCTATACCTAAATATTTTCGATACTTCCTACTTTTAATATCTTGATACTACTTCTCTACATTTGCCTCTACATTTCAGTATTTTAGATATTTCTTAACTTTTGACTTTTGGTACTGTATCGGTATGTATCAGTACTTTATCCTATAATATAATTCCCATCAACTATTGAATTAATTCATTAGTTGTGTTGTTTAATTTTTTTTAAGTGGTCATAAATACATATAATTAATATTCATTTATTCTTACATTTTACAACTCATTGCGTCTTATTAATTTTATAGTTATAATTCCTAATGCAAAAGATTTCGATTTATCCAAATATTGATTATTCTAAAATCCAAATTCGGTGAAAAATATTGAAATAAAAATTTATTTATTTCTCTTGAAACTGTTTGTACGTACCAAAATAAATATTAAGACGTATGAAAATTCTGTTAAGGTCATTTAAACATTTTTCTAAGTATACAAAATTGTAATAATAAAACTTTTATAAGTACCTAATAAGTAGATTATTTATAGATAGGGCACAATAAATAAAAATTTTGATCCTAAGAATGCTACTCTCGTAGTTTAAATTCAACAAAAAGTGATTGAAAGATTCCAGTGACGTTCAATAACAAGAAACTTTAATCAATAACATTGCGATAACTCTTTATATAATGTTGATTATTAATCCTCGTTAAGTTAGTCTCAATTATTATATCCCAGTGAATAACAACTAGTCCAAATATATTAGGGTAAGTAATTATTTATTTATTTACAAAAAAATATAAAAATTAAAAATTCAAACTGACAATAACTAATCTTTAACATTCTTTTTAGAAAATGGCCCATGGTCAATCTATTTTGGTGCTTTGTTGCATTTTTTACATCTTCCATTCAACATATGGAGCACCATCATTTGTAGTTACTTCAACAGAATCTTCAAATGGAAAAGAAGGAGGAAAAGAGGTTAGTAAAATTATGATTAAAACAAACGTAGGGACATAAAAAAATTTCTTTAAACAGGATACACCAAGTAAAGTTCCAACAGTACCAGAAATTTACCAAATGCAAGTTCACTCAAACATAAGTAATCGTTTTGCACACAATACAGTAACAAGCAAAGTTCGAAATATTGCTGAAAAGGCACAAGAAGCTGCATTTTCAATAATTTTGCCCGACAATGCATTCATTTCTGGATTTATAATGGAAGTTGATGGTAAAAACTACACAGCGCACGTTAAGGAAAAGGAAGAAGCTAAAAGGGATTACGATAGGGTAAGTAGATCAGTTTGTATAAAAATTTTATTAAAAATTAAATTTTAGGCCGTCTCAAGTGGCTTAGGAGCAGCTCATGTCGCTGTAAGTGCTCGTGATTCAAACCGTTTTACTGTATCTGTAAATGTAGAACCTGCAACTAAAGCAGCGTTTTATTTAACGTACGAAGAATTGTTAAAACGTAAAGACAGTCGTTACGAACTGCTGATTAATATTCATCCAGGACAACCTATTAGGGATCTCAGTGTAGAGGTAAGCAAACGGACCAACAAAATAAACTTTACTAATTCGATATAATACTAAAGGTGCTCATAAATGAAAGCAGAAAGTTAGTTGATGTAAAAGCTCCTCCTTTACGTTCTGGTAATGAAATTGGTAACCAAAACGATGAATTAGATCCAAGAGCCGACATTCAAATAATTAACGATAAAGAAGCTGTCGTAAAATTTTCGCCAAATTTAGAACGTCAAAAACAATTGGCACATTTGATGAAAACGGAGGAAGATAAAGGTCTTTCTGCTCAATTTGTTATACAATACGATGTAGAAAGAGATCCAACAGGAGGAGAAGTTTTAATTAGAGATGGTTATTTCGTGCATTTCTTTGCTCCTTCAGAATTACAACCTCTACCAAAACATGTAGTATTTGTTTTAGATACTAGTGGTAGTATGTGGAATACCAAGATGAAACAACTTCAAGAAGCAATGTACAAAATTTTAGAACAGCTTCATGAAAACGATACGTTTAGTTTGATCGAATTTAACAGTAATGTCAAAGTATGGGATTTGAATAATGATGTAAACAGTGTATGGTATCCACGTAATACAAGGGGTTGGGGATTTAATCAGGTGGAAGTTGAAATTGCTGGTTTTGAATTTCCCAACGCCTACCCAGCAAATGCCGAATATATCCAAAAAGCTAAAAGTGGTGTATCTGAATTTTCCGCAAGTGGTGGCACAAATATTTTTGATGCTCTTAAAGTAGCTTTACGTGTAATCGATATAGAAACTAACACGAATAATAATGATCGCCAACCATTGATTATGTTTTTAACTGATGGCGAAGCAACCAGTGGCAGAACTTCTCTTAATGATATTATTAATCAGGTTTGTATGAAATTTGAAAAATATTTCTATTGTCTAACAAATAAAAAATGTTGTAGATTACTGAAACTAATTCAGCTTCAAGGAAGACGCCATTATTTAGTTTAGCATTCGGTTCTGGAGCAGATAAGAATTTCTTACAAAAGTTATCTTTAAAAAATTACGGATTTTCTAAAATCATATACGAAGCAGCAGACGCTTCTTTGCAATTGCAAGACTTTTACAATCAAATATCATCTCCCATGTTATCCGATGTGAAATTTAATTATGAATCGTCGGTTAATGAAGTTACAAAAACCGATTTTCCAGTTTTCTACGGCGGTTCAGAAATGGTTGTCGCAGGATCTTACGGTAATTTAAATCAAAGCTGGATATTTCGGGTATTAATTTTTCTATTTTTCACAAAATTTAGATTTAGCGAGACCCGTAGACACAACAATTATTTGTTCCATTGGTAGAGTACGAAAAACATATACACCTGTAATAACACCCGCCATTAGTAACGTAGAGCGATTATGGGCTTACCTTACAATTAAACAATTACTAGAATCGAAAGAAGTTTCAGACGGAAATACTGACGAACTTAAACAAAAAGCATTGGATTTGGCACTTAAGTACTCGTTCGTAACGCCAGTGAGTTCTTTAGTAGTTGTCAAACCTAACGCAACAGATGCAGTTGATACTGAAGAAGCATCTAAAAGCAACGCAAATAACGATCGAGTGTATGGTAAGTAATTAAATTGCTTTATGACGTTTAAATGTTTATTTCATTTTAATTTTAGGATTCCGTAGTCTTCCAGCAGCATTCTCACCAAGAGTTTATTCAAGTTATAGTCCCAACCGTATGATTAGTCCAAGAACTGGTGGTAACAGATTATTTTTTAATTTTATACTTTTATTCTAATACTGAAACTTGTTAGGTTATAGTGGCAGATCTGACGTACATAGCTTACCAGTGATGTACAATTCAGTTCAGCCCACCACGTTGGATATTAGGCACACAATAGCACCAAAAACTAAAAGCGCAGATTTGGCTCAAACTTTGCCATGGTTATCAACTATTTTAGATAACAATGGATCTTTAACTTTACCAACAGGTATTTCATAAATATTAAACTTAATAATGTAGGTACAGGAATTGTAATCTTTAATTATAGGTACTTATAAATTGGGATTAAACGAAACGATTTCTGATCATCCAACTTGCGCGAATACTCCATTAAATACTAACGGGCATTGTACTTTACTGAACGATTGTCCTCAAGTTCACACGTTACTTACGAGCGCCGATGTATTTGTAAGACATTTTTGTGAATTGAAAAATGAGTAAGTTCTTTATTTTTTTAATCGATGTTAATAATATAATAAATCGTTTTTTAGATATGCTGGAGTATGTTGTCCAAATGTTAAGGTATAAGGTATTCGTTTTTGCAGTGATCGTTCAGAAAATATTTAATGTTTTTAAGTTGCAAAAGTATTGTAATTTTTAATAAAATAATACATATTTAAATTTATTCGTAATTTTTAATTGCCGTTTAATGCAATGAGACCGTAAGGTATAAAAATGTGTATAGTAATTATTAAATCTAAGCGACCTTAAATGCGCAGAAGAGTAAGTGACAGAGCTAAGACTCCCAAACATTGTTTTCATAATGGTTTTCAAGTATTATATAACCTTGGTTATGGGGTAGTACACAATTTTACTTTCTGCGCAGGTAGTTGAGATTGGGCAATTACTCTAACAATGTTTGCCATACTGGTAGCAAATCTTAAAAAATCTAAATAAACGTTCTAAATCTAAACGTTTTGGTTTTGTTATTCATGTTAAATTTCCATGAGCTATTTTTTAAATTCTTAGCTCTATCAGAGCCCTTTTGACTGATGTATGTAATGTAATTTGATTGGTGATTAATTAACATCTACAGTGCCTTCGTAAATAACATCAAACCACGTGACCAATTTGCTAGGCAACCACCAATCACCAAGGTTTGTGGTTGGTGGTTGCTTAGCAAATATATTATGTAGGCATATCTCTACAAATTCTTCATCACCTTTTTATTTCATTTCAATCCTCTCTCTTTTCTAGTTTAAAAGTTGTGTGCAAAAAAATTGGTTTATTTTGTCATAAAAAATGCAAAATATGTTAAAATTTGATAAGAATTAGACTGTAAACTATTTCAGGTATTATGATACCTTTGTAATAGGATGTTACTAAAAATATTAAAGTCAATTGCAAAGAGCTTTATATTAAAGCTTATCAAAAGCTTATCGCGTTACGTAAAGATAAGCCCGAACTTTTATTAGAGCCCTTTTTACTAACGTATGAAGTATATTTGATAGAAATACGTTAATTACTTCTAATAAGTAATTAACATTCCTTAAACATTAAATACACCCTCTACAGCTCGAAATAGAATTTATAGATTTGATACATGTATAATGAGATGTAATTTTAACTTGGGAAGTGATAATAGAATTTTGATTAATAAGTGTCCTTAAACTACTTCTTTACTACCCTTATATTTAATTTTAATACTCTTCCGGTTCAAAAGTTGAGTGCTTAAATACACTTATTTTGCAAAAATTTATTAAAATTTCATAAGAATCAGTCCGTGAACCATTTTAAGTATGAGGAGAGCAGAAAAGGAATAAGATGTCAATAAAAATAAAAATAAAAAATTAAACTGCTAAGAATTTTAGGTAAAAGCTTGTCGGGCTTATTTTATGCTGTTATAAATAAATTTAATATTTTATTTTTATTTAATTTTGACACCTTCTTGCACTCCTGTGATCCTGTCACCAAGTCGCAAAAATTAAATTTTTTCTTATCCAGGCTAAAATTCCGTAACAGATATTTTTTCCATCTTTAGCTATTGAAGTATCTATAGCAGATTCAATTCAAAATAAACTTTCAGAAATTGAATGGGAGCATTCCATAAGTCAAAGAGTTGTAGCATGCTTGAGAAATGGCTAAGATTTTAAAAAATTACTGTTTATTTTGTTTTTATTATTTTTGTCGTTATCTCGAAAACGCAGAAGAATGATCTCAAAGTTTATATGAACTTTTTGGTTCACAATGATATCTAGAACACATGTTAAAAGTTCATCGGCATCCTCAGGGAACACATTGTATTTTCAGTGCCATAATTGGCCGAATATTCGTTTATTCTGCCAATTTTTGATTAGTGACAAATTTAAGTCATTAGTATTAATAAATAAGTAAAAATAACACTATTATTTGTAGGATGGTGTAGCTGTAGGTATCAAGGCAACCTTGGTAGAGTCATGACAAATGGTATTTTACAGCAAATTATAGCAATCAAACCAATTAACGACTTGGAAAGTTTGTTGTATTTTACGCTATTTAAATCAAAAATAGACTTTTTCCCGTACTAATGTTATTATTATGACCGTGATTCATGACATTGATTCTGCATGCACCTTCTTGCATCATACCTATGCATGAGTAACCAACAAATCACAGCAAATCTGGACTTGGATTGACACTCCACAGGTCCACAGTCCCACTGCAAGAAAAGCCTGATTAAAGTGTAATAAAAAGATAAAAAATAAATTAAACATTTTATTAAAAAATATAATATTTTACAACTTCCACATGTAAAAGATTTCTTCTGAATGTTCACCTTAAACTTGGGGGACAGTGGGACAACATACTCCAGCAAACCTTAAAAACAATTTATTTAACTACCATTATCGATTAAAAAGGGAACAACTTACTCATTTTGCAAGTCACAAAAATGTTTCATATATACATCGGTGCTTGTAAGTAGCGAGTGAACTTGAGGACACTCGTTCAGTAAAGTACAATACCCGTTAGTATTTAATGGAGTATTTGGGCAAGTTGGAAGAACGGATATTGTTTCGTTTAATCCCAATTTATACGTTCCTATAATAATTAAAGAATATAATTCTAGTTCATTATATGTTTAATAATTAAATACCTGTTGGTAAAGTCAAAAATCCATTGTTATCCAAAATATTAGACAACCATGGTAAACCTTGGGTTAATAAAGTCATTTGGTAATCGACTGTGTCTGTTGTTGATTCCTCACTGATCCTCAAATCTATTGACCCTACCATGGGTCCGCTGGGTGGGTTGGATAAGCCATATTGACCGTTTGAGAAGGTTGGGCCGGATAAACCGGGTGGACCAGGCATTCCTGGTCCGCCACCTATATCCAACTTTTATTAATATCAAATTAAAAATTAAAAAAAAAATTACAAACCAAGTCGTGGAACCATCAGGCTGGAAGTAGGGTATAAAGCGCTTGGACCACCTGGTGGAAAACTACGAAATCCTAAAATTGAGATGAATTAAAAATTTAAAAGAAAAAGCAAATTGATTACTTACCATACACTTGATCGTAATTTGCATTGCTTTTAGTTGCATCTTCAGTATCAACTGCATCTGTTGCGTTTGGTTTGACAACTACTAAAGAACTCACTGGTGTTACGAAAGAGTACTTAAGTGCCAAATCCAGTGCTTTTTGTTTAAGTTCGTCAGTATTTCCGTCTGAAACTTCTTTCCTTTCCAATAATTGTTTAATTGTAAGGTAAGCCCATAATCGCTCTACGTTACTAATGGCGGGTGTTATTACAGGTGTATATGTTTTTCGTACTCTTCCAATTGAACATATAATTATTGGGTTTACAGGCCTCACTGTATCTAAATTTTGTGAAAAATAAAACAATTCAAATATGAAATATTTAGTTTTGATTTATAAATTACCATACGATCCTGCTACAACCATTTCTGAACCGCCGTAGAAAACTGGAAAATCGGTTTTTGTAGCTTCATTAACCGACGACTCATAATTAAATTTCACATCAGATAACAACGGAGATGATATTTGATTGTAAAAGTCTTGTAATTGCAAAGAAGCGTCTGCAGCTTCGTATATGATTTTAGAAAATCCGTAATTTTTTAAAGATAACTTTTGTAAGAAATCCTTATCTGCTCCTGAACCAAATGCTAAACTAAATAATGGTGTCTTTCTTGAAGCTGAATTTGTTTTTGTAATCTGCAACAAATTTATTAGATACTAGAAATATTTCTCAATTCCTATTCAAACCTGATTGATAATCTCATCTAGAGAAGTTCTGCCACTGGTTGCTTCGCCATCAGTTAAAAACATAATCAATGGTTGGCGATCATTATTATTCGTGTTAGTTTCTATATCGATTACACGTAAAGCTACTTTAAGAGCATCATAAATATTTGTGCCACCATCTGCGGAAAATTGAGATACACTACTTTTAGCTTTTTGAATGTACTCGGCATTTGCTGGGTAAGCGTAGGGAAATTCAAATCCAGCAATATCAATTTCTTCTTGATCGTATGACCATTGGAGTGAATTGCGTGGATACCATACACTTTTTGAAACATTATTTAAATCCCATACTTTGGTGTTAGTGTTAAACTCGATTAAACTAAACGTATCCTGTTCATGAAGCTGTTCCAAAATTTTGTGCATAGCATCTTGAAGTTGTTTTAACTTAGTATCCCACATGCTACCGCTAGTATCTAAAACAAATACTACATGTTTCGGTAGAGGTTGTAATTCTGACGGAGCAAAGAAATGAACGAAATAACCATCTCTAATTAAAACTTCTCCTCCTGTTGGATCTCTTTCTACATCGTATTGTATAACAAATTGAGCCGAAAGACCTTTATCTTCCTCCGTTTTCATTAAATGTGCCAATTGTTTTTGACGTTCTAAATTTGGCGAAAATTTTACGACAGCTTCTTTATCGTTAATTATTTGAATGTCGGCTCTTGGATCTAATTCATCGTTTTGGTTACCAATTTCATTACCAGAACGTAAAGGAGGAGCTTTTACATCAACTAACTTTCTGCTTTCATTTATGAGCACCTTTAGTATTATATCGAATTAGTAAAGTTTATTTTGTTGGTCCGTTTGCTTACCTCTACACTGAGATCCCTAATAGGTTGTCCTGGATGAATATTAATCAGCAGTTCGTAACGACTGTCTTTACGTTTTAACAATTCTTCGTACGTTAAATAAAATGCTGCTTTAGTTGCAGGTTCTACATTTACAGATACAGTAAAACGGTTTGAATCACGAGCACTAACAGCGACATGAGCTGCTCCTAATCCACTTGAGACGGCCTAAAATGTAATTTTCAATAAAAGTTTTATACACATCCGATCTACGTACTCTATCATAATCTCTTTTAGCTTCTTCCTTCTCCTTAACGTGTGCTGTGTAATTTTTACCATCAACTTCCATTATAAATCCTGAAATAAATGCATTGTCGGGCAAAATTATTGAAAATGCAGCTTCTTGTGCTTTTTCAGCAATATTTCGAACTTTGCTTGTAACTGTATTGTGTGCAAAACGATTACTTATGTTTGAGTAAACTCGCATTTGGTAAATTTCTGGTACTGTTGCAACTTTACTTGATGTATCCTGTTTAAAGAAATTTTTTTATGTCCCTACGTTTTTTTTAAATAATTATTTTACTAACCTCTTTTCCTCCTTCTTTTCCATTTGAAGATTCTGTTGAAGTAACTACAAATGATGGTGCTCCATATGTTGAATGGAAGATGTAAAAAATGCAACAAACCACCACAATATATTGCCCATGGGCCATTTTCTAATTAGAATGTGAAATATATATTATTGTTAGTTTGAATTTAAAAAAATGCTTACCCTCAATATATTTGGAGCGGTTGTTATTCACAGAGATATAATAATTGAGACTAACTTAACGAGGATTAATAATCAACATTATATAAAGAGTTATCTCTAATGTTATTGAGTAAAATTTCTTATAATGAATGTCACCAAATTTTTTAATTATTTTTTTAAATTCAAATTACGAAAATAAAATTCTTAGGATTTCATATTTCTGTTTAAATTACTATTAATCTTTTAACGCCCAGCGATTTCATGTGAGATCAGACACATTTTTTTTAATGGCCATTTGCAACTTTTGACATTTTCTTTTGAAATACAGAAATTTAAAATTTTGTGCTTGGGCCTTTTCGAAAAAATGTATTAATTTAATTTTTATATTCAATTGTTATTAACAACCCCCTTCCGTCTATCTATAAGTTTATCTGTCTACCAGTTTATCTAAGCGTCTGTGGGTCTGTCAGTACTCATATCTATACTACTCCCCTCTGATTCTCTGTCAACACGTTTATGTGTGTGGTAAATGGTAATAAAATGGCAAATAAAGGTAGACTCGTTGATTTTTCAGAGATCTACATTTTCAGTATTAAAAGACAAAAGTTACGGTTTCATGTGAAGAAAATCGCCCCAGTAGAAATAGGTGAAAATTGCGAGTAGCTTAAAAATTACCAGCACTTCTATGACCTTGAAAAAGAGTAAAAATGTATTGTTTAGATCCATTTGTTTTATTACTCTTCACGTACTAAAAGCCAAAAACAGTTGATTTTAAAGATAGCATTGCTGATGTAATTTGTAGCCAGATACAGGTACACATACTGGGAAATTTCATTTTCAACCACTTCTAGGTACAATTGGTATAAACAAATAATACAGTTTTAAGACGTCAGTAACGCAGTACTCGTTACCAAAAATTTTATATCTGCAAAAATGACGCAAAATAACATTTTGAAATAAACGTCATCGGGGTAATACAAAAATTAATTAATTCCGTAATATTATATTTTTGTTTGCCAATAACCTTTTCCTTAATGTCACCAGCAGTTTAGAATTATTTTAATTAAGTATACATAACAGTATTTTCTTCTTAATTTTTATTTTGATAATAATCGAATCGAATTGACGTTAACGTTTGAAAAGAATTTTTAATTTTCTCAAAAATCGTTTCTTTGGCTATTTTTAAATTAAATATTATGTTGTTGCTTTACTAGTTTTATAAAACAGGATATATTTTTAATGAGGGGATCCTTAATATTGTTTGTATTTCTTGTAAATTAATTTCGTATATTCGAAGAAAATTTTTGAATATCCGCAATAACTAATAAGAACAACAATAAAAGATTTATTGTACAATCAATTTATATTCGAGTATTGATTATAATTAATTTAAATTTAAATAAAGTTAATTGTTATGCAAATTAATAGAACTTAATTATTAATAAATATTATTGTAAATACTTTGACTAAGACAATCACTTAGATAACTTTTTTTATTTCTAGATTTACATTACTTGTTTTTGGACGTTAAATTATTTTTTGTTTACAATAATAATTTTAGCCTGAAGGCAACTGATGTAATAATATTTTAATAAACAAAAAAATTAACCCTAATGTAGTAACAGTTTTCCCAAAATAAACACCGAGCCAATAAATACTATACGATTTGCCCATGCGTTGGGCGCCATATTTACTTGCAAGGCCTTTTAATAAACTTTTACAGTTTTTATTATTTTGAGTCACCTCCAATTTTCAGAGTAAAGAGGTCAATGATAAGTTTGGATTATTCGATTAACAAGTACATTTTGCTATATTGGTAGAATTTTTTCTGGTTTTCCATTTTCTAAGTAGTATGCAACTGGTATACGGTTCGTCTCTGCTTCTCGAGAGAGGACATTATTAGACTTTCGTTACTTACTCTAATCGTTAATTAATAAAGTATTAGTTGTACCTACTACTGTGATTATGCAACAAAATAATAACAAAATATTTTGATTTGACCCTTGTACACAAGATAAAGAATAATTATAGAATTATACAGTTTTAAAACAAGTGATCTTGTGATCTATCAAAAACCTTTCAACTTTTCAATTTCAAACAAACTTGTTAATAATAGAAATAAAAATTATTATTTAAAATTACACCAAAATTGTAAATAATGAGATATAAAAGTTTAATAACCAAAAATAATAAAAAATTATAAGATATAAACATAGTAGGTATACGAGGAATACCATTGCTAACTCTTGCAATTATAATTAAAAATACAATCAGTTATCAGAATTTTTCCAATTAACAGAAATTCTAGGACGTGCGCTAGCGACTATAAGATGAAAAGCTGGAGAGAATAGAATTTAGTATTAAAAACGCGACAGTCAACGTTGTATTAGTTCACGGCCATATTAATATACATACATCAAGCTCACCTTGATACTAAAAGGTAATGTACTGTAACGTTATGATAATAATCACAAATTATTTATTTTTTATTTTTTAATAGACGATGGAACTGATTAAATTAAAATTGATGCTAGTATGTCTATCATACTGCATTTTTGAAAATTTTGCCGCACCAGCAGACACTACACTCTCATTGGTTGTAAGTTCTACAACTACACCTATACCCTTGTCAACTACCAAAACTGATAAAGAAGTAAGTGCAGAAAGAAAGCAAAATGGCTCAATTATTTAACTTTCTTTTGCTAGGGTGCAGTTGGTGATCCGTTTGCCACAGTGCCAAAAATCTATCAGATGCACGTCAAGTCAAAAATTAGTAATCGTTTTGCAAATACAACAATTACAAGCAAAGTGAAAAATGTTGCAGATAAAGCTCAAGAAGCGACATTTTCGGTAGTCCTTCCAGAGACTGCTTTCATTTCTGGATTTATAATGGAAGTAGGTGGCAAGAATTACACAGCTTACGTTAAAGAAAAAGAAGAAGCCAAAAGGGATTACGATCAAGTAAGGCATACAATTCAACACTAATAAGCATTTCTTCCAAAAGTTGTAGCTTCTAAAATTAATTAAAAAATATATTTTAGGCTGTTGCTAGTGGGTTTGGAGCAGCTCATGTTGCTGTAAGTGCACGCGATTCGAACCGCTTTACAGTTTCGGTTAACGTCGAACCAGAAACAAAAGCAGCTTTTTATTTGACTTACGAACAACTTTTAAAAAGAGACGATGGTCACTATGAACAAGTAATTAATATTCATCCAGGACAACCTGTCAAAGACCTCAGCGTAGAAGTAATTAAATTTTCAAATCAATATCGTTGATTATAATTAAATGCCATTTTTTAGGTCTCAATTGTCGAGAGTAGGAAACTCGTAGACGTAAAAGCTCCTCCATTACGATCTGGCAACGAAATCGGTGACGACGATAATACCGAATTAGATCCAAGAGCAGATATCGAAATAATTAACGATAAAGAAGCCCGTGTCACTTTTACACCCAATTTGGAACGACAAAAACAGTTGGCTAAATTGTTGAAAACAAAAGAAGATGATGGTTTATCTGGTCAATTTGTTGTGCAATATGACGTTGAAAGAGATCCTCAAGGTGGTGAAGTTTTAATCCAAGATGGATATTTCGTCCATTTCTTTGCACCAACTGACTTAAAACCATTACCCAAACATGTCATATTTGTTCTTGATACCAGTGGAAGTATGTATGGATCAAAAATGGAACAACTCAAAGAAGCCATGAATAAAATTTTAAAAGAACTCCATTCCAACGATTTATTCAATTTAGTGGAATTCAACACGAACGTAAGAGTTTGGGATTTATATAATGTTTCCAGTAGTGTATGGTATCCAAAAGATAACGCTAATTATAACTGGGGACAGCCAGATCAAGAAGTTGGTTTTGATGTGCGTCTAATGAATTTACCTTAAAACAAACAAAACTAATTGAATTTTTTGCAGACGTTTAATTTTCCCAACGCTTATTCTGCAAATGCTGACAACATTAAGAAAGCTGTAGACACAGTTAATCTATTTAATGCTGATGGTGGAACCGATATTCAATCAGCTTTAAAAGTTGGATTACGTTTGGTCGACTTGGCTAAAGAAAATAAAGTAGATGATGTCAATCGTCAAACTATCTTAGTATTCTTGACCGATGGTGAACCAACAGTTCGTGAAAGCTCTCCTGATAAAATAACCAACACTGTAAGTTTATTTAAAAGCACTCCCCAACACTAAACTACAAAAATATGTTTTATTATAGATTTCTGAATTTAATTCTGGATCTAGAAAATCTCCAATCTTTACATTATCATTCGGAAGTGGTGCAGATAAAAAATTCTTGCAAAAATTATCATTGCGAAATCACGGATTTTCCAAACATATTTACGAAGCTTCAGATGCAGCTTTACAATTGCAAGATTTCTACAGACAAATTTCCTCTCCTTTATTAGCTGACGTTACATTTAAATACGAACCATCGGTGACGAGTTTAACAAAAACAGATTTTCCAATTCATTTTGGAGGTTCGGAAATTGTAGTTACTGGATGGTGTGGTAAGTTCTTCATTTGGTCTAAATATAACTAAGTTATAATTTAATTATTTCAGGAACGGATTCACTTCGACCACCGATAGTTGGTGGTATTGGTTACCTTGGACCAGTATCTTTAAAACCAACCGTAGAACAATCAATTTCAAACGTTGAACGATTATGGGCGTATCTCACAGTCCGACAATTGTTAGAGAAGAAAGAAACTTCTGATGATGATAAGGAAGAATTAAAGAAGAAAGCTTTAGATTTGGCTTTGAAGTATTCATTTGTTACTCCAGTGAGTTCTTTAGTTGTTGTTAAACCGAACGTAACTAAAGCTGTTGATACTGAAGAAGCTAGCGAAGGTAAGCTCTTTACCAATATATTTAGACTTTGTACATATACTTAATTTTTTAGGTGGAGTTGTAGACAGGATCTACGGTAGGTTGATATGCCCAGTTCAAAATTTAACGATTGATTCTTCTGATTTTTTTTTATTTTCAATTTATCACAATAATTATATTTGGGTAAGATTGTTACAATTTCTCTAATTAAAAATATTCATTTTAGGTCAATCCAACAAAGTAGCTGGGGGTCCCGCATATAATTTTGGCTCAGCACAAGGTATCTTACCTCTTGCATTTGGTCCTCCACAACACATATCAGCACAATATGATTATGATCTTGTGCCACTGATGGTAGCAGGACCACCAGCACAATCTGGCATTTTCTTAACTACTCCAATCCCTCCCAGACCTACCTTCAGCAGCAGTGGTATACTCGTAACAGGGCCTCCTCCATCAACATCAGATTTATTTTCAATACTTCCATGGTTGAAGAGTATTTTAAATGTCGATGGACTTTTAGCTTTACCAACAGGAAATTATAAATTAGGACTGAACGAAACCATAACCGACGTGATTGATTGTCCTAAAACTCCACTTAACGAAACTGGCCATTGTACTTTACTTAAAGATTGTCCACAAGTCCATACATTATTGACAACTTTTGATATTTACGTTGATCATTCTTGCGTACTGAAAAACGAGTAAGAAAATTTATTTTCGAAAAAATGAATGAAAATGTTTAACTTTTTTTCTATTTACAGATTTGCCGGAATATGCTGCCCAGTTTCTTAGATTCGGCATTCTAAAAGTACTATTATCAGTGTTTTTATATATTGTTTTATAATTTGTACTGAAATAACTGTTTTCACGTATATTAGTTTTTAAGCAATAAATTAATACTAAATATTTTAATACTTTTATTCTTTAATTATGTATCGGTGAAACCAAAGGATCGACGGTTAAGCTCATAAGTGACTGGAATCGGAGGTATATAATAGAAATAGCTGTTATAAGCATGAAGCTGGATTGATCTACAGAATAGTAGATACATAATACTTTAAACTTTAAACAATTAACTTACACAGCCTTTAGTTATAATAATCTGTATTAATTATTTTCTTTTGTTTCGACTTTTATATTTTTTTATCGAAAGCTTAAAATTTATTTTAATTATTGTACTTTCATATTACTACTAATAATTTGCTAATAATTGAGATAGATTAGAAATAGATACCTCAAAAAAGATGTATAGAAGACATAGAAGAGCGTGAATTTTTTAGAGAGATGTTTGGAGTAGTTAGGAGGTAAAAATACTAAAAGTCCCTAGTCCTAGCTATATGGCTAAGAGAGGGAGGGAGTAGAAAGACTCCGTTTTTAGGTTTTCGCTTATATCCTGAAAACGGTGGGTCCTAGGGAAAAATTGTTTTTACCAAAATGAAAGCTTATTAAATTTTCTACAAGACTGTCTGTACTTATTTTTTTTCTAAGCCTTAGAATTTTCCAGACATCTGTCAGCAAAAATCGACAATCTATTGCCTCACGTTTTCATCAAACTATTATTGCCTCTTGCACCTCGGCCTTCCATTTTACAGTAAAAGTGGTTAGAAAAGAAGCTGTAGAACATTAAATTTCCTTTACTATTTTAGCAAAAAAAAATTTTCATCCATTAACTATTTTTGCGGGCAGATATCTCGAAAACTAGAAGGAATAGCAAAATAAATAAATAGAAACTATAATATAAATTTGCTAAGAGTAATATTGTACCTAGGACCCATCGTTTTTGAGATATAAGCGAAAACCCGAAAAACGGACCTCTACACCTCCTTCTTCCATTAGCCATATAGGACTTTCAGTATTTTTTTCTCCTAACTACTCCAAACAAACCCTCTTCCATGTTCTCAATAACCACTTCTTTGACTAGACTAAGTAATATTTAAAGCAATACTATAATAATAAATTGTTATTATTGCTAGTTTTAGACGTTAGAACCCATTTGCGTCTAGTAGGTACAAACCGCTGTTTGGAATTCCGAAACGATAGAAGTTCTCTGAAGAGTGTGATGGTGATGTTTATAATTATGCAATTTAAATAATAAACAACTAAATATTAATTTAAACGAAGAAAAAGATAATAATAGAAAACTGGTTTAAGTTTAATAAAAGTCAAACGACAAAAATCGTCAAACACTAAAAAATGGAATCGCAAGTTGAAAATTCTTTTAAATATAATAAACTTTAAGATACCTATATTTAAATAATTTTAAAGGCAAAGATAATTAGAAATTCATAAACTAAGAAAACCATTACCTATACTTTTTTGAAAATGATGTTTTATACTATATTATGTTTGTAACTTTATGGAAATGAAATATGTATAAGCTATCAGAAACTTTTGGAATTACCAGAAGTTCTAGTACGTACACACACTCCGACTATAAGATGAACAGATCAACAAAATAAAAATTAGTATTGAAGTCGCGCCAGTCACCGTTGTATTAGTTCACGGCCATTAAGTATTAAACTCGCCTTGATACTTACTTACCAAGAGGTAAACGTAAAGTTATGTTAATAATAATTACAACAATTAAATAACATTTTTTATAGATAATGAGGTCGATTAAATTTAAATTCATGTTAGTATGTCTATCATACTGCATTTTTGAAAATTTTGCCGCCCCAGCAGACACTACACTCTCATTGGTCGTAAGTTCTACAACTACAACTACAACTACACCTATACCCTTGTCAACTACCAAAGCTGCTAAAGAAGTAAGTGAAGAAATAAAGCAAAATTGTACAATTTCTTATAATTATATTTGTTAGGGTGAAGGTGTTGAGCCTAGTGTTACAGTGCCAAAAATATACCAGATGCACGTCAATTCAAAAATTAGTAATCGTTTTGCAAATACAACAATTACAAGCAAAGTGAAGAATGTGGCAGATAAGGCACAAGAAGCGACATTTTCAGTAGTACTACCAGAGACTGCTTTCATTTCTGGATTTATAATGGAAGTTGGTGGCAAGAACTACACCGCTTACGTAAAAGAAAAAGAAGAAGCCAAAAAGGATTACGATCAAGTAAGACATAAAATTTAACACTAATAAGCTATTTTATCCACAAGTTGTATCTTTGATAAGTAATAAAGAAATATTTTAGGCCGTTGCTAGTGGGTTAGGAGCAGCTCATGTTGCTGTAAGTGCACGCGATTCGAACCGCTTTACAGTTTCGGTTAACGTCGAACCGGAAACAAAGGCAGCTTTTTATTTGACTTACGAACAACTTTTAAAAAGAGACGATGGTCACTATGAACAAGTCATTAATATTCATCCAGGACAACCTGTTAAAGACCTCAGTGTAGAAGTAATTTAACTTTCAAATCAATATCGTTCATTATAATTAAATGCCATATTTTAGGTCTCAATTGTCGAGAGTAGGAAACTCGTAGATGTAAAAGCTCCTCCAATACGATCTGGCAACGAAATCGGTAACGATAACACCGAATTAGATCCAAGAGCAGATATCGAAATAATTAACGATAAAGAAGCCCGGGTTACATTCACACCCAATTTAGAACGACAAAAACAGTTGGCTAAATTGTTGAAAACAAAAGAAGATGATGGTTTATCTGGTCAATTTGTTGTGCAATATGACGTTGAAAGAGATCCACAAGGTGGTGAAGTTTTAATCCAAGATGGATATTTCGTCCATTTCTTTGCACCAACTGACTTAAAGCCATTACCCAAACATGTCATATTTGTTCTTGATACCAGTGGAAGTATGTACGGATCAAAAATGCAACAACTGAAGGAAGCCATGAACAAAATTTTAAAAGAACTTCATTCGAACGATTTGTTTAATTTAGTGGAATTCAACACGAACGTAAAAGTTTTGGATTTAAACAATGCTTCCAGTAGTGTATGGTATCCAAAAGATAACGCTAATTATAACTGGGGACAAGCAAACGAAGAAGTTGGTTTTGATGTGCGTCTAATGAATTTACCTTAAAACCAAACAATATTAATTGATTTTTTTACAGACATTCAATTTCCCCAACGCTTATTCAGCTAATCCTGACAATATTAAAAAAGCTATCGACACAGTTAATTTATTTCAACCTGAAGGTGGAACCGATATTCAATCTGCTTTAAAAGTAGGATTACGTTTGGTCGACTTGGCTAAAGAAAATAAAGTAGATGATGTCAACCGTCAAACTATCTTAGTATTCTTGACCGATGGTGACCCAACAGTTCGTGAAACCTCTCCTGATAAAATAACCACCACTGTAAGTTTATTAAAAAGCACTCCCCAACACTAATCTAAAACAATATTTTTAATTATAGATTTCTGAATTTAATTCTGGATCTAGAAAATCTCCAATCTTTACATTATCTTTCGGAAGTGGTGCAGATAAAAAATTCTTGCAAAAATTATCATTGCGAAATTACGGATTTTCGAAACATATTTACGAAGCTTCAGATGCAGCTTTACAATTGCAAGATTTCTACAGACAAATTTCCTCTCCTTTATTAGCTGACGTTACATTTAAATACGAACCATCGGTGACGAGTTTAACAAAAACAGATTTTCCAATTCATTTTGGAGGTTCGGAAATTGTAGTTACTGGATGGTGTGGTAAGTTGTTAGTTTGGTCTATTTATAAACAAGTTTTAATTAATTGATTTAGGAACTGGTATCGTTAGACCGCCAATAGTTGATGGTATTGGATACCTTGGACCAGTATCTTTAAAACCAACCGTAGATCAGTCAGTTTCAAACGTTGAACGATTATGGGCGTATCTTACGGTACAACAATTGTTAGAAAAGAAAGAAACTTCTGATACCGATAAGGAAGAATTAAAGAAGAAAGCTTTAGATTTGGCTTTAAAGTATTCGTTTGTGACTCCAGTGAGTTCTTTAGTTGTTGTTAAACCGAACGTAACTAAAGCTGTTGATACTGAAGAAGCTAGCGAAGGTAAATTATTCACCAATATAGCAAATTTAGGTTTCGTTCACATACTTTATATTTTAGGTGGAGTTGGAAATAAGAGATACAGTAGGTTGATATGCGTTATTTAATAATTAACAGTTTAGACAAAAATTATGTTTTGGTAATATTCTTTCAATTTTTCTAATGTAATTAAGAATATTTGTTTTAGGTCATCACGGCAATAGAATAGGTGGAGGTGCCGGATATAGTAGTTGGGCTTCTGCACAGAGTTTCTTACCTGCCGGATTCCATCCTCAGCATGGTATGATCCCCTTGATTGTAGGAGGAGCACCACAGCCTCGACCTATATTAACTACTCCGTACCCATCACCCCCTATGTACACGTACAGTACCACACTTGTAACAGGACCTCCTCCACCAACTCCAGATTTATTTTCAATACTTCCATGGTTGAAGAGTATTTTAAATGTCGATGGACTTTTAGCTTTACCAACAGGAAATTATAAATTAGGACTGAACGAAACAATAACCGACGTGGTTGATTGTCCAAAAACTCCACTTAACGAAACTGGCCATTGTACTTTACTTCAAGATTGCTCACAAGTCCATAACCTATTGACAACTTTTGATATTTATGTTCATCACTCTTGTGTACTGAAAAACGAGTAAGAAAATTTAGTTTGAAAAAATGAATTAAAATGTTTAACTTTTTTTCTATTTACAGATTTGCTGGAGTATGCTGCCCAATTTCTTAGATTCAGTGTTCTAAAGGTGCCTCTATCAGTGTATTTACATTATTTTATAAATTTGTAGTTATTTGACGTATATTATAAAATTAATACTAAACATTTTTGTACGTTTTTGGATAATATTAATCAATAACCAGTTTTTAAATATTTAAATTGGTACACTTTGTTTGGGTCTTAATAATATTTTAGTCGTGGATAGATAGAAAGTGTAAAGGCAAAAATCTTCAAGCACGTGAAGCATAAAATTTTCTATGAAAGTTCAGGACAATGATTGGTTTAATTTTTAAACTGCAAATTTTTCAGGAAAACATTACACGGTTAGGTTGCATCAGCCATGTGGCCATGACTTGGTCAGTTGTAACTTTCCTATATGCCATTATATTGACTTTTATCTTTTTTATTTCATCTTGACCACATCTTGAGAAATACAAATGCTTACTCTTTTTATAAGGATCGACATGAAACTCATATTGATACTATTTGTTTAGACAACTAAAACAGTCATACACTCATTGGTAATTATGTTTGACCTTATGTATCAAGAACCTTTCTACTCTATGTAAAAATAATGATAATGAATTGCACAAATGTCGGCTGCATAATGCTGTGGTTATGGGCATTCCTTACAGATGAAATAACCCCTAGAAATATTGATTAAAACCCCATAATTAAAACCAAAAATCCACGGTGAAACTCTATAATAGGTATAAGTTCTCTGAAAACGATGATGTTTGATATTATAATTACGTAATTTAAATAACAAACAACTAAATATTATGTTAAACGAGGAAAAAGATAATAATAGAAAACTGGTTTACGTTTAAAAAAAGTCTAATGACGAAAAATCGGTAAACAGTAAAATATAGTTAAATGTTAAAGCCGAAGATAATCGAGAATGGATAAATTTAAAAAACTATACTTGGATATGATGTTTATTATATGTATGTAAATTTTTTGTAATGTAACATAAGCTATCAGAAACCTTTGGAATTACCAGAAATTCTAGGACTTACCACACTCGGACTATAAGATGAACAGATTAACAAAATTAAGATTAGTATTGAAATCGTATCAGTCACCGTTGTATTAATTCACAGCTATAAGTTTTAATATACAAATTCACCTTGGTACTTACCAAGAGGTAAATGTAAACTTATTACAATTTACCAACATTTTAAATAGACAATGGGGCCGATTAAACTTCAATTGATGCTAGTATGTCTATCATACAGTATTTTGGAAAATTTTGCCGCTCCAGCAGACACTACACTCTCATTGGTTGTAAGTTCTACAACTACAACTGCACCTCCACTGTTGTCAACTACCAATCAAAAGGTAAGTAATTAAGAAAGTCAAATTGTACAATTTCTTATAATTATATTTGTTAGGGCGAAGGGGTTGAACCTAGCGTCGCTGTGCCAAAAATATACCAGATGCACGTCAATTCAAAAATTAGTAATCGTTTTGCAAATACAACAATTACAAGCAAAGTAAAGAATGTGGCGGATAAGGCACAAGAAGCGACATTTTCGGTAGTCCTTCCAGAGACTGCTTTCATTTCTGGATTTATAATGGAAGTTGGTGGCAAGAACTACACCGCTTACGTAAAAGAAAAAGAAGAAGCCAAAAAGGATTACGATCAAGTAAGACATAAAATTTAACACTAATAAGTTGTTTTATCCACAAGTTGTACCTTTTGTAAGTAATAAAGAAATATTTTAGGCCGTTGCTAGTGGGTTTGGAGCAGCTCATGTTGCTGTAAGTGCACGCGATTCCAACCGCTTTACAGTTTCCGTTAACGTCGAACCGGAAACAAAAGCAGCTTTTTATTTGACTTACGAACAACTTTTAAAAAGGCACGATGGTCACTATGAACAAGTCATTAATATTCATCCAGGACAACCTGTTAAAGAACTCAGTGTAGAAGTAATTAAACTTTCAAATCAATATCGTTCATTATAATTCAATGTTATTTTTTAGGTCTCAATTGTCGAAAGTAGGAAACTCGTAGATGTAAAAGCTCCTCCAATACGATCTGGCAACGAAATCAGTAACGATGATAACACTGAATTAGATCCAAGAGCAGATGTCGAAATAATTAATGATAAAGAAGCCCGGGTCACATTTACACCCAATTTAGAACGACAAAAACAGTTGGCTAAATTGTTGAAAACAAAAGAAGATGACGGTTTATCGGGGCAGTTTGTTGTACAATATGACGTTGAAAGAGATCCACAAGGTGGTGAAGTTTTAATCCAAGATGGATATTTCGTCCATTTCTTTGCACCATCTGACCTAAAACCACTACCCAAACATATCATTTTTGTTCTTGATACAAGTGGAAGTATGTACGGATCAAAAATGGAACAACTCAAAGAAGCCATGAATAAAATTTTGAAAGAACTCGGTCCCGATGATTTATTCAATTTAGTCGAGTTCAACACAAACGTAAAAGTTTGGGATTTATATAACGCTACTAATAGTGTATGGTATCCCAAAGATAACTTATATTTTAACTGGGACCAACCAAGTGACGAAGTCAGTTTTGATGTGCGTCTAATAAATTTACCTTAAAAACAAACAAAACTAATTAAACTTTTTACAGGCATTTAATTTCCCCGACGCTTATTCGGCTAATCCAGACAACATAAAGAAAGCTGTAGACACAGTTAACTTATTTCATCCTGATGGTGGAACCGATATTCAATCTGCTCTAAAAGTTGGGTTACGTTTGGTGGACTTGGCCAAACAAAAGAAAGTAGATGACGTGAATCGCCAAACCATCTTTGTATTTTTGACCGATGGAGATCCAACAGTTCGTGAAACATCTCCTGAAAAAATAACAAATATCGTAAGTTTTAAATGAAATATTCCAACCCTCTCTATATAAAAACGTGTTTAAATTTAGATTACAGAATTAAATTCAGAGTCTAGAAAATCTCCCATTTTTACATTATCGTTTGGCAAAGGTGCAGATAAAAAATTCTTGCAAAAACTATCACTGCAAAATCATGGATTTTCGAAACATATTTATGAAGCGTCAGACGCAGCATTGCAATTGCAAGATTTCTACAGACAAATTTCTTCTCCTTTATTAGCTAATGTCACATTTAAATACGAACCATCGGTAACCAGTTTAACAAAAACAGATTTTCCCATTCATTTTGGTGGTTCGGAAATTGTAGTTACTGGATGGTGTGGTAAGTTGTCCATTTGGTCTAAAAATAAACAAGTTTTAATACAATCGCTTTAGGAACTGGTATCGTTAGACCGCCAATAGTTGATGGTATTGGTTACCTCGGACCAGTATCTTTGAAACCAACCGTAGAACAATCAATTTCAAACATTGAGCGATTATGGGCGTATCTCACAGTTCAACAATTGTTAGAGAAGAAAGAAACATCTGATGCCGAGAAGGAAGAATTAAAGAAGAAAGCTTTAGATTTGGCTTTGAAGTATTCGTTTGTGACTCCAGTGAGTTCTTTAGTTGTTGTTAAACCGAACGAAACTAAAGCGGTTGATGCTGAAGATGCTAGCGAAGGTATGTTATTGACAGAATGTATTCTATAAATAATAAATTACCCAACCTTTTATTAGGAGCAGCTGCAGATAGAATTATTGGTGGATACGGTAGGTTGATCTACAGATTAATTCTTCTGAATTTGATCAGGTATCAAGAAGAATTTGTTATTTTTTTAAATAATCGCACAACTTATTTGTGCTTTCCATACATTTTTTCTGATCAAGAATATTTATTTAAGGAGGTATAGCTAATAAAATATCTGGAGGAAGCGGATATAGTTCCGCTGCTGCACAAGGCATCCCAGGGCCTCCCGCATTCTATCCCGTACGACATTCGTATCCAACTTCGCGTAGACCTATTCTAGCCCAAACTATGCCTTACATTCGTAGCACAACGACCAGAACTGCAGTTGTATCAGAATCTTCTCCAACTCCAGATTTATTTTCAATACTTCCATGGTTGAACAGTATTTTAAATGTCGATGGACTTATAATTTTACCAAGTGGAAGTTATAAATTAGGACTGAACGAAACAATAATCGACGTGGTTGATTGTCCTAAAACTCCACTTAACGGAACTGGCCATTGTACTTTACTTAAAGATTGTCCACAAGTCCATAACTTATTGACAACTGCCGATATTTACGTTGATCATTATTCTTGTGTACTGAAAAATGAGTAAGTATGTTTCTAAAAAGACTTCATAAGCTTAACATTTTTTTAAATTTACAGATTTGCTGGAATATGCTGTCCAGTTTCTTAGATTCGTTGCTCCAAAAGAGTCATTATATCGATCTGTCTTTTTGCAACATTGTTTGAAGAATTTGTACTGACTTACTTAACATAGTTTTTAAGCAATACATTAATACCCAATCTTAGTATGTTAGTGATTACTAAACCTACTTGCTTACTCAATATTAAACTGAGTTATTTGAGACACATCCAACATCTGAATACGAAGAACTGATCAATGCGTGAAATTCATCAATTAGAATCTTCAAATAGAAATTGTCTGAATAAGTATGGGCGAAAACGTCAAGCTTAAAATCAAAGTCGTTATCAACACTGGATCGTGACCTGCTGTGAGATTATCTACATTGTCTGCTTCGACGAAAGATAATAAGTAATGAGTTATGGGATAAGAGATATTATCTGCATATATTGACCAGTATCCTGATTTGGGTGAGGCATTGAATAAATAGCCGCTACTCTAACAGGAAAGAGCCATTTAACTAATAATATGGATCGCAATGGTTTTCTAAATATAGTAGTATTTATCTAAAAATGCGTTTTTGACACTTACCAGAGCAAACCTAAAGTTAGTTAGAAATGTGAAGGCACAATGCAGTTAGGTTAGGAACTATTTTAATTTGGCATCCCTGTACAGAGTTGTCACATTGCAATTTAATTTGTTTGAAATTTCAATTTTTTTAGTTTGATTTGTTGGTATGTGGCAACCCTGGCCTGTCATTATGGAATTTCAAAAACGCATATTTAGATAAATACTACTATACAGCGATTTCTGGTCAATTTCTCCAATAGAAATGGTTGCTTATACTCCCGCTTATAAGGAAAGATCATGACAGCCAATAATAATGCAAACTCGACGAAATGAACGAGTCATCCGTAGTTTTCCAAAATGTCATTTCTGTCGCATTTTCTCTTATAGGCAACGGTTGCTAACCCTCCTTCCGGATCTATTTATTTAATGGGGTGAGGGGTAAAAATCGTACTCGCGTATATCTAGTGATTGTAACTCGCTTTCTATTGTTGTAATCCAGCGGAATTTTTATACAAATGATGTGTTTTTCTTTGAACTCGACTCTAATAATGAGGCGTAATTGGCGATCCAGTAGAGCACTTTAGTCAAGTGATTGAAATTCCAAATATTATTTCAAATTCATGAACCTTTTTTTTCTATCGTGTTAACTGTGTCCTGTGTCCAGTTCAAAATTCAAAATGAAAAAAAAATTGAGTTTGATTAAATAACTATGTTTAAAAGTAAAGTCCAGATAGATTATAAATTACCTAAAAAAAATATTTACTCAAACTATTACGATAATTGACACCTACATGGTTCCATTAATTTATTAATTATAATACCTAGTAGTTATAATGAAGGTCTTAAATGCAAGTTTTGTGTTGTATAATAGTACATAACGCTCCTTTATTTTTTGGACACAATAGCTTATTGGACCTTGGTTAAGTATCATAATTATGCAATTTAAATAACAAATAAATAAAGCAATAAAATGATAATAATAATAAAACTGGTTTGCTTTAAAATAGCAAAAATTGGTCTTCAACTCATTTTTTTAAAATTGTAAACAATAATACAAAAATATAATTATTATACGTGGAAATCACGCTTTCATAACTTTATTGTAGTACAATCAGTTATCATTTTGGGATTACCAGAAGTTCTAGGACGTACTCTCCGACTATAAGATGAACTGACCAACAAATATAATTTAGTATTGAAATCGCACCAGCCAGAGTTGTATTAGTTCACGGCCATATAGATATTAATAAACAAATTAACCTTGAAAGCAAAAGGTAACTGTGAAGTTATGTTAATAATAATTACAACAATTTACTGACATTTTTAATAGACGCAATGGAACCGATTAAATTTAAATTGATGCTAGTATGTTTATCATACTGCATTTTTGAAAATTTTGCCGCACCAGCAGACACGACACTCTCATTGGTTGTGAGTTCCACTACACCTACACCACCACCAAGTATAAACGCTGATAAAGAAGTAATTAAAAAAGTAAAGTTAATTCGTACTGTTTCTTACAATTTTTTTTGTTAGGGAGAAGTTGTTGAGCCGGTTGCGACGGTGCCAAAAATCTATCAGATGCACATTAAGTCAAAAATTAGTAATCGTTTTGCAAATACAACAATTACAAGCAAAGTAAAGAATGTGGCGGATAAGGCACAAGAAGCGACATTTTCAGTTGTCCTTCCAGAAACTGCTTTCATTTCTGGATTTATAATGGAAGTTGGTGGCAAGAACTACACCGCTTACGTAAAAGAAAAAGAAGAAGCCAAAAAGGATTACGATCAAGTAAGACATAAAATTTAACACTAATAAGCTATTTTATCCACAAGTTGTACCTTTTGTAAGTAATAAAGAAATATTTTAGGCCGTTGCTAGTGGGTTTGGAGCAGCTCATGTTGCTGTAAGTGCACGCGATTCGAACCGCTTTACAGTTTCCGTTAACGTCGAACCGGAAACAAAAGCAGCTTTTTATTTGACTTACGAACAACTTTTAAAAAGAGACGATGGTCACTATGAACAAGTCATTAATATTCATCCAGGACAACCTGTTAAAGAACTCAGTGTAGAAGTAATTAAACTTTCAAATCAATATCGTTCATTATAATTCAATGTCATTTTTTAGGTCTCAATTGTCGAGAGTAGGAAACTTGTAGACGTAAAAGCTCCTCCATTACGATCTGGTAACGAAATCGGTGACGATGAAAAGATCGAATTAGATCCAAGAGCAGATATCGAAATAATAAACGATAAAGAAGCCCTTGTCACATTTACACCCAATTTAGAACGACAAAAACAATTGGCTAAATTGTTGAAAACAAAAGAAGATGATGGTTTATCGGGGCAATTTGTTGTGCAATATGACGTTGAAAGAGATCCTCAAGGTGGTGAAGTTTTAATCCAAGATGGATATTTCGTTCATTTCTTTGCACCAAGTGACTTAAAACCGTTACCCAAACATGTCATATTTGTTCTTGATACCAGTGGAAGTATGTATGGATCAAAAATGGAACAACTCAAAGAAGCCATGAATAAAATTTTAAAAGAACTCCATTCCAACGATTTATTCAATTTAGTGGAATTTAACACAAACGTGAGAGTTTGGGATTTAAATAATGCTTCCAGTAGCGTATGGTATCCGAAAGATAATTCTAATTATAACTGGGGACAACCCAATGAAGATGTTAGTTTTGATGTACGTCTAATGAAATAATTAAAAACAAAGAAAACTAATTGAATGTTTTACAGGCATTCAAATTCCCAAACGCTTATTCAGCTAACCCTGACAACATAAAAAAAGCTGTAGACACAGTTGATCTACTTAATGCTGATGGTGGAACAGATATTCAATCTGCTTTAAAGGTTGGATTGCGTTTGGTCGACTTGGCTAAAGAAAATAAAGTAGATGACGTCAACCGTCAAACTATTTTAGTATTTCTAACCGATGGAGAACCAACGATTCGCGAGAGCTCTCCTGAGAAAATAACCAATGCTGTAAGTTTAAAGTTAAAAGGAACATGCCAACTCTTTCTAACAATTTTTGTATTTAGATTTCAGAATTAAATTCCGGATCTAGAAAATCTCCCATTTTCACATTATCTTTCGGTGGTGGCGCAGATAGAAAATTCTTGGAGAAATTATCATTGCGTAATCATGGATTTTCGAAACATATTTATGAAGCTTCAGACGCAGCTTTACAATTGCAAGATTTCTACAGACAAATTTCATCACCTCTTTTAGCTGACGTTACATTTAAATACGAACCATCGGTGACAAGCTTAACAAAAACAGATTTTCCAATTCATTTTGGAGGTTCGGAAATTGTAGTTACAGGATGGTGTGGTAAGTTCGTTTTGTCGAAATATGAGCAAGTTTTAATTTAATTGTTTCAGGAACGGACTCACTTCAACCACCGATAGTTGATGGTATTGGTTACCTTGGACCAGTTGCTTTAAAACCAACCGTAGAACAATCAGTTTCAAACGTTGAACGATTATGGGCTTATCTTACTGTCCAACAATTGTTAGAGAAGAAAGAAACTTCTGATGATGATAAAGAAGAATTAAATAAGAAAGCTTTAGATTTAGCTTTAAAGTATTCGTTTGTGACTCCAGTGAGTTCTTTAGTTGTTGTTAAACCTAACGAAACTAAAGCTGTTGATGCTGAAGAAGCTACTGATGGTAAGTGATTAATTATAGTTCGGAAACCTTAGTAATTTTATTTCATTTTAGATGGCAATCAAGCAATTCAATTTCATAGTAAGTTACCCAATTGATGTAATCTTTATACTTTCTACATAAGAAAATTTTATTACAGTTCTGGGTAATAATAAAGTTTCAAGAAGACCTGTACATGCTTATGCTGCCGTAGCCAACTTTGCACCTGCAGATGAGGATTTGATCATTAAGCCCATATTTTCAACTCCTTACCAACCCCTAGCATTTGAGGAGCCGGAAGCGGAAGAGGAAGCAACTACGTTTGTAGCAGAACTTCCTTCAACTTTAGATTTATTTTCAATACTTCCATGGTTGAAGAGTATTTTAAATGTCGATGGACTTTTAGCTTTACCAACAGGAAATTATAAATTAGGACTGAACGAAACAATAACCGACGTGGTTGATTGTCCTAAAACTCCACTTAACGGAACTGGCCATTGTACTTTACTTAAAGATTGTCTACAAGTCCATACCTTATTAACAAATTTTGATATTTACGTTAATCATTCTTGCGTACTGAAAAACGAGTAAGAAAGTTTTTGAAAAAATCAATTAAAAAAAGGATTAATTATTTTCTTATTTGCAGGTTTGCTGGAATATGTTGTCCAGTTGCAATCGATTGATTGCATAAGAATTATGATTGTGATTTTATTATTATTTTACAATTTGTACTGATTTTTTAACAAAAGGATTTGAAGTAATAAATTTATAGTAACTTACAGCATTTTCATTCATCAGCTCAAATTACTAAAAAGTAAATTATTAAATTTTAAGTATTAAAAACATTCAGAAAAAAAATAGGATTTTGAAAAAGAAACGGTTTTTCATATTTTTACGCCAAGAGAATTTCATGTAGGTTCATTGGTCGTTCAATGACGAAATTTTATTAGTAGAAAACCATGACAACCCCTTTAATTACAACAGTAACAACAAGAAATCAATCTGTCAAACTCCGATGCCGCCGCGACATCGATCTCTTTATAAGCGTTCGCTTATTTTACAATTTATACAAAATAACATTTTAATAAGTTTGCAAAATAATTAATTTTAAAAATGCCAGAGTTACCAGAAGCGATGTATTGTTCGCAACAGATATGTATTCCTCCATCGTTTCCATACATATTGCGACAATATGCAAAAGCAGCCATCAGATCACAACCAGCAGATCTTTTAAGGTAACTCTCAAATAACTACTTTATTTAAAACAAAACCACTTTTTTCTGCCTTAAGATGGTCGACAGCATACTTTCGTTTCCTTTCCCTTAATTTAAAACCACCAATAAAACCTCGTCTCGAATACCCCATACCAAAATCTCATTTTGGTTTAACACCTGGCTGGTTAAGAGCCCTAACGTATCAATTGGACAACAATCGATTTATTACGTTTAAACTTTTGTGGGATAGATGGATAGGAGCTTGCTTACAACATAAAAATCTTATAGAAGTATTGTGTTTGGGCCGTTTTAATGATCCTTGGGCAGTACCTTGGTATAGGGTTGTAGCTTTATGTGCGGGACATTTAACAGACGTAAGCGACATTTATTTATTTTATTAAAAATAATTTTTAATTTTATTAGAATTTAACGCAAACGATGATTCTAATATGCGAAATTCTAACAGAAGAACCTGAAGGAGGTTCCTCGATGATTCCATTAGAAGTCTTCACGGATCTTTATAAATTTCTTGCAGAGCTCGATTGTTCGAAACCTCAAACTTTATTTAATTTATACTTTGTCGATTCTTTGTTGAGTTTATACAGAGAACCACCGGTAATCGTAGAAAAAGAACCCGAACCAGAAATTGAAGTTATAGAAGAAGAAGAAATGTAAAATTGAATTATTTAAAATTGCAATTTAAGTTGATTACAATTTTTTAGCGTCGAAGCAGAAGAAGAAAAGGAAGAAGAAATAATAAAAGGACCGGAAGAAGATTTAGTTGGAGTTGTAATTTCGTGTCCCGATATTGCACCAGATGATTACAAACGGGAAGAAGATTTTGCAAAAGATCAAAACGAGGCTTTAATGTAATAAACCAACTATTGTAAATTAAAGAGTGTTATTAATTTAAATTTTTTACAGAGATGAAAAAGAGACGGAAATAGAAGGAGAAGTTGAAGTGGAAATAGTCACCGAACAAACTACAAGTGCAGTAAGTTCCGAAAGCACATTGCTTGGAAAAGAGGAAGAAGAAGAGTCTATTGAAGAAGAAGAAGAAGAAAAAGAAGTTAAAGAAATAGAATCTGTTGATACTGTAATTGGTTATATGCCACCGAGGAAAGTAGATGAAGATATGTCAGATGTAAAATTTTTGTTTAATAAACTAAATAACGGAATACTAATTTATTTGTTGTAGGAGATGCATGGTGAGGGGGTTGGAGAAGAGGAAGAACCGTTTGATTTAGATCACTATCAGGGTTTAATGGAAGCCCAAGCTAGCGGAACAATTATTGGGGAATTCGAGGCCTCTGAAGGTACAGTTGAAGAAGAATTAGCAGGAGAAGAACAGGAAGAAGAGGTAGGTAGATCTTAGTAGTAGATGATTGTATTAAAATTTTGTTTTTATAGAGAAGAGAAGAATTTTATATTGAAGCTATTCCTGGAATTGGACCTTCAGTTCCTGAAAGATTAATAGAAGCAGTTCTAACGTACATGAAAGAATGTGCTAGCATTCAACATGGAATGGTGATGCCGAGAAATATACGGCATTATAATTGTCCACCATTAGAGGTAGCGACAGTTGGTGGACAATAAATAAAAATACACATAAAGACATTCTATTTATTTACAATTTTATTTAAAATTTTATTAAGAATGGAATTAGAGATTCAGAAGAGTAGTACAAATAAGTTTTCATATTAACAATTTGCAATGTGCAATATTGACTACACATCTTAAAAATTAAATTTATGAACTTTGATGACCAAAAATTACATTATTGTTGAATTTAGAAATATATTATGCATTACTTTTCATGTCTTTTAATTCGTAGGGCACCTGTAAAAGAACTCACTTTTGATAACAGTGCAACAGAAACCATGTCCCGTAACTCCAAGGGGTTAGCAGCTCTAAAAGCGCCCTCCAGAGCACCTGAAGGGTGAAGAATATGTTTTATTAAAATATTCTTAGAAGAGGTATAACAACTACGGTATAACTGAATTAGATTTTCTATTATAAGGAGTGGGGGGACTATTAATCGCAATAAAAGCGAATACCTAAAGCAGTTAACACAGAAGTGCGTTTCCTAATTTGTAACACCGGAAATCGGATGTTAAATCAATTCTCCCTTTAGCGTCGCTCAGTTGGCGACAGCGGGGGTTCGTAGAAGAAATTAAACACAATATTGAAATAAAAAAATAAAATATTTGCTTGAATAATTAATAATAAAAATAATAATGCTGCCTAAATGGCACGTACAAAATAAAAAAACCTTTCTTAAGGGAAAAAATAGTAATTAGGATTATCAACAAAATACAATCTCTCTGATGTTCAAATGACTCGGCCACTGTTCTTCCAGACCACCAGACCTGTACTCAAGACCTAGCCAGACCTTAAGGAGAAACCACCTGACCTGGAAGACACAGGAGGGATGAGCTTATCCCCAGACCACCAGACCTGTCCTCAAGACCTATATCAGACCTTTAAGAAGAGACCACCTGACCTGGAAGTCACGAGGAGGGTTAGTTGAATCCCCAGGTCACCAGACCTGCCCTTAAGACCTAACCAGTCCTTTAGAGAAAAACCACCTGACCTGGAAGACACGAGGGGGGATAGTCGAGTCCCCAGACCACTAGACCTGTCCTTAAGACCTATCCAGACCTTTAGGGACAGATCACCTGACCTGAAAGACACGAGGGGGTTAGTCGAATCCCCACACCACTAGACCTGTCCTTAAGACCTAACCAGACCTTTAGGAACAGACCACCTGACCTGGTAGACACGAGCACACGGTTAATTCCTGTTACCAAACCACTAGACCTGTGCTCAAGACCTATCAGACCTTTAAGGACAGACCATTAGACCTGAAAGACAGCACACACGGGTTTGCTGAAGGCAAATAAAATAAAAATTAATTAATTTGATAAGGGATTTGCTGAAGAAAACACGAAAAACGAAATAATTAAAAAGGAATAAAATAATAATTAATTAATTAACACAGCTTTGCTGAAGGCAAGCGGAATTTGAATCAAGGGAAAAGTTTATAATAGCGCGCTTCCGCTCACCACTATGGTGAAGCTAGAAATCCTTTATCAAAATGGAGTGGGAGTTTATATTGTAAATCCGACGACCAACTCGGATTCACTCGACAACCAATAAGAACGCAGCAAAAGGAATTGAACACAAGAGCGGCTATCAATTAATTATTTTAACTTAAATTAGGAACTTTTTAATTAACGCGAGCTCGAGGATAAAAGTTAAATCAATGAAATTGCACTAAAATTACGAGCATGTCGGTATAAAATTTATCATTCTAAAATTAGTAAAAATTTTTTGAAGGGTGGAAAATATTCAGGGGTGCCAATGAATCACAGAAGTAAAAGAAACAACACTAATTACATCATATCACTAATTATAACACTTCTCGTGTTTTAACAATGAATTTAAAACTTCAATAATTTTTGAAACCTGTAATTAAAAAGTTTAGATAAGTAATTAATGAATTGATAAGATTGAATTAAATTATAAAGGGTTAAAAATTACCTCAGAGTTACACTAAAAATTAAACGGAAGTTCTATCTCTTCTGGTTGCCGAGTTAGAGGCAAATCAGTGGGTATCAATGATAAGGCTGATAATAAAAATATAAAAATTAAAATTGGGTAAGTCTGGTCCAATCTCTTCAAAATTGGACTCAAATGAAAGTGTTTGAAGACCTGAACACGGGCATCTAAAATTTATCTCTATTTATAAGTAGCTGGTTTAAACGATACAAAATTTCCAGGATGCTGTAATACGGTACCAGTATTTTGGTCCAGCATCTGGATAGAATTTTGCATCGTTACAAATTAAAATAGAGAATCAGACCATTATCAAACTCTGTAGACACAGAGAGGTAAACTACAGAAGAAATCAAAGGGACCATAGAAGAAAGCAAAAAGTAGTAAGACGCTTGAATTCGGTGTTGTGGGATAAACATATATCTCCAGAAACGGGAAACGGGTTGGGAAAGTATAATGGTTGAATCTGTATTATCATATAGCTGCGAACTCTAAATCATCAATGCATATATGAAACGAAAGTTGAATTCGGTAGAAATGAATTATTTAAGACGGGGTGCAGGCATACCGAGACTAGAAAAAATAAGGACCGATGAGATATGAAGAAGAAGAAAGCAACGGAAAAGTAGCGCAAGTGATAGAAAAAAGAGGTCTAAAATTATTGAGGCTCTGAATGGAAGAAACTAGAAGATCAAAAAAGGCATTCCAATGTGTACCACAGGCCACAGGGAAAAAGAAAACGCAGACGTCCCAGGAGATTGTACAACGAGATGATGGCTGAAAATATTCGACAGAGAGATTTAGAAGACTAGGATGGACAAGAAATAGATGGCGATTATGCATAGAAACACGGTTATAAAGTTATAAAGGGAAGAGGAAGTAGAAAAAAATCTCATAGTTAACCATTAGTCCAACCTTCTTGCTTATTTTCGAGTTTTAGAAACTGCAAAGGAATATCTGGTGTATTGAATGTTCCTTTTATGTTTCATAAGTTTGTTATAAAGAATACTTTTCTAACCATCAGCTTCAGATTGTTCAGAGGATTGTTTTCGGATAAATATACAATTGAGTTCACTTGATGGGATCCAAGAAATTAGATCATGCCAATTAATTTTAACAATGTGTTAATTTCTCTCACTTTAAGGGTGTTATTGTAAAATACAAAAGTGGCAGGAAACTTTAAAATTAATCCTGGGTAATTTTTTTGGCCCTAAATCAATATCTGCATTGACACCAAATCAACAATACATTTATGCCCATATTTAAAATGGAAACAAGGTTATTTTTATAACTTTTTAATTGGGCTATTGAGGTAATTTGTAATTTCATAATGTTTTCAGCGAAAAAGATTAAATTATCAACTTTTCTAAAATTGGAACTACTTAAGCAGGATATGGAAATAAAAGAAAATCATGTAATTATTTCTGAAAAGCAGCACCTGACATTTATGTTTTCGTTAAATCACAAACTACTTAACTTATTAGATAATTTAAAATAATTGAATTTGCATATCTTCCAGAAGAACGCTCATCAATCATCATTACATAAGATCAGCACGATTCACCAATAAAATCAATACATTCAACGTCAGTATTGTTCTCAGATTTATTTATCATCTTCGATTGTTTATATTAAATGCAATTAAAATATTTAAATAATCAAAAGTTTATAAAAGGAAATTCCCATAAGTAATTATCGTCATAATATTCTTCTAGTTTAATGCTCCCATTTGGCCGTTTAGTTAGTTGAGTGAGAGTAAGTAACCAATAAAGTGTTATCGTCAGTGTCTTATAAAGTCAATTTAAAGTGTTTAATGTGTAAGTTAAATAAACAATTTTTATATTAAAAAATAAAGGATTGTTGTTAAAAATTAACGTATGGAAGAAAAATGTAGGTTTATCCTTGAATCACGCTTATTTGTTTATTTATTTATTGTTTCTTACGTAAATTTTCTTTATTAACAACCGGTTTTGCTCATTTTATATTTTATTCGTGATGGTTTATTATAAAATAATATTTTTAACATAATGTAAGGGCTAATAGCCCTTTGTACTGCTGTACCAAAATTTCTAAAACCGATAGAAAATAGATTTTGTCAACATCAGGTAAACCATTTTATTTATTTATGTTACCCAAAAATGGAACTATCGGTGGATCAATAACTGAATAGACATGCAAACATGTCAGGTTACCATTTTCTTTATTTATGTTACTCAAAAATGGAACTATCGATGGGTCAATAAGCGAATAGACATGCAAATCAGGTTACCATATCAGGTTACCATTTTCTTTATTTATATTACTCAAAAATGGAACTATCGGTGGGTCAATAAGTTAATAGACATGCAAACATCCTAAGGCCATTCCCAAAAGCCACCATAACATCCTCTTTGTAGCCTGTTAGAAACATGCCATTTTCTACGTAATTTCTTAATAATTAATTTTCATCATTGAAAACTCTAAAATGGAATTTCCAAATGATAATATATAAAATAAGTGTAAAACTTTTTAATTTTCAGGAACACCTAACTAAAGGAAACTTTTCTCAAGGTTTTACTGCGGTGTCGGTACTTATTCAATTTTCATATTCTTCTGCAACGTTTTTTTCCAACATTTAATTCTCTGTAAACTTTTGGGTTTTTTCAATTATCGATTAAGACGAAATTAAAATAATTATAGGTCTCACTATGAAGGTTAGGTACTTAAAATTTAAATTAAACTTCTAAAATCGATACGCAGAAAATATTTAGAACATTTTAATTAACTGATACGTCGTTGTACAAAAGTGAACTAAATACAATTTTTAAGTTTATGTATTCAACTATTGATTTTTAACAGCAATTTCGTTTTAGATTCTGCAAAAATGGACAAATTTTACTTAATGGGCTTGTTACTTCTAATTTTCTTTTTCAAAAGCAAAGCGTTTCCAACAGACTCCACCCTTTCTCTTATCACTACCACAGAAGCATCCACATCAACAGAAACTAACTCAAGAAAAGTATTATTCAGTACACAAAGTTGATTTATACGTTTTAATTCATTTATTTGCGTAGCCTGGGTTAAAGGATTCCCAACCAAAAGTACCCAAAATTTATCAAATGCATATTAAATCAGACGTTGGGAATCGTTATGCGAACACAACGATAGTGAGCAAAGTCAAAAATTTGGCAAATACATCACAAGAGGCCATCTTTTCTGTAGTATTACCAGAGAAAGCTTTTATATCAGGTTTTATTATGGAAATAAATGGGAAAAACTATTCAGCGTATGTCAAGGAAAAAGAAGAAGCCAAACAAATTTACAATGAGGTAGGTAAGTCGCCTTAATTCAATAAACATCTAATCTAATGTATTTTTTTTATTAAAATGCTTTTAAAAAAACTCCAGGCACTCGATAATGGAATAGGAGCAGCTCATGTAGCTGTTAATGCACGCGACTCAAACCGTTTTACAGTTTCTGTAAACATCGAACCTGAATCAAAAGCAGCCTTTTATTTGAACTACGAAGAATTGCTGAAACGCCAAGACGGTTACTACGAATTAGTTATAAACATTCATCCTGGTCAACCCGTTAAAGATTTAGACGTTGAAGTAACATCATGAAACACCAATTTCTATCACTTTTATATTATTATCAACTTCCAGGTTAATATAAACGAGAGCAGAAAAATAATAGATTTAAAAACTCCACCTCTTCGTTCAGGAAATGAAATTGGAAATGAAAATTCTGAATTAGATCCACGTGCGGATATTAATATTATAAACGACACTAATACAGTTGTTAAATTTAAACCTGATTTGGAAAAGCAAAAACAATTGGCAAAAATTTTAGGCACTAACAACGATGATGGTTTGTCTGGACAGTTTGTTGTACAATATGACGTCGAAAGAGATCCACAAGGAGGAGAAGTGATAGTCAAAGATGGATACTTTGTTCACTTTTTTGCACCAACCGAAATACCTTCTTTGCCCAAACACGTGGTCTTTATTTTAGATACAAGTTATAGTATGGAAGGAGAAAAAATAAAACAATTAAAGGAAGCTATGTTAAATATTTTAAACGAACTTAAACCAGATGACCTATTTAACATAATTGAGTTCAGTACAGATGTTAAAGTATGGAATCTGGACGATTCCAACAAAACTGTCTTTTATCCGAACGATGGTGATAATAGCTGGACTTTTGAGGAAACCCCTCAAAATGTTAAGGTAAAAATTATTTGCATAAATTAAGCTATTTAAATAGTTAGTTTTCTTGTAGGATTACAATTTTCCAAATGCTTACGTGGCTGATGAAAATAATGTAAGAAAAGCTAGAGAAAATGTTGATAAATTAGAACCTAATGGCGGAACAAACATTTATGATGCACTAATTGTTGGTTCTCATATGGTAAAATCAGCTGATAAAAATAATAGTACGAACAAAAGCAACAATCAGCCTTTAATAATATTTTTGACTGATGGAGAAGCCACTGTTGGAGTAGTAAATCCTGATGAAATTATTAAAAAGGTCAGATAACTGCTTATTAAACGTCCATCTCTTAACAAATCAATCAATTTTCAGTTATCTCATTATATAGATACTTCAACTAAATCCCCCATATTTGCTTTATCCTTTGGAGATGGAGCAGATAAAAACTTTTTACAAAAGCTATCATCTCAAAATTTAGGATTTTCAAGACACATATACGAAGCTGCGGATGCTTCTTTACAACTACAAGATTTTTACAGACAAATCTCTTCACCACTTTTATCTGATGTCACATTTAAATATCAACCTTCAATAACGAGCCTTACCAAAACAAACTTTCCAATTCATTTCGACGGATCTGAGCTTGTAGTGGCTGGATGGTGTGGTAACTAATTTTCAAATTGTTTTTCTCGTTTGGAGTTCCTATGTCGATTTTTTAGGCACTCATGATTTATATGCAGAAATAGATGGTTTAGGTGTAGATGGTCCAATACAATTTACACCAGTTATAGAAAATGCAATTTCAAGTACAGAACGCTTATGGGCTTACATTACTCTAAATCAACTTTTAGACAAAAAGGAAACTTATCCAGATAACGAAGATGAGTTTAAACAAAAGGCCTTAGATTTAGCTATTAAATATTCGTTTGTTACTCCCATTAGTTCTCTTGTTGTTGTAAAACCCAACGATACCAGCGCTGTTGATACCGAAAAAGCTGTTACAAAAGGTAGGAATATGTACTTTTTAAATTAGAAATAACATTTTTTTATTTCAGAAAGACTTTTTGTACCGTATGCACAAAGTCTTGTTGGTAAGTTTTGAAATTTTGAGTTAACTTTCTCAATAATTTTGTCTACTTTTAGCACCTGGAATACCTAGAGTTCCACTAGTTGCTGGTAAGTACACGTACAATAAATAATATGAAATAAATTGCTAACTGAACTACTAATTTTCTATTTATGTATGTACTTACAACTTACATTTATACTTCAATTTACAGATTTTATATCATTAAGATCGTCATCATTTCTCATTCAGAACCGCTTTGCAGATGAAGGTAGCGTGGTCTGGGAGATAGACACACTTTTAGACGATGAAGATGGTTCAATTCAAGGTAAGGAATTGCCATCAGCTACTGAAAACGAATTAGAAACAACAAAAGTTAATACTGGAACAACAAAATCAGAAATTGAAACAACTAAAGCAGAACTTGAAACAACATCATCTGCAACTACTGTGTGGAGAGATAAAAAACTTGATAATACTACGGCTCCGACATTTGCTCCTACTGAAAAGCCGACAACTAATTCTGCATCAAACACAACACAAAGAAATACTAAATCCAATGTTGAAGTTACAAAAGCTACTACTCAAAAACCAACAGCTAATACAAAAGGAAAAGTGAGAACACCAAGTACTACCACTAAAGCCGGACTAGAAACCACATCATCTACAACTACTACGGATGGAGAGCAGAAATTTGATAATATTACGACTCAAAAAGTTACACCTACAACACAAAGAACTACGAAATCCAATATTGAAGTTACAAAAGCTACTACTCAAAAACCAACAGTTACTACAAAAGAAAAAGTGACAACACCAAGTACACTCACAAGTTCAATAAATAATACAGAAACTGAAACATCAAATACTGATGCTTCAAATATAACACTTTCCACAAATATGGAAACTACCACAGCCATTACTTCTACATCAACAAAGAATTTTGATATACTTACAACAACAGAAGTTAATCCAATTTTAAACAATTTACCTTGGTTGGAAAATGTATTAAATCAGAATGAAACAATAACTCTACAATATGGTAAATTTTCTCCAATAATACCTACAATCTTATTTTAAAGAACGATATTTTTAGGAGAGTATCCATTAGGGTTAAACGAAACTATCGATGAAGTTGTTGATTGCCCACAAACACCTTTAAATGGAACTGGACATTGTCAACTACTAAATTCTTGTCCAGATGTTAATAGATTGATAACATCTATAGACGTATTTGTTAAACATTTTTGTTTGTTAAGAAAAAAGTAATTATCTAAGTTAATCTTTAATATTTTTATTTTACTGACTATTTTTCAGATATGCTGGAATTTGTTGTCCTCCACAATAACCGATGAAGGTTTAATTACAAATTAGTTAAAAATAATTTTATAAAACAAAATGTGACTGTAAATATGTAAATATTTGCATATCTTGTTTATTCAAGTACTTTATTTTGTATTACATTTTGTATAATTAATTCCTATCTTTAGTTTTTTTAACTTTATTCCAATCTTCAACGATGATTAAGTACTTCCAAATTTTTGTTCTTCAGATTAAAAGCCTCCCAATTAGTTTTGAAATTTAAATAAGGAATGAAACTAATAGACTCAATCAATATTTTACTGAATCGAAATTTTTACAAAATAACAATCTTATCGTTTATTAAAGAATAATAACATTACCCAATATTGAAAATCAAAATATAGTATAAAATTGCCTAATTGAATAATACATTCTCAATAAAATCAATTCTATAATATGTACACACACAAAAATCACAATAAATTAGAGTTGATCTACTTTGGTAATAATAAATTTACAATTCAGTATGCGCTGCATGTAAATGTTTAGCACTAAGATCAGGGGCATGAAGAAATACTCCTTCTGTAGTTTGCCAATGCACTGAAGCACTGGAGGAATGTACACCTACAATTTCCATTTGTCCATTTATGGGTCTTCCAAAAGAACGTCCTGATGTAGCTAAATATTGGTCAGTATCTACATGTTTGAGCATAACCGTATCATCTCTTGTCCAATGATCACCTGTACATATTTTTTATAGATATTTAGAAATAAAGACAATATACTATTTACCTGTACAAATAACAACCCAGTGATCACCAGTATCGCCTTCCCCATTATCTCCATAACAACTAATTTCTTGGTTAGATGTTAAAGGACTTGAAAAGAAATGGGAATGTAAATTTTTTCCAGTGGCCAAGTGTTCGAGTCTTATTGTAGAACCACACTTAACTATTTCACCACGTGGACAAACCTTCCCTGTCGCACCCTTAATAACCCAGTGACTATTTACATCTTCTTGTAATTCAGTTCCGGTAACTGACTGTTGACCACTTCCAGTACCATATTTAACATCGTGCGAATGCAACCTTATTCGATAGTCCGTATTCATTAATTTTACTACAGACCCGCAAGTAACAAATCTTTGTCGTATAGCTACAAAAATATTTTATATCATTTCGGTAAATTTAAAAGCCACGCAATTGAAATAAACCAATCACAAGTCGCCACAATAGAGGTTATGCATAACCAATTCATTTTTTGAAAATTTTGAGTGTTGAATAAATTAAACAAAATTTTTTATTTTACCTGATGTTTGATATACACATTCTGCTATTAAAATCACAAAAAAGTAAGAAATGTATTTGTAATTTAAATACATTTTGAAAAAAAAAGGTTTTAAATTTCGCTACTGCCACTGGACTGAGCTGTCAGTGGCTGTCAGGCTGTCAAGTGGCAGTAGGTTGTCAATTGTCAAAAACATATGTGATTAATCAAAATTCAATGTCAGTGGCGGACATAGACAACGGAAAATGTTAATTTGTATATTTATAATGAATAAAGCGACACGAATTATCTTATAAATAGAAATTTTGGTAATGAAAATATTTAGCAATAAAAACGCAAAGAAAAAAGACGATTAGCAGTACAAGTTGTACGATATATTCGACTTTTAATGAACGCCACTGTATGCGATCTTTTTACTGCACAACGTGAATTACCCTAAAATTTGAATAAAAGTGACTCAAAAATTAATTTAAAGAATGAAGTTTTTGTAATAAGTTTTTAAGCAAATTAAAGGTCAAAGCAGTTATTTTAGTTAAGAATACGTTTTTTAATTTATGACGTATTGGCGATTCTAAACACCTTGAAATCTGACGCAATTTTGACAAATTTGACAGTTTTTGTTTTGACTAGATACAAGATAATTTTCACATACTCACCGTCAGGATGTGATGCCCAGTTTGTAAAATAATGTGATATTTGTCAGTTTATAGTGAAGTGTTTCTTCTTTAAAAATTTTAATACCCTCTGGTAGTATTTTAAATCAACATCCTTTTGCCTTACTGTTCTAGTCAATTAAGCCTTCAAATTTTTCTATAAATGGTTATAAAATTTTATTATTTCATCATTGATTCTATATAGTAGGTTAGAGAAAAAATTAAAATAATTTTTATGCAAATTAAATGATAAGGAAAACAAAAAGATATTCCCAAACGGGTAATGAGTGCCGGAGAGACTGTACCTATTTTAGTTTCTACGAACTCAGATGATAGAGTTCTAGTTCACAGTGTTCTAAGTCAGTCTTTGGCCAGTGATAGTTCCGCTGAAGACATAAGTTTAGTTCCTGAGGTTTCATTCGAACCAGCATTGGATTCTCCGGGCATTAATAGAGAGTCTCAACCTCTCTTAGGAGGTCTGGATGTCTCTTACAACCAGTTTCCAGGTAAAATATTAATATAGATGATGCTTATATTGATGTTTGTTTATCTTTTAGACGATCCGTTATTTAGTGATTTGGTGTGGCAAGCTGAAGTCGCAATCGATAATGGAATTTTTCCAGAGCGAATTTCACAGGGTTCTAGTGGATCATATTTTGTTAAAAATCCCACCGGAGTTAGTATTTTTTATTTAAATAATTTTAAATGAAGCTCTAGTAATGTAAACAGCTATTTTTAGAAAAGTAGTACGATTAGAAAACTTCAATAGTTAGCAATAATGAATTAAAAAAATGTTTGCTCGACTCAGCTAAATTAATGAAAGTTATTGAAGTATATTTTCTTATCTCTCTTTTTGTATGCTATCACTTTGTTTATCCATAGATAAAAGGGTGTGAATGTTATTGCTTCTTTTGCTTGATTCATATTTTTCTGAATTTGTTATTCTAAAAATTCAGATGTAGATGAGCATAGAATAAAAAAATTTATTTGTGGGGGCTTCTTTTGAGTAAGCTTAAAAAGGAGTTTGTTAAATTTTCACATTTTAAGTTATTCTTATGTTTAAAATGAGTCACATGTTTTTAATTTGATTTAAAATAAATAAATGATCTTTGCTCTTAACATCAATAAATTTAACTAATTGACCTTAATGTTAAGTTTAGAAGTTTGTGATTGTTAATTATTAACAACTCTGTGATTCATTGTGATGAACACTTTTTCAAACTTATTTTTTCTAGAAAAGTATTGGAGTATTTAAACCCAAAGATGAAGAACCATACGGCAGGTTAAATCCAAAATGGACAAAATGGATGCATAAATTATGTTGTCCATGTTGTTTCGGCCGTTCTTGTCTCATTCCAAACCAAGGTTATTTATCAGAAGCTGCAGCATATGTAGTAGATGCCAAACTCAATCTTCGTGTTGTACCAAAAACCAAAGTAGGTGATGAAAAAGATTTACGTAAAAACAAATCATTTTTAATACAGGGTACTTTTTAAAAAAATTCAAACTAGTAATCCAGTAGGTTAAGTATTGGATGTTAAAAATTTCAATATATTGAACAAATTGTAAAATTAGGATTAAGTAATTACCAAAAAATTTTTAGGTCGTAAAACTTGTATCAGAAACTTTTAACTATCCTCGACTGGATCGACAAAAAGCTAGAATGAAAAGAGCTATTATGGAACAATTTCCAAACGTTGGTTTACGCTTTAATAGAATAGGTCTTCCACCTAAGGTATAAAAATTTAGAACTAATATTTGAAATAGTCTTTAAATTTTTATTATATTCAGGTTGGATCATTTCAACTTTTTGTTGATGGTTTTAAAGATGCGGATTATTGGTTACGAAGGTTTGAGGTGGAACCTTTACCTACTCGTATGGCTCAAAAATTTCAATTACAATTTGAAAGGTTGGTTATTTTAGATTATATTATTCGAAATACAGATCGTGGAAATGATAATTGGTTAATTAAATATGACCAGCCAATTATACTAACTAGTAATGCTAACGGAACTGCTCATCGAGATAATATAGATACTACTACTGATTGGAATTTAGTTCAGTTACCTGAAATATCAATAGCAGCTATTGACAATGGTCTTGCTTTTCCTTATAAACATCCAGACAGTTGGCGTGCATATCCTTACCATTGGGCTTGGTTGCCACAAGCAAAAATACCATTTAGTTTTGAAACTAGAGAACTTGTGTTACCCTTATTAGGAGATATGAATTTTATCCAAGACTTATGTGATGACTTACATTTACTTTTTAAACAAGATAAAGGATTTGATCGAAAGTTGTTTGAAAAACAAATGTCTGTAATGCGGGGACAAATTTTAAATTTAACTCAGGCACTAAAAGATGGCAAATCACCAGTACAGTTAGTTCAGATGCCTGCTGTTGTTGTTGAAAAACGAGTCGAAAAGTAATAACTTTTTTTTTATCAAAAGTTGCTCTTTTGTTAATTACATTATCATTTTAGGTCACCAGGACAACATACATCTCGATTTTTAAGCTTTACTCAACGGTTTCAAGATAAGAGCCCATTTTTTTCCTGGTGTTAATTCATTTACATGTAAATACTAAAAAATTCTATTATTGTATACAGCAATTTTATTTAATATATCAATTCCATTTAAATTAATTAACTTTTGATTAATAAAGATTTATTATCTGCTACGTAATTTACAATTCAACCACTAACAAAAACGTAATTAACCATCTATTCCAGTACGAACATGACTAGCTCTTGGATCGTCGTGCCTTATTACAATATATTCTAATTTATGTTTACGGTTGTCACCATTTTTACCATAGTAATTTACTACTCCTGCAATTCCTAAACCCATTCCAATAAGGCCCATAAATCCACTAGCAAGGACTTCGGGTATTTCGTTCCATCCTCGCATAAATAAATTGCCTAGTCCTTTCTTAGGTAGAGCTGCTGCCATTATTGTAACTTGTAGTGGTGAAGTAATTTGCAAATTTACTACAACTAAAAGGCAATAAACTTGTTTAAAAAGTTAAAAATACAATTCGCAATTTGACATTGGGAGGTTATACAACGGCTGTGGCTCTCGTACCGTACGCGAGAGCTGTGGTTTCGTTAATGATGTTACGTTTTTGCAGGTTTCTACCCTTTTCACCATTCATTTTAGCGTTTCTCTGGTTTATGTGAAGGGTGCAATAATAATTTAAAAAAATTATTATATAAATATGAATATAAAATAATTTCACAATATTAAGAATTTCTTACTACTTTTTAAAGCCGGCTCTGTACAATTCTGTGTGTTGTTTTGTTAGTGCGTATTTGAAAGGGAATCTAGGCAAGTAGTGGTGGGAAATAATTGCAAATAGAAACAGAAACGAAAGTAATTTATTTGTTTTATTTCTATACGCTAAATAAGCGTTTTGGCTTTGCGTGTATTTTTATAAATATTAATTAAACTTTTAATTTTAAGTTAATCGTTAAAGACTTGTTTATCGGCGTTGTGAAAACGTATTTAATAATGTTCATAACCTCACTTGTTAGTGTCATTTGAAATATTTTTGTATTGATCTGTAAAAATGGGTCGCAAGTGTGCAGTTCCGGGATGTTTATCAGAAGAGGGAAGAGCTGAAGATCGAGGGGTGACATTTCACAAAATTCCCTTACATTCAGACATACGGCCGAAATGGATGTCTTTGTGTCACATTCCTGAAGACAAACAGATAGTTAAAGTCGTGCATGTATGCTCTAGACATTTTTTGAAAGCAAATTTTTGCCGTTTCAAAGGAAAAAAGTATATGTTGAGGCAGGGTGTACTCCCCAGCGTTTTTCCTTGGTCCAAAGTGAAGAAAGACGGATTAGATGATATAAAAACAGAAACACAACTGCCTGAAAACATAACAATTAAAGAAGAAGAAAATACTGAAAACGAACCTCATGTTACAAATTATGAAATTAAGTCAGAACATATGGATTTTGGTGCTGAAGAAACTATCGGTATAAAAGAAGAAGGTAGTATAAATAACGAAGCACTACTTAGTGTGGCAAGTCAAGATACAGATTCGGAATCAACTCCTAAACCTTTAAAAGCTATGGAAAAGTCATCGACTACTATTGAACAGAAGGGCAAAGCAATTCAAACTTCTTCGGGCGTTTTAAATTTTGTTCCAAATACTCGCCTCGAAGCCCTTGATTTTAATGGAGACTGGTTTCCTGCTAGAATTGTTGAAATCGATTACGAAGATAATGAAGTTTTAATACACTTCGATAAATATTCTAGTAAATATGACGAATGGATTAGTATGGATAGTTGTCGTTTGCGTCCATTACAAGCGGCGAAGACACAGATCACCGAAGGTTTCGTTGTCGGTGAAAAGTGTTTAGCATCTTGGAGCGATGCTAGAAAATTCCCTGCTACTGTTACCAAAATTATTGACAAAGGTTTGTAAAAATTTTTATTATTAATTATTCGAGTTTTCTAAAATTAAATTTTAGAAATTTTTTAGGTTATATTTGTGATGTCATAATATAAATTTATATAAATTTGGTGTGTTGAAGTTCCAGAAATCCTGAGTTTCTAAAATTGATTATATTTGAAATTAATTTACAAGTCAAAAGTTAGAATGCTTATATAATGTAATGCAGTTATACAAGTTACAATAAATAATATTTTTATTCTAGACACTTACGAAGTTATTTTCAATGATGGCTTTATAAAAGTACTGAAAGCTCATAGAATGGCCAAAGCAGATAGTAAATTGATTGGTTCAGCTCCATTGTTTGAACCTGTAGAAGGCACTAAACAAGATCGTCGCGATAAAAAAAGAAAGTTAAATGTCGCTAAGCTCTTTCATAAACGGGTGAAACATGATCTCGATGATAGTTTTTCAAGTGTTGCACACACAAGTGCCGCTCAAGAACAAATGACAAGTCCAGTTAGCGATTCAGACTTAAGCTACCCAAGGTAAATATGTTGACCTAATTTAAGTCGCTCTCCGAGTTACGAACACTAAAGTTTTTTTGTTATGTTGGTTCGTACCTCGATAACTGCTTTTAAGCCACATTTTTTAAGTGAATAATTTATTCTAGCACCCACTCAAATGTTGGTGATTTTGTGGGGTGACTTGGTGATCTCTCAAGCATAAATACGTTGCAATGGCAAATAATTTGTAATATTTGTGAAATAAATAAAATTCTATACATGTCATTTATTTCTATTGAAGTTTTAAGTAATTGGCTTTTGTAATGGATTTGATTTTTCAAGTGCAATGTTTCAAGTTAAATTGTAAACTGCAAAAAAGGTAATCTTGTGGGGAGCGACTGAAAATTAACAGTATAATTTGTCTGAATATTATTAGAGTTTGAAAATGATATAATTCAACCGTTTTCATCTTCTCTGCGATGTCCTATAATTAAGTCGATCGTTTTTTGTACTTAAAAACTAAGCTAGTGAATGTTTAATAAGAGGTAAATTGACTTATCGGAATTATTTAATTTTACAAAAAGGCGATATTAATAATTCATAAATTTCAATTCATTCAAACCTGAATCAACTTGAACATTATTGCTTTGTAATTTTCATTTTTCCATTCAATTTTATGATTTTATGAGTGGCTGCTTATCTTTTTCCTCAATATAGTATTATTATCAGTCATTCGTTATTTTAATTCTTATAATATTTTATGGAAATACTTATGAATATTAATTTAATGGTTAATTAAAATTGTAAATAGTTAATTCTAGCAGCAAAATGACAGATCTTGTGGCCAACTAAAGTTTTTTAGTAATCAAGATGTATTTTATAATCATCTAATTATTTAAATATTGCTGTGACTATTTCATAAGTGTGGGCTTAGTGTTTTGATTGGTAGTAAAGTATATTCCATAAATGCATTTGTAATTCAAGAATTCTTTAATCATTTAAATAGAAAGAAATACAAAGACGTTTCCATTTTTTTATTGCAGATGGGAAAATGGTCGCCCAATAGGAATTCAGTCAGTTATAGAAACAAGCGATGGTAAAAAGAAATCGACCATTGTATATGATCCTCGTTTGCCACCAAATTGGCAAAAACATTTTATACAGAGAACTTCTGGATTGTCTGCAGGAAAATGGGATGCTATTTTAAAAAAGTACGTATTTATTTCTTATAGTACTAACAAAAATTAACATGATTATGAAACAGGAAGTCTGCTTTATATTTTTATTAAAAATTTGTAAATAAAAAATACTTTTCTTTGTTCATTCATATTTTTTCAAGTTGTATTGCATTATGTGGTTTTAAAATTATCTAATCATAACTTGTAACTTACTAAGCAGATAATAATTATTGTAAATTTATCTTTAAGTTAGTTTAATGAAGCGTACAAACAAGTTAACTTATTTTATAACATTTTATTACAGTCCCGATGGTAGAAAATTTAGAACTCGATCTGAAATAAAAACGTACTTGGAAGAAAATGCCCATCTGAATTATAATGAAGGAATGTTTGATTTTAGCTTAAATAAAAGACCAAGACAAGCTAGACGTTCAGTACAATCAACTGAACCACCACTAGTTGCTGTAGTACCTGAACCACCACCTGTAGAAGTGGTAGAAGAAAATCCTAACAGTTTAAAGATTGTAGTAGTTGATGATTCGTACCAATGTCCGATTGAAGGTTGTGGTAAAAATTTCAGACGAGAAAATTTAGCACAAATGCATGTCAAACACTATCATCCAGAATATACAAAATTTCTTGATTCCACTCCTAACGTTGCCGATTTAGCTTATGCTAGAACTGTGGGTGAATCTTTAGATAAGTCACCAGATAGAAATATAAAAAATTTTGCTACAAAACAAACACCTAGAGTATCGACACCAAAAGCATCAACTCCTAAATCTGCTGTTCCACCATTGATTGTTGAACCTGACAATACTTACATTCAGCATCAACAAGAAACAATTAATGCCCAACAAGCTTCACAGTTACAAAGAACAAAAGATTCCGAAATATTAAAATTGTTAAATAGCAAACCAACAGAAGACAGTGGCTTACCTAAATATCCACCCGGTTTACCGACAAACATGTATCCCGATATTAAGTTGAAAGATTTGTTAAATAAGTCTGAAGGAATACCAAAGCGAGAAGATATGAATCTTAAAAATTTAAGCACTACCAGACCTACTGGAATTAAAACACTATTACCAGTAATTAGAACAAGCGAAATAAAAAAAGAATTAGAAACTGAAAAATTTCCAATTTTGGACAGTCCAAAAACTGTTACAAAATCTTCTATGAAACGTAAAAGACAAATTTCAGATAATGTTGATGCTTTAAAACCTCAAGAAATTCCAGAAGTGCCAATTGCAACAGATGCTGTAATTAAAACCGAACCAGTGAACACCGGTTACATTGTGGAAGGAGGAGAAGTTATTAAAATTGTTCAAATGAAAAGTGAAGAAATCATAAATTGCACTTGCGGTATTACAGAAGAAGATGGACTCATGATTCAATGTGAAGTTTGTTTATGTTGGCAACATGCTTATTGTAATAACATTCAACGAGAAAATCAAGTTCCCGATAATTATACTTGTTACATATGTCAAAATCCAATGAGACAAAGATCATCTAAAAAATACTTTCATGATCAAGATTGGTTAAAGAATGGAACTTTACCTGTTGCAGGTTATCAGTGTAAAGACGAAGAAGCCCTAAAGGATAGATTTAACAAATTAAAAACGTCGCACGATTTATCCGGCAGGCTTTACGAGTTAAAGGATTTTATGCATTCGCTTAAAGTCAAGATGAAAATTGCCGAGTAAGTTTTGATAGCTATCAGTTTTTTACTTATAATTTTTGATTCTTTATTTTACTATTTTAATAATTTTTTTCTAACTGTAGAAACAAAAATCATCCAAAACTATATTTATGGTCAAAACCATGGGAAAAACAACTTCTACCAGAAAGGTTAAATTTGAAAGGAGAAGAAAATTTAGATATTAAACCAGACGTAAATATACTACAAAATCAATTTGATAAAAGTGAAATAGATTTGTTAACCAATAAAAATGAAGCTCAAAACGAATCTATGTTACTTTCACTTTTAAAATCTGCGAAAGAAGAACAAAAGATTAAAGAAGAAATCGAATTCAATAATCTTATGGCCAATAATTTAGAAACGTTACCATTTCCTACTCCTATAATCCCTCAACCTGAAGCAGCAATTGATTCGGCCGATTGTAAATTAAACTTACTGGATCACATTGCTCACTCTCAACAACTCGTAGAAGAACGTCTGAATAATCTCGACGAACAAGTTAATTTATTAGATGAAGAAAATAATAATACAGCTGAAGAAGTTGCAAAAACTTGCCTTACTATGCAATTGTTGTTAAAAGATTTACAGCTTTTGAAAGAGTTTAGTGAAACTACATATTAAATTACTTATTGTATTTCAATTTGCGTTAAAAAATACTACCGTGTGGTTGGTCATACATTTCATTTATACTGTATTATGTTGATGCATATTTCTGCTCCACATTTTAACATGGGGTTGATAAATGCAGTGTAAGTAGGGCATGTTCGGATGTATGACCAAGTGTATAAATATAGTATAACAAATATATTATAAATTTAATAAATTCTAATTTATTTTTTGGCTTATAAGTTGTCGATAATTTTTTTACTTCTTCCCAATCTCCTTAATTCATTGGTAGCCGAATTTTCTGCCAATTCACATATGTAGCTGTGTCTGGTTGCACAGTCGCTACCACGATATGCATAACTTCTAAGTGCAGGATTGTAAGTGAGACGAAGGCAACGACCACTTCCAGTGATTGTCCCGGTTGGATCTGTAGGATCTGGTTTGCCTCCAGAACTTTGAGTTTTTACAGGCCTGGCACTGTTGCTCCAAATCCAAAGCAATCCGGGATTTAAACCTCCAGTCCAATATTCTCGACCTTTGTAAAGAGAAAGTCAAATTTAAATAACAATAATTAATAAATTATGTTAATGTAAACAAAAATTTAATTATTGTTGATTGTGACATTTAAATATCAAATAGTAGTTTGTTTTATTAGTTTTACGTTTGGATAAATGTTTCATTCGGAGTAAAAGTACGTTTTTTGGCTCGTCAGTAGTAAGCCCTACCGACTCGCCTAAAAAAAGTAACACTTTTACTCCGAATGAAACATTTAATTTTTTTTTCAAACGTAAAACTTCAAAAAACAAAATAATTTTTTTTGAAGGAGCGCCATCTCTTGAAAATTATTTGTAGTTCAATTGACAAATATTTAAAAAAATTAACTTTAACTTGTAAAAAGAAGCTAATTATCAACGCAACGAACAAATTATAAAATAAAATTTATAAAAACAATACATTTTTACTTTACAAATGCTTAGAAATATCATTTTACGTTACAATTTGTTGTAAATATTTAAGGTGAGAGTTTACTTTTACCTCCTAGGATGTAAAAGCAGAACTTGAATCTTGTTCAGTAACAAAATGTCAACTTTTTTTGACGTTTGAAGAAAAAATCACTTATTTACTAATAAAAAGATAAATTAATTCTAAGCCAACTATCAGCAGGTGTTGTTTGATAAGCGATTTGTGTTTTGTTTTATCAAGTTTTATTCAATATTTTTGATTTATTTCAGTTCTGTTTAATTTGCGGACGCGTTTACAGTGCTGGTTACTTGGACTTCTTTCAAATTATATAATACTTGTGCCGATTTTTCTTGTTTCCAGCTCAAAAAGGTAAGTCTTTTTGAATGTTGACGGTATTTTTATCAATTTCTATTGAACTGCTTGCGCGTTTTAATTTTGAATACGTAATTTTGGTATTTGATTTACGATGTCTTAAAAATATTACTTATATGGTTAAGATATTACCTCTTAAATAATCCAAACTAATCATGTATCTTATAACATCTTGATTTTCTTCGATAGTTTCCATCTCGGCTAAAGACGCTCCAAATTTTTTGCATTGCTTACTTGCTGCTTTCCAGTCTAATTCCCTTCCTGCTGTTCCAGCAAATAAATAGCAATTCATTCCTGCTCTATTAAAACCATCAGGACATGGATCTAAAATAATTTTTTTGAAATAGTAAAAATCAAAGTAATAGGTTGCCCTAATAAGCAGCTAAATTCTTATATGTAACATGTAGGACGAGGTGGCCGAGTGGTTAAGGCGTTGGACTGCTAATCCAATGGGCTCTGCCCGCGTGGGTTCGAATCCCATCCTCGTCGATTTTTTTAATACTATTTTTTTATATTTAGGGTTGTTTTTAATTTATATTATGTAAATTAACGTATTTATGAAACCTAAATTATCGAATTTTATACAAATTTCCTTAGAGCAAATACAGGAGAATCTATTGGTATCGCTATAAAACTAAAGTACTTATAAGAATTATGCAATTTATAAATGAGATTAATTACACGTCTCAGCATAAAACGTTTGTCAATACTATAAAATAGCTTGAATTTTATAAATAACGATTATTAGAGTGCAAGTTCATGTAAATTGTAAATCAAGGTAAATAAAATTCATTGCTACAATTCAAGTTCAATATTAACTACAAAGTGAATGGTGGCTATTATTTTATTTACGAGTAGGATGTGTAGGTAAATAGCTATTATATAATCGTTAAATTATAATATGTGGCTGTTTTATACATCTTACAGTTGCAATTTACATAAATATTAAAATCAAATAAGAATTAACCGACTTGAGTTAGAAGGGAAGACGATAATTTATACCACAAGTGTTGGTGTGGAAATATTTACAGAAGTTTTTCTTTTAGCTTAAGTTATGTTTCTATGATAAAGCAAATGAAAATAATACATCATTTTGTATCTCACCTTGATCAACTTTGTTTCCTGCCATAGCAAAATAGAGCATTTCTTCAACTCTCCTAAGCCTTTTCTCCATAAAATCCATTTTGTATACAAGTTTTTCCATAGCAGTCAATAAATACATTTCAGTTTCTGAAATTTGCCTAGCCGGTTTCTTCACACTGCTACCATTATTAACAATTTTAATCGTCGAGGAAATTTTACTTTCCTTTTCATACGTTTTGCTCTTTTCTGAATTTGTCACATTGGTATCAACAACACTTTGTATGGGTATTAATTGAGTCACTCTACTTTCCCTTATATTAAAGTTTTTTTAATTCAATTGTTTATAAAAGTTTTAATATACAAACCTATGATTTCCCAGTACCCAATCTTCCAAAATAGGTCCCCATACTCCAGTTTCGGTCCAAACGGCAGGATTAGATTCAATTTTTTTCACTTTTGTATTGTTGGTCATGTATATTTGAAAAGAATTTTGAACTAATATCAAAACTATTAAAGTCAAAATAGACTTCATTATTTGTACAAATTAAATTAATTTTACGTGTGAAGAAGTGCACTCACGACGACGACGTTTAAATAAAGTAAATTGAAAACTGTTTTAGTAGACCAACAACCTCCAATATAGTAATTTATGTTAAAACTCTCTCTTTTAATGTTTGTTTTTGGGATAATTTGTTGATCTTCTTTATGTTATATGGGTCTTCAAAAAATTAAAACTTCTTCAATTTATTGTATGTATTTGGTAATTAGATAATTACTAATGGAATTATTTAAGTTCTACATTACCAAATAATAAGTAAAGAAGTTCCGGGAGTATCATTACCGGTGTATTGTCCTACTTTTTGCTCCTACGCTACGGGAAAGTCCATATATCTCAATAATTCTACAAACAATTTATACGTAAGTAGTTGGTTTGGTTTCTAAATTTAAATTAATAGAAATTTACTTCTTCAAAAAAGAGGAATATCTGAAAAACTGAATGATGCATCAAGACTACCTGCTGAATATTTAAAACACTAGTAATAAGAGAAGAATAAAAAACAGTATCAAATCTCTCATCTAATTCTAATAGTTCTTCAAAAACTGCTAGTAAACGATTATACTTCTTCCAACTTAACTTTGTTGTTTCCACAGATCAATTGACAGTCAAATTTATATTATAAAAGTCAGAAGTGCCTCTTGATTCAACGCCAGGACAAAAATTCCCAAACCATGGATTTATGTAGCTGAAACTAGTCAACTAGTAGAACTAAACACACCTTTGGGTTGACTTTTTTAATTAATGACTCTTTCTTGGCTTTGGACTCTATACGAATTCTTTTTTGAAACTTTTATTCAGCCGCCGTCATTACTTTTTGGACTTTTTGAATTTGTTGTGTAGGTAAAGAGGAGGACAGTTCAAATAGGGTAAGAAGTTTTAAAAGGGTCGTCTAAACATTTAAAACAAAACTCTTCACAATGTTAGAAACAACGATTGTGCTTACCCTAACTTACCCCCGTTTCGCTTCCACAAGGCATAGATTTCTCTGGTAAAATTATTGAGTGTCATCTGTAATTTTTTATATTTTTGTCATGTGTAGGCAAGCCCATATTTCAACTGCAATCAACATTCTAAATTTAATCTTTTGAATTCAGAAATTGTGCTATTTTTAATACAGATGTAGATAGGGGACGCTTTGAAGAACTTTCTATGTAATTTAGCCATTTTTTTAATATGTAGGGAATACTACTCAAAATAACTAAAATTTTCGAATTATTATCTAATTTTACATTTTAGCATACTAGAAGCTCTGTATTTTGGCGGTGTGCAGAAATTGTGCTATTTTTAAAATAGATCTAGATAAGGCAGACTTTGAAGAATATTTTACGTTATTTAGCCATTTTTGTAATGTGTAGGAAAGCCGTTATTGTTGCTTAAAATAACTAAAATTTTCAAATTTTTATCTAATTTCACATTTTGGCATTTTGGAAGCTCTTTATTTTGATGCTGTGCAGAAATTATGCTATTTTTATACAGATCTAAATAGGGCAGACTTTGAAGAACATTCTACATTATTTAGCCATTTTTGTAATGTGTAGGAAAGCCGTTATTGCTACTTAAAATAACTAAATTTTTCAAATTTTTATCTAATTTCACATTTTGGCATTTTGGAAGCTCTTTATTTTGATGCTGCGCAGAAATTATGCTATTTTAATACAGATCTTAATAGGGCAGACTTTGAAGAACATTCTACATTATTTAGCCATTTTTGTAATGTGTAAGAAAGCCGTTATTGCTACTTAAAATAACTAAATTTTTAAAATTTTTATCTAATTTCACATATTGGCATTTTGGAAGCTCTTTATTTTGATGCTGCGCAGAAATTATGCTATTTTTATAGAGATCTAAATAGGGCAGACTTTGAAGAACGTTCTACATTATTTAGCCATTTTTGTAATGTGTAGGAAAGCCGTTATTGCTACTTAAAATAACTAAATTTTTCAAATTTTTATCTAATTTCACATTTTGGCATTTTGGAAGCTCTTTATTTTGATGCTGCGCAGAAATTATGCTATTTTTATACAGATCTAAATAGGGCAGACTTTGAAGAACATTCTACATTATTTAGCCATTTTTGTAATGTGTAAGAAAGCCGTTATTGCTACTTAAAATAACTAATTTTTTAAAATTTTTATCTAATTTCACATATTGGCATTTTGGAAGCTCTTTATTTTGATGCTGCGCAGAAATTATGCTATTTTTATAGAGATCTAAATAGGGCAGACTTTGAAGAACGTTCTACATTATTTAGCCATTTTTGTAATGTGTAGGAAAGCCGTTATTGCTACTTAAAATAACTAAATTTTTCAAATTTTTATCTAATTTCACATTTTGGCATTTTGGAAGCTCTTTATTTTGATGCTGCGCAGAAATTATGCTATTTTTATACAGATCTAAATAGGGCAGACTTTGAAGAACATTCTACATTATTTAGCCATTTTTGTAATGTGTAAGAAAGCCGTTATTGCTACTTAAAATAACTAATTTTTTAAAATTTTTATCTAATTTCACATTTTGGCATTTTGGAAGCTCTTTATTTTGATGCTGCGCAGAAATTATGCTATTTTAATACAGATCTAAATAGGGCAGACTTTGAAGAACATTCTACATTATTTAGCCATTTTTGTAATGTGTAAGAAAGCCGTTATTGCTACTTAAAATAACTAATTTTTTAAAATTTTTATCTAATTTCACATTTTGGCATTTTGGAAGCTCTTTATTTTGATGCTGCGCAGAAATTATGCTATTTTTATACAGATCTAAATAGGGCAGACTTTGAAGAACATTCTACATTATTTAGCCATTTTTGTAATGTGTAAGAAAGCCGTTATTGCTACTTAAAATAACTAAATTTTTCAAATTTTTATCTAATTTCACATTTTGGCATTTTGGAAGCTCTTTATTTTGATGCTGCGCAGAAATTATGCTATTTTTATACAGATCTAAATAGGGCAGACTTTGAAGAACATTCTACATTATTTAGCCATTTTTGTAATGTGTAAGAAAGCCGTTATTGCTACTTAAAATAACTAATTTTTTAAAATTTTTATCTAATTTCACATTTTGGCATTTTGGAAGCTCTTTATTTTGATGCTGCGCAGAAATTATGCTATTTTTATACAGATCTAAATAGGGCAGACTTTGAAGAACATTCTACATTATTTAGCCATTTTTGTAATGTGTAAGAAAGCCGTTATTGCTACTTAAAATAACTAAATTTTTCAAATTTTTATCTAATTTCACATTTTGGCATTTTGGAAGCTCTTTATTTTGATGCTGCGCAGAAATTATGCTATTTTTATACAGATCTAAATAGAGCAGACTTTGAAGAACATTCTACATTATTTAGCCATTTTTGTAATGTGTAAGAAAGCCGTTATTGCTACTTAAAATAACTAATTTTTTAAATTTTTTATCTAATTTCACATTTTGGCATTTTGGAAGCTCTTTATTTTGATGCTGCGCAGAAATTATGCTATTTTTATAGAGATCTAAATAGGGCAGACTTTGAAGAACATTCTACATTATTTAGCCATTTTTGTAATGTGTAGGAAAGCCGTTATTGCTACTTAAAATAACTAAATTTTTCAAATTTTTATCTAATTTCACATTTTGGCATTTTGGAAGCTCTTTATTTTGATGCTGCGCAGAAATTATGCTATTTTTATACAGATCTAAATAGGGCAGACTTTGAAGAACATTCTACATTATTTAGCCATTTTTGTAATGTGTAAGAAAGCCGTTATTGCTACTTAAAATAACTAATTTTTTAAAATTTTTATCTAATTTCACATTTTGGCATTTTGGAAGCTCTTTATTTTGATGCTGCGCAGAAATTATGCTATTTTTATAGAGATCTAAATAGGGCAGACTTTGAAGAACATTCTACATTATTTAGCCATTTTTGTAATGTGTAGAAAAACCGTTATTACTACTACAAATAACTAAAAATTTCGTAATTTTATCTAAAATCACATTTTGGCATTTTGGAAGCTCTATATTTTGACATGTGAGGAATTATGCTATTTTTAATACAGATCTAGATAGGGCAGACTTTTAAGAACATTATACATTATTTAGCCATTTTTATAATGTGTGGGATAGCCGTTATTACTACTAAAAATAACTAAAAATTTCGTATTTTGATCTAAAATCACATTTTGGCATTTTTAAAGTTCTATATTTTGACCTGTGCAGAAATTATGCTATTTTTAATACAGATCTAAATAGGGCAAACTATGAAGAATATTCTACATTATTTAGCCATTTTTGTAATTTGTAGGAAAGCCGTTATTACTACTAAAAATAACTAAAAATTTCGTATTTTTATCTAAAATCACATTTTGGCATTTTTAAAGTTCTATATTTTGACCTGTGCAGAAATTATGCTATTTTTAATACGGATCTAGATAGGGCAGACTTTTAAGAACATTCTACATTATTTATCCATTTTTGAAATTTGTAGGAAAGCCGTTATTGCTACTTAAATTAACTAAAAATTTCAAATTTTTATTAAATTTCACATTTTGGCATTTTGGAAGCTCTGTCTTTTATGACTGTGCAGAAATTATGCTATTTTTAATACAGATCTAAATAGGGCAAACTGTGAAGAACATTCTACATTATTTAGCCATTTTTGTAATTTGTAGGAAAGCCGTTATTGCTACTTAAAATAACTAAAATTTTCAAATTTTTATTAAATTTCACATTTTGGCATTTTGGAAGCTCTGTCTTTTATGACTGTGCAGAAATTATGCTATTTTTAATACATATCTAAATAGGGCAAACTGTGAAGAACATTCTACATTATTTAGCCATTTTTGTAATGTGTGGGATAGCCGTTATTACTACTAAAAATAACTAAAAATTTCGTATTTTTATCTAAAATCACATTTTGGCATTTTTAAAGTTCTATATACCTGTGCAGAAATTATGCTATTTTTAATACAGATCTAAATAGGGCAAACTATGAAGAATATTCTACATTATTTAGCCATTTTTGTAATTTGTAGGAAAGCCGTTATTACTACTAGAAATAACTAAAAATTTCGTATTTTTATCTAAAATCACATTTTGGCATTTTTAAAGTTCTATATTTTGACCTGTGCAGAAATTATGCTATTTTTAATACAGATCTAGATAGGGCAGACTTTGAAGAACATTCTACATTATTTAGCCATTTTTGTAATTTGTAGGAAAGCCGTTATTGCTACTTAAATTAACTAAAAATTTCAAATTTTTATTAAATTTCACATTTTGGCATTTTGGAAGCTCTGTCTTTTATGACTGTGCAGAAATTATGCTATTTTTAATACAGATCTAAATAGGGCAAACTGTGAAGAACATTCTACATTATTTAGCCATTTTTGTAATGTGTAGGATAGCCGTTATTACTACTAAAAATAACTAAAAATTTCGTATTTTTATCTAAAATCACATTTTGGCATTTTTAAAGTTCTATATTTTGACCTGTGCAAAAATTTTGCTATTTTTAATACAGATCAAAATAGGGCAGACTTTGAAGAACATTCTACATTATTTATCCATTTTTGAAATTTGTAGATAAGCCGTTATTGCTACTTAAATTAACTAAAAATTTCAAATTTTTATTAAATTTCACATTTTGGCATTTTGGAAGCTCTGTCTTTTATGACTGTGCAGAAATTATGCTATTTTTAATACAGATCTAAATAGGGCATACTTTCAAGAACATTCTACATTATTTAGCCATTTTTGTAATGTGTGGGATAGCCGTTATTACTACTAAAAATAACTAAAAATTTCGTATTTTTATCTAAAATCACATTTTGGCATTTTTGAAGTTCTATATTTTGACCTGTGCAGAAATTATATGCTATTTTTAATACAGATCTAAATAGGGCAAACTTTGAAGAACATTCTACATTATTTAGCCATTTTTGTAATTTGTAGGAAAGCCGTTATTGCTACTTAAAATAACTAAAATTTTCAAATTTTTATTAAATTTCACATTTTGGCATTTTGGAAGCTCTATATTTTAACGCTGTGCAGAAATTATGCTATTTTTAATACAGATCTAGATATGGCAGACTTTGAAAAACATTCTACATTATTTATTTTGGCATTTTGGCAGCTCTGTATTTTGGCGTTGTGCAGAAATTGTGCTATTTTTAATACAACTCTATATAAAGGAGACTTTGAAGAACATTCTAATCTAATAAAAATTTGAAATTATTTGGGGAGCAAGGAGGTTAATCAAATAACTAATAGTTTCGACCACAAATCGATCAAAACTATAAATTTGTTGTATTAATTTTTGACCATAATGAGTAGCCAAAGTTCTTTGATAACTATCATTTAAACTCGAGAAGATCAAAATCGCGCTTTCATTTAAAACTTAATCAAATCTTCAAGCAAATCAGTTTGTTTAAGCAATTATTTTTACATTACCGTCATTACCGCAAAGCCACAAACATTACAGAAAAATATCTTAACAATTGTTGTAAATTTGATGTACAGTTACAAATTATTTTGGTTTACATGATAATGGTGTAAATTTAGAAAATATTAAAAAAAAGTATATTTTTGTAGTATGAGCGTAATATTTATCTCAAGAAAATATTCATTTGTCTTGGTTGATCTGTATAGTAGGTAATTAATAATTTTTTGTTCGCCTCGTACTTCACACACCTCCACCTGTAATCTGCATAACTTTTAATGATTGTGACTTATTTAACAGCAATCTAAAAATAAGTTTTATATGTACTTACATACAGGATGTCTCACTTTTCGATTCTCTGTTATTATATAGTAGTAGATAGAGAGTAGGTTTAAATTGAACAAAGTTAACTAATTGATACTCCATAACATACAAATCGCACCTCTAAAACATTTTCATTTTTTGCGACGTTTCGTTTTCTGCCCCTCATCAAGTTCAAAATTGTAATCATGGACCTGCAGCTTTTATTTTATTTTTATTAGTTTTTGCCATTATATGAAGTATCTCACTTGAGTATTTTGGACAGTTTATTAATTTAAATTAAATAAGCGCCTTTAGCCATGACCAGGACCACATAATGGAATTTCTGTATCTAAATTACCATATTTGTTTTCAATACGAAAAAAATTAAGTGATCTACAATAGATTTATTTTAGAAGACACGTTTAAGAAAGGCTGAAGAATTTATTGATAATTGGAGGTTGTGATGAAGGACAAAATAATTTACTATTGGTGATTGGATTCGCTGAAGCGGTTGTTGAACGAAAACAAGAAAATTTAAAATATAAATTAACTCCTCTTGTTTTCGATTATTTTTTTTAAGTTTTGCCAAATACAAAACTACCCTCCTTTAAAACATCCGAGATTCTCATGAATAGAATTGGAAAGTGAAGACACCCTGTATGTACATGTAAATATAGTTTATTTATTTACGCATACAACAAGAACAACAAACATACATTACGTAATAATTATTTATTTCATAATAACTGATATATTATTATAACAATTACACAATGTAAACGTTTAACTCTTAAAGGTAACAAGTAAAAAAGGTGAGGTTTACTCTATTAATTAAAAAATATTTATTTATTTATATCAGTCTGTAACAAACGTTAGAAGTAAACAGTTAGATTTGTGTTGTCTGTTAATTTATGAGGAACGTCCATTATATGAATGTTATTGGTGCTTTCAGAATCGGTCTAAAAATTATTTAAAGTAAGTTAATTTAATAATTTAAAGTTAAATTAATAATTAACCTTATCGTCGTCCCAACTCAGCTTTTTAACTCTATTTGATAACGCTGATTGGGGCCACATTGGTGGTTGTGGTGCTGGATGTATTTTTGTGCTTGGTTTTGCTCTATTTGGGTTAGTCGGTAATCCCCCTATTGCCGATGCCGTCGGCGAACGTAAAAGATCGCCATACATTGGATTACTCTTTTCAATTCCTCCCGAACTCGATGATCTGTCAGAGTCCAATGTTGGAAGCTCTTCGCGATTTGACGATTTACTTCTTCTAAAAATTGTAAATTATTAATGGACTTATCACTTGTTTTTCATGCAAGATTCTTACGCTTTACAAATATAAACAACAAGGATTGCTATAACTAAAGCCAATAGCAAGAGAACACTTCCAAAGGCTGCTAATAAAACTGGAGCGGTTGCATTCGTACGTCCTGCAGCTAATCCGCCAGGTCCTATACCTTTTTGAAAATGCACTATAACAGGTACGCTAGCTCTTCTTGGAGGTTTTCCATTATCACTCGCAATTACAGCCAAATTTGCAACCCCCTTAAAAGGTTCCAACTTTTTAAGTTTCAATTCACCATCGGGAGTAATAAAAAACATAGAAGCGTTAACGCCCGTTAAACTTAATGTCAACGAATCTCTAATATCACCGTCTCCTACTTCTATTAAACCAATTAACTCTTCAGGTGGCCCCGCTACGAAAAATTCGTAATGGGAATAACGAAAATGAGGCTCCCATTCGTTAACATCTTCAATAGTTATGTTAACAACGCACGAATCGTTCTGCAAATTTAAATTTTAAATTTCAACTTAAAGCAAAGCGCTTCTTATACCAACCGTTACTCCATCAGTAGCAAAAACTCTAAAAATATATTCGGGTCGTCCTTCGTAATCTAAAGGTTGCTTTAGTGATAATTCACCTTTTGGACTTATTGTAAACGTGTCCAAAATTTCCTTATCGGAAACATAATAACGTAGAGCTTCACCAGATCTACTAGTAGCAAGCATAGTTAATGTGGAACCGACAGGTTGTGATTCAGAAGCTTTTACGTAAAATACGGGTCTTAAAAACCGTATTGCGTTACTTGGCGATACTCTCGAAACTGTTAACGTCGCTAAAGCATAACGATCTGGATTATCTTGTTGAGTGGCCCTAAAAAATAAATTTATTGCTAAGCTTCTTAATAGTATAAATAACGGTACCTTATCACAAGTGTAGCTGGATTATGCAAATCGTTCGGTGTTAAATCTTTGTTTAAAATCACCATTCCAGTATTTCTGTTAATTTTAAAATGAGCATAATCGGGACCAATTCCATTAAAAGTGTAAAAAACTGGAGCGTTAATACCCAAGTCTTGATCAAACGCTTTAATATTTCTCGGTTTTAATATCAAAGGTGTCGATTTTAACGGAGGTTCTTGTAAAAGAGCGCTGAACCGTTCGTCCAAAAATTTTGGATTTTGATCGTCGGCGTCTACAATATGTACACTTAAGATGGTATCTGAAAATTTGGCCGGTTCCCCATGGTCTTGAGCTCTGATTCCGACATCGAAATTTCTCAATGTTTCAAAATCGAGCGGTTTTCGTAAAACTAAAGTTCCTTCTAATTCGTTTTCGAACTCGAAATAATCAGAATTTAGTCCTGGTAAAATTGAATAACGTACACTCGAAAACGGTCCTTGTTGATCGGCATCGACGGCGTGAACACCTTGTAAAACTCGCGTACCCACAACCGTAACTTCGGAAATATTTAAAATATACGGAGCGTTTATAAATTTTGGCGCGTTATCGTTAGCGTCCGTAACACGTATACTTATAGGAATAACAAATCCGGGATCGAGCGTGTGGAGTCTTTCACAAATTAAATTTATAAAAACTGACGAAGGTCCATTTACGCCTTCTTTATCGAGACGTCGTCGTAAGGTTAGATTTCGAGAACCAGGCGTAACTATCACAGGACTATCCGATTCTCTTAAATGTAGCGCTATAGTTCCTCCAGGTCGAGGATCGCCGTGAATACGTATAACTCCAATGGTTGATCCTGTTGGTAAGTCTTCGGATACGAAAAAGCTTTCAGAAGATGCTCCATTTTCTAAGTAACATCTGTTGTCAGGTACATCTGAAAGCAAAAGCAAAAGTAGTTTAGAAGCTTGTTGAGATCTATTAAAAATGGCGGCGTAAAGGCACCCACGCACTAGAGGTAATATTAAAGCAATCGGATTGTAGAATGCGATTATGAGACTGTTCTGAATTGCTGGGGGGGGGGGGGTCAAATGCTCTCCTAGATCACCATTTACTAAATGATGTACAAAAGGTTTGGTTGTCTATCTTTCTTCTTCGTATTTCGATCACTTTTCCACTTACTGAACGTCAAAATTGTGCAATGTTCAATTCACGGTCCAGGTCATCAATCAAGATAATGTTAGCCAATCCTAATACTTACCGTTCTCTTGCAACTTGATTGGTTTCCATTACTTAGGATACGTTTGGGAAATTCGTGATATGCGAAAGCAACGAAATTTATTGCTTCAATATCTGTTAATCAAATGAATGAGTGGCTTTAAGAACTTTATAACGTATGCCCACTTTCAAATCGGAACATACAGGGTGATTTTTTTAAGTGGTACTAACATTGGGGTCTCGGAAACCGTAAGAGTTACGATATTGGATAAATTAGCAAAAAGTTGCATATTTTGATGATCTTTAAGAATCCGTTTAGAAAAGATCGAAATTCAAAATGGTTTCCGAGATAACGCAGAAAAACTGAAACTTTGCAATTTCGTTTTTGACTGTAGTTTCGAAATGGCTTACTTTCGAAAAAAAATTCTCGGGGAAAATTTTCAGAAGGTCAAAAAAACTGTAAAATGATATCAAACTCGACTTTTTATCACATCGACACTAGGCTTTGTGACGCTCAACTTTTTATTTTCTTTTTTGCAAAATTACTCAGTAGGCTTGTTTAAATTCGGATACCACAGGCGAGAACTTTCTATCTTATACTTTTCTTAATTTACACAACTTTTTAGCTTATGTTACGTTACGTTATGTTAATATGTTACTTTTTACGATGAAAAATAACGACCACAACTTAGTTTTTAAAGTTTTAGAAAAGTAAATTAATCAGGAAATAAAAGTATATTACTAAGATTTAATAAACAATAATTTGATTTATTTTTATTTCCTGATCAACTTCCGTTTCTAAAACTTGAAAAACTAAATTTTAGTCGTTATTTTTCATCGTAAAAAATAACACAAAGTAACTTACTAACATAACGTAACATAACATAACCTGAGAAGTTGTGTAAGATTCTAGTTTGGTATCCAAATTTAGACAAGCCTACTAAAAAGTTGAGCGTCACGACGCCTATCGTCGATGTGATAAAAAGTCGAGTTTGATATCGTTTTATAGCTTTTATGACCTTCTGAAAATTTTTCCCGAAATGTTTTTTCGAAATTAAGCCATTTTGAAACTACAGTCAAAAAACAAAATTGCAAAAGTTTCTGCGTTATCTCGGAAACTATTTTGAATTTTGAAATTTTCTAAACGGATTCTTAAAGGTCATCAAAATATGCAACTTTTTGCTAATTTAACCAATCTCGTAAGTCGTAACTCTTACGGTTTCCGAGATCCCGATGTTAATGGCACTTAAAAAATCAACCTGTAATTGTCAATTATTTATTCGTGTTTGCTAGGTTAATATTTTCCACTGTTGAGTACAGTAAGCAAGATTATTAGAATTTGACCTCTCGTGGTTGCTCATGTGTTCATATTTTTCAAATCGTGGAAATATTTAAATTACTTCTTCATAATTCAAAAAGTTATTAATTAACAACTGTTTAGCGTTAAAAGACGCAGAAAATAATTGTTTTTCGAGAGGTATGACTATCGTCCTTATAGATTTATCTAGCGAGCAGTAAACTGTAAATAAGTGATTTCCAATGTTATTTCCCCATGTTTCATTTTGAAAGTAGGCACACGATATAAGAAACAAACCAACTCATAGCTAGGTTAATCTCAACACCTCCTTCCGACTTTAATATTTATAATATTTTAAGAACATTTCTTGATGAACATGAAAAAATATTCACAAAAAAAAGAAAATACACTAAACTGCGTATTTTTTAAATCTGAAAGTAATAAAAAAAAATTTTTCATTTCAATCCACTCGACTTATTTTAACAATAATTAAATTTGATTTATCCTTTCCACAACTATCTCGTTCATCAATCTTGTATAGTGTGTTTTTTATCAAATTACTTTTTAATAAGAGCGTCTAATAATAATTGCAGAAGAAATATAATTACAAATTTGTAGGTCCTTTCACATTTCCCACACGTTTATATGTATTTAATTTTGCGAGCTCATTATTAATTGCCTGTTTAATCAAGTATGAAATTTAATTACAAGTTAAACATCGATTAGGTATTTGTACTAATTATAATTATTAAATACCAATTAAAGATACGGTAATGATGGATGTATTTAATTGCTCGATTAGTACGTGATTAGTTTCCATTTGAGGCGCTTTTTAGTTTTTTGAATTCGTTCTCTTGTAATTTTTACAAAAGAAGTTGAATAAAAAAATTCTTTGTGGGAAAAATATTTGTTTGTTTTTGCATTGACTATAACAACTACAATTTATCTGGTTTTTTGCTAATTTATTATAGTAATTAAAATTAAATTTATGCAGTTCTAAGAGTAACAATTTTACAAGGTTAAGGATATACGTTTTAAAGTGAAATTTTGAGTTCGTTATAGAAAAAAATAACATAACCGACTTTTTAAATTACTTAAAAACGAGTCTTTAATGAAGATGATCTAAAAATGAGGTACATTTTTTGTTTCTATTGTTTACCAATGTTTGTTACAAGAGTCACAGGTTCCTTTACACGAAGATTTACAAAATTGTAATTAAACTTGCAGGTTTTTCTTTAAAAAAATTTAATTTTAGGAAAACGATTAGTGGATTCGTTCAGATGAAAACTTCTTAAAAACGAAACTGAAAATTTTTGTAAAAGATGATTTTTCTTTTTGGTTAGTAGCGTCAGTTTAACACTCTTTTGATATTCATAGTGATTTTACAAGAATAGAATTCAAATAACTATCTAGACAAAGATAATTAACACCTTCACTTGATTTAAATCTATTATTGGAACGAGTTCTTGTGGAACCGCTTTCCATATACGGATAATGTGAGTGGCTGTTTACTTTTTCTTAAATGACTTTATAAAATAATAACTGAATTTTGTTAGAGTAGCAAGCTACAATAACACAGATTAACAGATCACTCAATTCCAATAGCGCAATTTATTTAAATAATCTACAACAGGCACATCATCAAAGGTCTGTACAAATGGAATGTAATGGGAATGGGTGTGTGGGAATTGTTTTAAACTTGCTTAGGGAAAACATATTTAAACAAATTTTAAGGCTGATGAACGACCAATTAAAAAATTATTAGTAAATTTCACATGAGAAGACACCTAATACAGCATCCACAGATACGTTAATTTTAACAAACCTTGCAAAAAATTATTGATCCAATGCAAAGAATGTAAAGATCTCCTTTAAGAATGGTACACGACCCATTAAAAACTGCACGAATTTTCCTCGGAGGAACATTTTTCACAGATATTGTACGCGAAAAGCTCACATAGATCGTAAATCGCGGGCGAAACATGCAGGTCATTACCTCTATGCAGATCTGAACAATCATATTTGATGGCGATTATAGTAAGTGTACAATAAGACACTGAATGGAGAACGCAGGCACCAGGTAATCCACCCATATAATATTATCAAATGCTTACCAAACATCAAAACTTAATTAAGGGTCACTCCATGATCCTTTTCGCTACTTCTGACTACTTTAGGGTAGGTACTTTGAGTCTCGGTTAAAACCTTCGTAATACCGATTGGGGTCCAAACGAACCCCACTATCTTTGGCTTCACATTTTTGAAAATGTGATAACAATTTTACGGAACAGCAATATATTATAATCGACTTCTATAGAGTTTTTGGCGCTCAATACGAAAAAACACAAGTCGGCGTGAAAGGAGCGTTACACTCTTAAAAATGGGGTAAAAAGTGAAAATTACGGTTTATCTCTGTTTATTCGCTTTTTCTCAAAAACTAAATATTAAAGAGATACTAATATATGATTGGATATTAGTGGTAACACCGATACGAATCGATTTACACTGGTTTCAGAACTTTTAGTTATAAAATACAACCCCTCCAGGGAATAAAAATTCTTAATTACGTATAAAATCAGTTAAAATTTTATTGGGGCGGTTTGAATGAACCTACAAAAACGCACTTGAGCTTAAATTCTTCATAAAGCTCCAGAGAGCAAGAATCGATCATAATATTGGGCCGTTTTAGCCCCTGTTGGTATGGGACGTTTCATTATTAACTCGGTATTACGAAGGTTAAGCACGGTTAGAGATCAATGTGCTTAACGCGTAGGCGTTCTCTCTATTACTTATAACCTGGTTAGTTTTTTAATTTTAACAGAGACTCAAAGTATCGCCTCTTAGGCCCGATTACACCAGTTCCCCATAAATATAACTTGTAGTCAAGCTTAATGGCGGAATGTTTACGTGTGCATTATACCCCTATCAACCATAAACCAGTAACTAAAAACTTGAGAGTATAGTTAATAGTTTAATTTTAAGAGCTTAGAACATAAAACATTCGGAAGGAGAGTTAGCAACCTCCAACCGTTGCCTATAGGAGAAAATGTGCTGGAAACGACATTTTGGAAAACTATGGATGAGTCATTCATTTCGCCGAGTTTACATTATCATTGGCTGTCATCATATTTCCTTATAAGTGGGAGGAGTATAAGCAACCATTTCTATTGGAGAAATTGACTGAAAATCGCTATATTTACTTGTCCATTGCGATCCATATTATTAGCTAAATGGCTCTTTCCTGGTAGAGTAGGGGGTGTTTTTTTATTCAATGGTTAAGGGAAAAGTGTGCAGTCGGGTCTTAAATTTTATTTATTTTTGGCTTTAGAGAATTAAAAAGACAAGAATTATGCTTTTAGATGAAGCTAATGCTAATAAAAGCCTTGGACAATTTCACACGGCAATTTTAGGCTCTGAAGCAAAGACGTTTTTACCACTCCCACACACTGAAATTCTGAAACCAACATAAGACTATTTTATCTAAAGTAGCATTTCTCGACCTTTGGATCGAATAAAGATAAGTTTAGGTAGCGTACATTTTTAGAGAGGGCCTTTTCGTAGAAAGCTCCTCAAAATTAAAAAATGTGGGTGACAAAAAAATCTTAGCTATAAATTGGAATGAAACGGTGTAATCTAGGGTAGGTACCAATACAGATTAGTGATCAATCACGCCTATCGGTCATAGGAGTTTATTTAAAATATAAACTCGTACTTTAACAGCATCCCTAATTATTTTAGGCAATAAAGCTCTTAATAAAAATTATAGGGCATAAAATTTTGTATCTAAATCAATAAAAGAAATTAATTTTGCGTGTTTTAGAATGGTGGAAATTATAAGAAATATGAAAATTGTTCACTTATTAGTTATTACTATTATTATGAATATATTTTATAAATTTGACATTGACAGTAAATGCTGTCAATGAACTAACTAGAAATCAGAATTGACGCAATTGTTTATCAAAACCCATGGCTATCGCTATTTGGAGATATTTTCGATATTTTGATATCTAATTTCTGGCGTACAAAGCACTCAAATTAATTTTATTTATTAATTTAGATGCATAATTTTATGCTCTACAACTTTTACTTCAAACATTTTTTGGTAAAGTAATTAGGGAAGCAGGAAACTACAAAAGTATGATTTTATATGTAAAATCATAATATCTATCTTATAGACTAGAACTGTTATCGGAAAAAAACGTATCCTTAACCATACAAGCGGCATTTCATATAACATTTTGGTAACCGATGTTTTCCCAGTATTTCAACCCTGCTGAATACGAAAATTGCGGTTATCAAAGCGAAATCTTAACCGGAAGCGTGATATTCAAGATGACACCCAAGATGTCAGCTTTGTTATTTTTGATGGAATCATTATGGACAATTAAGACAAATATTTTTATTGGTTCGAATAGATAATTTTATACTCTACAATTTTTATTAGAGGTATAACTATCTTCAGATCACTCCTTAAGGAGCTACAGTCGGAAGAAGCACCTTGAAATTGGAACAAAATCCCAGTATCGAAATGCTAGAGGAATTTCATATAACATTTTGATAACCGATGTTTTCCCAATATTTCGACCCCCCTGAATCCAAAAATTGCGGTTACCCACAGTGAAATTTAAACCGGAAGCGCGATATTCAAATGGCGACTAGGTTGTGTGCTTTATTAATTAAGATTTATTTGGATGGAAGAATTATTATTGAAACTTGGACAACTGTTTTGATTGAATTAGATATACAAGGTTCTCTACAATTATTATTAAATTTAAAAGTACCGTAAGATTGCTTATTAAGGAGCGAAAGCCAGCTAAAGACATCGTGTGCGTAAAAATCGTCGTAATATACATGTTTGCTCTTTTTATTTATTTTGATGGATTAATTATTATGGCAATTAAGACAATAATTTTTGTTAGCTCGGATAGATAATTTTATGGTCTACAAAAAATTACAGTAAAATCACTCTTTAAGGGTCTAGAGAGTCTGGAGAAGCACCGTGTGTTGTCAAAACAGAAGACGCAATATCCTCTTTATGATCGACTTTTATGGACTTGATTTGCTCTGATCATGTTTTAACAGATACATCCTAGATGGATACTGGGAAAGCTACCTCGCTGAACTCACCAAGATGCTTCCATATACTGCTTTATGTATTAAGACGGTTTATACAACACTGGTGCTTTTATCGACTCTAGCTCTTTTAGGAGTGATCTGAAGATAATTTTACTTCTAATAAAAATTGTAGGGTATAAAATTATCTATCCGAACCAATAAAAATATTTGTCTTAATTGTCCATAATGATTCCATCAAAAATAACAAAGCTGACATCTTGGGTGTCATCTTGAATATCACGCTTCCGGTTAAGATTTCGCTTTGATAACCGCAATTTTCGTATTCAGCAGGGTTGAAATACTGGGAAAACATCGGTAACCAAAATGTTATATGAAATGCCGCTTGCATAAAATACTTTAACTTTTGCGCCTAGTCTATTATCCAATTTCCTTATAGTGGAGTCATATTAGACTGAAAAGAGCATAAACTGCGAAGTACCCACGCCTTGAACGAATTTTGATGAAATTTTTTTATTGATTTCTAAATACCCTAAAGATCAAAGTTTATATTGTTAAAAAGTGTGCATTTGCCTCATCATCTTTTTAAACCACTTCTTGTGAACTCAATTTTCAAAATCATGAAAAAAGAATTTTTATTTCAAAATTTTGGGTGCAAATGCTTACGCGTTTGATAATTAGTAACTAAGCAACAAGTTTACGGAAAAAAAAATTTTAAAAACGCATGATGAAATTCTTATTAACATTTACTTAATAGTAACTAATGAAGCACTTCTAGGCATCTCAGAAATTTCAAATTTGGCATCAATGTATATGATGTCCTCAAGATTAATAAAAAAAAGTCTTCAAGTTCTGAAAACCCTCTGGGGCCGAATGAAAGGGGGGGGGGACAACACCTCCGTTTTTTATTAGAAAAAATTAGACTTATCTAGAGATCTTTAGAGTGTGTTCTACAACGACACCAAATTACAAGTTCCTAGGATGCTTAATAATGCTTGTAACTCCAAGTAACGTCATCTTACGAATTTGCTGAAAAATAATAACACTGAGAAGAACCAACTCCTTGATCGAATTTTAATGAAATCTTTTTCATTAAATTCTAAATACCCTAATGATCAAAGTTTATACTGTGAAAAAGTGTGCATTTGCCTCATCGTCTTTTTAACCAATTCTTGTGATTTTGTTACATTGAGTCACAAGCACTTTTAAGCATCCTGAGAACTTGAAATTTGGTGTCATTGTACATTACACTCTAGAGATCCCTAAAAAGGTCCGATTTCCTCTAAAAAGTACGGGGCGTCCCCCCCTCCCCCTTCAATCTACTCCCAGAGGGTTTTCAGGACCTGAAGACTTTTTTTATTAATCTTGAGGACATTATATACATTGGTGCCAAATTTGAAGTTTCTGAGATGCCTAGAAGTGCTTCACTAGCTCTTGTTTATTAAATGTTAATAAGAATTTCATCATGCATTTTTGAAATTTTTTTTCCGTCAAATTGATGCTTAGTTACTAATTATCAAACCCGTAAGCATTTGCACCCAAAATTTTGAAATAAAAATTCTTTTTTAGCTAATTTTTATGATTTTCAAAATTGAATTCACAAGAAGTGGTTTAAAAAGATGATGAGGCAAATGCACACTTTTTAACAATATAAACTTTGATCTTTAGGGTATTTAGAACTCAATAAAAAAAATTTCATCAAAATTCGTTCAAGGCGTGGGTTCTTAGCAGTAAAACCCTCGTTTACTACACTATTAAGGTAGTTGCGCACTAAAACGAACTTTGAGAGTTTTTAATAAAATTTAGCAAAGATGTAGATACAAGCATTTTACACTTAAATTTTCAATTTAAACAAAATAGTCCGTCTAGTTTCAGAGTAATCACGTCTTAAAGTTGGACTCTTATACAGTATTTGACGAATTTTTTTTTTTTTTTTTTGTTTTTTGAGTTTAATTATTACACATCGTTGAACTCAGAATAAAAAATACAATTTATTTATGCCAAAATTCAACATGGCGTTCATAAGAAAATCAAAAGTTGACTATTAAAACACAAACATCTAGTAGGCTTAGAAGAAGTTTCATGCGTTTAATTCGTAGCTCGTATCAAGTTATGTAAACCTACCAAATTTCATATCAATCCCATAAATAATAAGAGAGTTCTGTAATAAACAAGAAAATGTAAGTTTTCAGTTTTTTCAGGATATTTCAGAAACCAAGCAAGCTATCGTAATTTTCTTTTCTATTTCTTATAGTACCTGATATTGTGCAACTTTTCTCTAATTTAACCGATCTCGTAACTCTTACCGTTTAGGAGATGCCCATAGTGTGCAAGATAAAAGTGACCACCCTGTATATTGGGCTCCCAATTCTATAAACATTGAGAGTTTTGTTTCAAAAACTAATATAATATTAAAATTATTACAGCTTTGATAGAAACTCGATTACATTTTGTAGAAACAAATTGAGAAAATTCTGTACTTTACTTTTTTACTAGGATTTTGATAAAAATTACATCTGTTGTTTAACTCTAGGTATTACATAACATAATTATATTATTTAAAAATTTTTGAACTTGTGGTTCAAAAACGCAGTCTGAACTTAAACCTTAACAAAACACTGTCTGAGATCTTGTCAAGGATCTGCGGAAAAGACCAAGGTTGTACGTAAAAATTCTCTACTAAGCTCGAGATTTTGAAAATAGAGGGTTCAGTGGTTTTCAATAGATCGGTTCCTTAGGGATGTCTATGAACTGATAAGTGCTAACTCGTTTAAGTGAAAATGATCACTTCCATATAATCTACCCTGAGGATTCTATTTTCGTGATCTCGAGCATGAACTCGCCTACGAGATAATAAAGAAATGGATCGTTTCATAAAAAATATCCACTATGGTGACTATTTAAATAATTAAAACTGGGCGCAACAGCTGATCTTTTTGTAGCAAAATCCTAGAGGATTTTTTGTAGGTTAAAGTTATCCATTTTTTAATATCTCCATATCAGCAAGTTTCGAATAATGATTTCCAAAAAAAAGCTTCTAATTTTAAGCTGAAGTTGCTTTTAACTTGAAGACGTAAAATTTGTAAATCCGTTTCTACGTGTAGCTCTATAAACAAAAGTACGCGAGATTTGAATAGGATAGGAGCAGACTTAAAAATAATGGTATTATTCCATGTAGGTTTCAGTCGAGTGAGTAGTGAGTACTGAGCTTAGCGGATTTTTAACTAACACGCGATGCATTTTAACTCCTATGCGTTCAGGTGCCTTTAATTTATATTTTAAATATTCACAATAAAACAAATTACACTCAAAGGAGTGAAACTTTAGTTAGATACACTAGTTGTTATTCCATTCTTCTTTGACTAGCAATATAAGCAATAACCTCAAAATATCTGCAGTCGGTTAGATTTTAAAAGCTAGAAAGTTTTTACTAGTTTTTCTCTTAACAAACATTTAATGTCAAATTGGCGTTTTTTAATTACTTTGGACGACTTTTTTGAACAAAGTTTTAATTTGGCAAGGGATATAATGACAAAATTTTGCTAAAATTAGTAATTGGTTTCGTTAGAAAGAATCCTCACAAAATTTAATACAATAAAAAGTTCTTTAAAATCTCAACGGAAGCATAGGAAAAGGAACCACGCTCTTGAGCATCGTTCGCTTGAGTTATTTAAGAATACGTTAATTTTCCTTGGATAGGCAGATAAAAATATAGGAATAATAAATTATTAGTTTAGTACTTATTCTTGAATTATAATTTATTTGGTACCTTTTTGTACTTTTCAAGTGTACGACATTGATTGATTGAACGATTATGATTGTTGTATAAAATTTTTACCGTCTTTATGGGATGATTTTGATTTGTTTGCATTGTTTAAACGGGTCGTAAAGTCTTAAAAATTTACTTACTCTGCGTGTTTATTAAACTAAAGAAGGTTAATATGATCCAAGTTGATGGAAAAAGTGTGCTTAAGGCTGAAAGCCGCCAGTCCATTATGATTGAAATTCATCATCCATCTAAAACAAAGAAATTTCAACTTTAAAAATCTTAATACAATTTCTTAATAAAAATTTATAAGATAAAATTTGAGAAAGTTAATAATAAATTTCATTAAAATTGAAACTGGTGAAAAGCGAAATAACGATTATATCTCTGTTTAATTACGTTATTATTCCAGTTTTTGTAATTTCGATAAAGAAACTTATAAATATCATATGAATTAAAAAATGAATAGGCCCATCTCATATCGATCGCATACAATAAAATTAAAACTGGTGAAAAGCCAACCAACGTTTATTTCTTTCTTTATTTTTTAAACACTGTTTTAGTTAGATTTCAATGACTTGTTAAAGTGCCTATTTGTTAACAACTCTTAAATTATAAAATTTTGGAGATAAAAACTCAAACTGGTGAAAGGCCTACAGCCATATGTCCAAGCATATTCATTTGCTTCTTTGGTAAAATGTGCTATTATTCTAGCAAATTATTAAAAATTAAATTAGGTTCTTTTATATAAGGCAAATTAATATTTTTAACACGTATGTAACTAAAATTGGCGTAAATAAATTGCTAATTATTACATTTGATGTAATCGCGTTTTAACAGTTAACAATTGAAATAGAGCAGCACGTGACTATAATTATATTTTACTTACAGAATAAAGCATCGAGTCCTTACATAAATTTCAATTTTAAATTAAAAATTTACAAACTTGGGACAAAGAAACTTAAATAGTTAAATAAGTAACCCCATTTGACATTTTATTAATTACGAAACGTTTATTTAAAATTCTTTATTTATAATTGCTCGTTTAAAAGGAAATTGAAAATTAAGAAAGTTAATGTGTGGGTGGGTGCTATTTTATTTTTAGTCCCTTTAATGATTTTTACTTTTATTTTAAGAAAGTGCAAAGTAAACATTTGCTTGCAGTGCTTCTAGAAATTAATTGATTACACAGTTTATTATTAAAATGCGTTTTTAGTAGAAAGTTCATTGTTGAATTGGGGTTTATCGCATGTCTACAAACGTGATGTTCAATAAGTTTTCCTTTAAAATCTTGCAAGGTACGAAATTACGAATTTACTGTTAGCTAATAAAGCAATTAATAAGCTTCGATTAGAATATTAATAGTTTATAATAAAAAGGCTGTGTGAAAAGAAGTGGCCTATTATAGGCAGTTGTCAAGGATACGATTTTTTCGAGATTAGGGTATTTTCCAATTTTTTAAATATCGATTATTACTGCGTTATTGCATAGCAAAGTCGATTATCAATGACTTGGCCACACTAAAAATATGTTAATCAAAAAAGTTTTACTACAGGTTCACAGTGAAAATTAAAACGGAAGTGACGTCCCGAATCGTACAAATCACGTTTGTTGCTTAGTTACATGTGTTAAATGTCAATTATAGTCAGGTTATAATAAGTTTGAGCTGATGAAGTTGAATATTAACAGCAACGATTCGTGACGTCATGCCCCTTTTATGCGGGAAACTTTATAGTTTGAATTGCAAATAATTTTTTTGGCAAAACTTAGAGTCGCAATTTTTCTTTAATGTGGTTTTGGGATTACGTTATCAATAAGGTAACTTTCTAGATACATTTTAAAAAATTGGAAAATACCCTATTCTGGGCTAAAAGTAAAATCCCACAGCAATCCATGATTGGCCCATATCTGACGTAGGAATGAAGTGTATATTTAGTTGTTTCATCTTCCAAGCTGGAGTCTCACTTCTGTTGGAATCCCAGTTATTACTCATAAACTAGCACGGGATTTTTTTGGTTAAAAACAAACTTGGTGGTTTAGCTCGCCATGTATCTTGCTATACTGATGACTCAACGTGGAAGAAACCATTTAATGGAAACCCATGACGACAAACTTAAGTCAACTTAGTCGCTCATGTCAGCGTACTAAAACTAACAAAAAAATATTTTTCAAGATGCAGTGTCCTGAAAGTAACTGCATGATAAAATGATAAGTTCTCTCACAGAGAAAAGACGAAAATAATGGAACGATCAAGAAGTTATCAACAGGAGCATAAAGATTGTCGGAAATCTGAAGCCGTCTCAAAAGACTCTCAAGTAGGCCACCAAAGTGATGACAATTAAGTTGACAGTCATCATCCTTGGATGAATAGGTTCTCAGTGGGGAACAAAAGTAAAATACCCACATATACCATGTGTAAACTTTCAAACCGGAACAGGATAAGAACATTATACATAGATTACTTATATTTGCAGTTAATGCCTGCCAGTTTCATCTAGGGCGGTGATAACATTTTCGTTAAAGGAAAATTATTTTCTGAGTCTGCTATACCAAATACCATTTACTAATATGAGGATTTTTTTAACTTGAAATATTTTCAAAATTTGAACAATATGATCAACCATGATATGTCAAATTCGAATAATTTTGTTATTACTGTAAACAAAACCAATCAGAACATCAGAAATATTTGGCAATTATTTTTTTATTTATTCGAATCTGACATGTCATGGCTAATTATATTTTTCAAATTTGGAAAAAATTTAAATTGTTTTTGAAAGTTAAAAAAGTCATAAATTAAGAAGTATTTGGTGTCAACAGTCAGAAAATAACTTTCTTTAATTAGATGTTATGACCACCTTTGTAGATGAAGCTAAAAGAAGTCATCTTCAATGTTATCTCCCCATGTCCCAGTTTGAAAGTTTACACACAGTATAACCTATACCTCTACTATTTGTCCACAAAAGTAGACAGTTGTATCATTTATAGAATGAAGACTAGATTACATCGAGATTTTTCGGTACAGCATTCAGCATTATGAACAATCGTTCGTACTCGGATCCACTTTTACTACACTAAGCTTCTGTCAAATTATAATAAAGTACGTTATTCTATTAAAGCGGCATGTGTTTTCTGCATCTATCTCAATAGAAGCCGCGCTATAGAACACATATTAGGAGTGAGTCACTCTCTATAATTGTGAGACTGGAGTATAGAAGACGAAGGGTAAATATTTTATGGATGGATCTCCATCGTCTGGCTTACGTTTTGGAAAGAAATTACTTTGAAAATCGCTAAATTCGCAAAATCGAATTAAAAGGAGACATGTCGTCAGCTCTCTATTTCAAAGTTCAAAACAAGAGGCGAGCCAAGCGACTCTCAAGTAATAGCGTTTACTAAGGCTTAGTTAAATAGCGGATGCTAAAACTCACAAAATGCATTTCGTAATTTTTGCAACATAGTTCAGTCGAATGAGGGTTTAACCTCGGAAAGAAAGTCAGAAAGTTCCATATAGACTAGGCGCAAAAGTTAAAGTATTGTATGCAAGCGGCATTTCATATAACATTTTGGTAACCGATGTTTTCCCAGTATTTCAACCCTGCTGAATACGAAAATTGCGGTTATCAAAGCGAAATCTTAACCGGAAGCGTGATATTCAAGATGACACCCAAGATGTCAGCTTTGTTATTTTTGATGGAATCATTATGGACAATTAAGACAAATATTTTTATTGGTTCGGATAGATAATTTTATACCCTACAATTTTTATTAGAAGTAAAATTATCTTCAGATCACTCCTAAAAGAGCTAGAGTCGATAAAAGCACCAGTGTTGTATAAACCGTCTTAATACATAAAGCAGTATATGGAAGCATCTTGGTGAGTTCAGCGAGGTAGCTTTCCCAGTATCCAGCTAGGATGTATCTGTTTAAACATCAACAGAGCAAATCAAGTCCATAAAAGTCGATCATAAAGAGGATATTGCGTCTTCTGTTTTGACAACACACGGTGCTTCTCCCGACTCTCTAGACCCTTAAAGAGTGATTTTACTGTAATTTTTTGTAGACCATAAAATTATCTATCCGAGCTAACAAAAATATTTGTCTTAATTGCCATAATAATTAATCCATCAAAATAAATAAAAAGAGCAAACATGTATATTACGACGATTTTTACGCACACGATGTCTTTAGCTGGCTTTCGCTCCTTAATAAGCAATCTTATGGTACTTCTACATTTAATAATAATTGTAGAGAACCTTGTATATCTAATTCAATCAAAACAGTTGTCCAAGTTTCAATAATAATTCTTCCATCCAAATAAATCTTAATTAATAAAGCAGACAACCTAGTCGCCATCTTGAATATCGCGCTTCCGGTTTAAATTTCCCTGTGGGTAACGGCAATTTTTGGATTCAGGGGGGTCGAAATATTGGGAAAACATATGTTACCAATATGTTATATGAAATTCTTCTAGCATTTCGATACTGGGATTTTGTTCCAATTTCACGGTGCTTCTTCCGACTGTAGCTCCTTAAGGAGTGATCTGAAGATAGTTATACCTCTAATAAAAATTGTAGAGTATAAAATTATCTATCCGAACCAATAAAAATATTTGTCTTAATTGTCCATAATGATTCCATCAAAAATAACAAAGCTGACATCTTGGGTGTCATCTTGAATATCACGCTTCCGGTTAAGATTTCGCTTTGATAACCGCAATTTTCGTATTCAGCAGGGTTGAAATACTGGGAAAACATCGGTTACCAAAATGTTATATGAAATGCCGCTTGTATGGCTGAGGATACGTTTTTTCCGATAACAGTCCTAGTCTAATACAATCTCGTGTCCACGTTTCAAGATATTCAAGGTCAAAAGGCGCAAAAATCGTTTTTTGCAAATATCTCGCTTCCTATGAATCCTACCTCATTAGAGGTCCTTATAAAACTTGTAGACCATAAAACTCTCTACAAATTTTATCTAATTCATTTTTTTTGTACGTTCAACGGTTCTCGTAATATAGCACGGAGAGTGGCGGACGCGCTAACACTTATTTTTTTATTTTAAGTAGAATACTATTTTTTTTATTTGTAAAGCTCCACCAACCAATTTTGCGTTACGGAAAATATGTCAACTAAAATAATTTTATTTAAAATATTTTTTCGGGAACAAATTCGTCCAATCATAATAAAGAATTTAGGGTAGGTACAGGCATAGTTAAAAGTCGCGTGTATCTATAACTACTTTAGGTTATGATAAAACCTTTCAAAATGACAGTGAGTTGTACTTTTCAAATTCACTGTCTTAATATTAACCTCTATTCAATTTTACTGACAGTTACTTGTCAAATACTTTTAACTCGTAGTGTACTTCAAAATCTATCACAGCGCTGGCCACGCCCCCTCAGCTAGCTAATAATGCTGGTGGGACTGTATGGATTATACGAAAATTTCTAAATTCAACTTTATAACATGTACCTTAGGGCGGTTCTTATTTAGGTTTTTTGGAAGCATGAATTTATGTTTTGTTATACCGGCTTTTGTTTTAATTTTAGAGCAGCTTGATCCTCAATTTTTATTAACAAATTAGCTTATTTGAGTACAAAATTAAAAATAAATACTCAAGTGATATACATTTTTGAAATCAGCAAAAAAGGTTCTATGAGATGGTGCTAAAACAAAAGATTGCGTTTATTTAAAAAACTAAAGTTGATGATGGATCCAGAAAACCGAAACGTTTTACATCAAATGTGTTTTCGGAATCGGGTGTAGAATATAAAATGGCTTAGGAGAAGTTCAGTCAGATTTTAAAAATGTTTGATAATAAGGAAAATAAAGTCAAAAAACAAAAAGTCAATTTTTTGTTTTTTTGTCAATAGTTCAAAAACAAAAGCAGCTGGGGCACTATTCTTTTTAGATTATTAGTCGGCATAAAATTCCGTAACTTTGCCCCAATTTAACCGTTTCTCTATCTCTTCAAATAAGCGAGATCCCCATGCTGCCGGTTGAATTTGAATAATCCTGTAGAACACCCTGTAATTTGTGACAGTTTTGTATGCAGAAATAAATTTACTATCGTTTTGCATTACCATTCCCTATACCTATCGTTGATGCTTTTTACATTATTTTCTATAGTATAAGCCTGCGCGCCTCAAAAATTGCCCTCCAAAAATTAATTAGATGGAATTTGTAGAGAATTTGATGTTCTACAATTTTTGTAATAACTCCTAATGACGTATGATGCATAGGAAACAAGATATTTGCAAAAAAAAGTTTGTGACCTTTGACCTTGAATATCTTGACACGCGGACACTAGATTCTACGAGACTTTTGAGCAAGTCTTTAAAACATAAGTTTATGCAAATATTTAGCTTTCTGCTTTCATTCCGAGGTTAGCCCTTTATTTCGTCTTAATACTTGACTGCAGCAAACAAAAGTTATTTTACTTTGCGATACTTAATTTCTTTTACCACCACTAACTCTCTACACATTTAAAAATTAATATCTTCAAGACAATCAGTCTAAAGGGCAGATATGTGCATATTGGTGTAATTAAAATTTTAAAATCTATTAAAATCCGCAAATAAAATATAGGGTTGCAATTTAAAAATATTTCCATGACGTCAGTGCTCGAAGACGGTACATAGGGAATAAAAAAATGAAAAACATAAAAAAATGTTTTAAAATAAATCAATTTGACATGTCTAATCGTTTTTTGGTAATATTCGTGTCGAAAAAATTAAATATTTCCATAATATTCCAGACTTTTGGTGCGCACTGTGCTCAAATATTTCCTTTCCGGGCTCTACCTAAATTACTTAGGCGAAGAAATTTTCATAAAGTTTATTAATTTACAGTGCTATTGACCTATAGTCTCCCTACGGCTCTCAGCCACAATATTTCTAAACAAAATTAGTTTAGAAAGTTAAAAAGTAATTGTTTTCGATAATTTTAATTACACACAATAAATAAATTGTAGGTTTAATTCATTATAAAGTGGAACCGATTTAGAGAAGATTAAAAACGAATTGAAAACAATGATTTACTTTTTTGCTCCTAATTCAGTTTAAGACGTTCATAACCAACTAGAAAAAAAAAGATCCTAATTAATTGTGGTTTCAATTTTAAATATTTTATTTAAAAGTAAATCATGGAATTGTTTTATAGATTCCCACGACCTTTTTTTACAAACCAAACACAATTTTTACGCTCGATTATAAATTAACCCAAAAATTAGAATAATAATAATAATGATGATAAGGAGAAATGTTCAAACATTTCTCTTTAACATTAATTTAGGAAATGCATCATTTTGCTTGACTTCCTTTTATGCATTTTCGTATATACAGTGGTGACTTGTATGACGCACAAGAGGAACGCACGCTTTCGGAAAATGGAAAATTGCAACAATAGTATGTGCAGATTGGAGATACAGTATTTTCTTTCTATAGAAAACCTAAATGCATGTTAGCTCTAAAATAATTTTGTGAACAAATACATAGTCTTTATCATTGAAATCCCTATACTGCATCGTGCAAGTCGCCACCCTGTATTCCAATTCTTTATAACCAATCTGCATATAACTATGTTGAAATGGTTCAAAATGAGTTCAAAATTATGATTTCAACTATCACTACAGTATTTCACTCTGCTTCCTTCCTGTTCCTGCACATAGATTTAAAATGTAGCACATATAGATAAGCTATTTCAAGACCTTTTTTGTTCAAGTAACTCTTTGATAATCTTATAAATATTTAAATGTATGTAAAGTAGGATTTGATAATGCACAAAACGGTAGCTGTACAAATTTAAGATGACAGTTATTCAATTACGTATCAATAACAATCGTAAATAGATCATAAATAACAAATCAGCTTGAAACAATAAATTGTAATACGGTGGATAAAAATAAATTTGCATTTAAATAACATTCACAGTCTAATTTTTCTTTGTTTGTCCTACATGCAATGTTTAGGTAGGTATTTAATTAACTGAAATGTTTAACATATAATTAAGTGTGAGCAATTTAGATATTTAGAAGTTCCGATACACCCATAATGTGTTTACAACAACATTATACAATGTGGAAACTCCTTCTTGAACGTTTGGATAATAGTTTGCATAAAATAATGTCGTGATCAGAAAATGTTAGAGTGACTTCTTTGATTTTTCGAGCTTCCTCATATGTTTTTTCTAATTTTCTATAATATCGATGTTCCTTTGAATAGTTTTAGGAGTTATGGATCAGTCTAGCGAATGGAGTTGTGCAATGTGTAATCCTTTAAAAATCAAATCTCAAATCATCTCGGTTGTTATTACTAACGAATAACGATCATCTCTAACACAATCGTAAAAACATCTTCTGATGTTGAGTTAACGCTATTTCTCTTCCCATCATCGTTGACTCATAATAAATACATAGACAATAATTGAACAGGCAAAGAAAAATAAAAGGATTTCCAAAGAAATCTATAGCTTAGAAGCTACTACTTTCATTTTTTACCTCACAATTAAATGAAAAAGAAGTAGCACTTTGTAGCACTGTTTTTAGTTTTTTCACTTTTAAAAAGTTATAAAGCACTTGTGTCACAATCATTTGCAGGCCTCTTTCACTCGGTGTGCAAACTTTGCCTTCATTTGTGCTACAAAAGACAAAATGCTACCTTGTGACACTTATACTTTAATATACTATTTTAGATCATTACTTATTATTAAATTTAGCTTAAAAATACTAAATATTTTCACAGAATCTGACTATTTTAGTTTAAGTTTATCTTTAAGCCATTTCTCACTGAAGTGAGTATCTTGAAATATGCAGCGATTTGAAATCATTAAATTTTCTTTCCCAAAGCTACTTAATATAAACGAAAATGGTAAATCTAAATAGGGTCACAAGTTGCTAATTAACTATATCAGATGCATTAGAATGTTTTCTTTTGTTAGAAATCAGTAAAAAATTATCAATGGCGAATTTTTGGAATACAATTAATTCGGTTGTAATGTTTAATATACCATTGTTTTTTGAATTAAAAATGCTATTAAAAATAACAATGATTAATTTTTGCCCTATTTAAAAAAATTAAAATTGATGGTTCTAAAGAGACGCGACGTGCTGATATCTGAATTTTGAGATTAGCCATAGACGATAAAAAGTGTCCATGGGAAGGTGCTCTTAAATTATTAATATTCCTCAATAAATTCTGAATTAACATTTCATTTTAAACTTCAGTTGTATACAGAGTGGCCACGAAAGTCATAGCCCCTGACGATATTTATTGCTACCAAAAAAAAGCAATTTGTTTATTTTGGTACGAAATTTAAAAAGAAAAGGTAAGGTATTCATTTCTAAATTCATTTTTAAAGGCTTTAAGGCTTACCCGCTTCTTTACCTATCTCTGCAAATAAGCAAGATCCCCATATGACGCCGGTCGAATTTTAATAACTCTGTATACGTGGTTATTCAAATTCGACCAACATTATGCCGATCTCCCTTGTTTGAAGAGAAAGAGAAAGCTTTTTTGCTGATTTAAAAAATGTATAACACTTTACCTTTTGCTTTTAAATGTCGTACCAAAGTAAACAAAATTAGTTGATAATTATTAACAGAGATGAAGTATGAAGTATGAAGTATGATGAAGTAGGCTTTGGAATTCCGAAATCCGATCTTTAAGAACTCTCCCGATGTATCTCAGTATCCCCGTAATAGTAATTAATCCCGGGATTTTGAAATCTTTCGGGATCACCAAATTCGTTATTATCGGATAGGCTTTACAAAAACGGGTCTTTTACTTCCTATGGGAATCTTAAAAACTTTAAGATACGGTATATCGTTATATGGAGGCTAAACTCCTAAATTATCTTTAACGCCTTAATTATTATAAATTAATGGCATACTAGAGAATTCCAAAATGGTAAAAGAGAGTCTACAGGGCGGTTGGTTTTTTACTGTCCAGCTAATATCTGCTGAAATATTGAAGATACAAAAAAAAGTTAAGTTAGAAAGTTTTCAAACAACACCTCATCTACAAAATAGCGCAAACAATTTTTTTCCATGGCCTACTTGTTTTGCGGGAAAATATGTAACTTTGGTTTTTTAAATAGAACACCCTGTATATTTTTACAGAATTGTGTTCTAAATCAACTTCTCTATACAACGGTATATCACAAGTACCATTTTGCTTTCTAATTATGTCCAATATTTAAAAAAATTTTAGGATGTGTGTGTTGCAGAAAACATAGTCAAAGAGGGCCAAAAATTGTTGAATTCCATGGTGGACAGGACAATCTGAACAATCATTATTATACATTACGTGTTAAAGTTAGTTCCGAAATTTCGTAGTTTGTTAAAAAGTAAATAAATTAATGTTAATGAAGAGTCACTACAACCCTCATATTGTTCCTTTTTTTGAAATATTGGGCATAATTATTAGAAAGCAAAATGGTACTTGTGATACATCACTGTAAAGAGAAATTTATTTAGAATACGATTCTCTAAAAATATACAGGGTGTTCTATTTAAAAAACCAAAGTTACATATTTTCCCGCAAAACAAGTAGGCCATGGAAAAAAATTGTTTGCGCTATTTTGTAGATGAGGTGTAGTTTGAAAAGTTTCTAATTTAACTTTTTTTTGTATCTTCAATATTTCAGCAGATATTAGCTGGACAGTAAAAAACCAACCACCCTGTATAGTAACAGGACAACACATACAGATATTGTCGGACAGTGGGGCTGCTATCGCGGCCCTGAACCAGCACAGAATAACTTCGAAGCTGGTCTCGGACTGCATAGCAGCACTCAACGACATTTCGACGAGTAATGCTCTTGAAATCTGCTGGATCAAAAGGCACCAAGGTAACGAAGGCAGATGAGCTGGCAAGGCAAGGCAGGGCTCTGGCTCCTACTCGAATGGGTCGGAATCGACCCTGACTCTGGAGGTCAGCACTCCCAACAGTCTCATAAAACAAAAAACATTAAGCTCGCATAGACATATGTGATCGAAAGGAACGGGTTGACAAAGCAGTAATTGCTGCTCCTTCGATACGACACGCAAAATACTACATCAACTTGTCCCGATTACATCTGCGAGTACTCACGAGTACTGGGATTAATCGATAGCCCTAGATGCAGAAACTGTAAGCAGGAAGATGAAACTGCGGAGCACATAGCATCAACTATAGGATCCATACTTGGTGACTACTGGCTGGATATCGTCAGAATCAGAGACACCTCACCCACCAAGCTGCTCGAGTTCATCTTAAAGTTGAGATGGCTCGAGGAGTGACGGGAAAGGATGTGTCTCTGGGAAGGTTGCACAGTGGTCCTGATCTAGCGACGTAAGTGTAAGCTGGCTGAAAGCCAGCCCTCCCATTAGCAATCCAATCCAAAATCTCCGTAATAGTAATTAATCCTGGAATTTTGAAATTTTTTTGGATCACAAAATTCGATATTATCGGCAAGGCTTTACAAAAATAGGTCTTAGAAATTGAACATGGAAATTTTTTATGTTTGATTGCTGCTCCCCATTTTTCGGTATGAAGCAAATAATACAGTGCCTTCAATAATAACATCAACCCACGTGACCAATTTGCTTAGGCAACCAAAAGCAATTTTGGCAATATCCGGCAATATCTCTCTTGTCATGGAAAACAACATAAAATCTAAAACGTCAAACATTGATGTTTTGTTTTTCATGGCTAGAGTTTGTCTAATTAATACCATTATTAGGCTTATGCCTATGAAAATGAAGAAATCAAGGAAAAACTATTTTTCCCTATTAAATCTCATTTTCGATTTTAAATTCGCCACTCGGTATCTTAGATCTTTATAAAATTTCGTTGATGATGTTGTAATACTCTTAAGCCAAAATGAGTTTCTTAAAGTGCTCCTTTACATATTTCTATATCCTGCTAGAGTAAGCACAAACAATTACACTTTTATACATTTAATTTTACACCAAATTACAAAAAAAAAGTTAAATTTCATTAAATAGAGTTTGGTAATTCTTATTGTTTGCTTTAATTAAAGTATACATTACATTTTTAGGTTGAAGGCCTTATACCTTTAAATCATCATGCGCTCAACTCAAATGTACTTTTCTACATTACATCTTTAATTCTTCGCACTTCTTCACGCAGTTATTTCTAATAATTCAAAAAAATATTATTGTCTCAACGTATTTGAATTTAATTTTCTAAAATGAGATGTTAAATAATTATAGTTGACATTCCCACAAACTATTTCGGATTCAGAATTGAAAATTTGGAAAGATACGCATTTTTCATTTAATTTAACTTAAGGGCCTACTATGTAATCTTTGAGTACAAGCAAATTCTTTATTAATTAAAGTTTTAAAAAAGTTAATTTTTAACTTCCTTTTGATATTAATCATATCGGCAATTTCGCAAAAAGAGTACAAGAAAATGCGGAAATAACTCACCACTCCGTTTTGCTTCGTCGTTTTCCTTCACAATTGGAGCACATTATTATTGCCATAAACACACTATACATAAATACTATACCGATATGCTTTACCGATTATTGCAGCATTTTTTAATTAACACTACAATTAAATCGAAAATCCACCATTTATTTAAAAAAACCGGCGCGCTCTTTTCAAAACTTGTGTTTTTCCGACCACTTTTTTAAAACTTTTCGTCTTTTTTTTTAAATTTGTTCAATTTGTGTGTTTATTGTATCGAAGTTACCGTGGAAATAAGAAGAGATTCGCGTTTGACTGCGTGCACCTGTTTCGTGTGCATTCACCGTGTACACAAGAAAGCTTCTTTCCATTTTATATTTCGTTATAAAATGTTATTTTTGTCAGTACTCCTTTTACCACCACAAAATAAAAGGGGACGATTCAACAATTTACTACGTGTAGTTTGTTTTACGAAAAACCAACATTTCTTCCCCTCTAAAAAAGTAAAGAAGGCAGTTATTCTAATTTAACATTAATTTAGTTCGTATTACATTAGCACTATTGATTTTATTTGAAATTAGAATTGTTTGCGAAAAAATTTGTTCCATGAAGAAAAAATCAAAGCAGCAACCTTCATCAAAGGAAGGCGAATCCTTTTGTGGTATGAAGGAAAAAACGTAAATGTCGTACGTGCGTCAACTTCGAAAGTAATTGATTGCAATTGCTCACTTGATTTAATTTTTCTGTAAAAATTCTTTACCAGGATCATCTAATCTGGATCTACTGCTCTTCGCGAATTTAAACGAACTTTTCCTTAGGGCAAAAGAAATTGCTTTCACTTGTGAGATTAAACCCTAAATCATGTTTTGCAATTTAAATTTGTCAGTACGTAGGTAATAATTAACAATAAGTATAACATATAATTTTACTTTTTAAAAATGTTATTTCCTTGTTTATTATTTTTTATAATATTAAAGAATTTGCTATTGCTAAAGAATAAGAAAACTCAGTTTTTGATTCTACTCAAATCGATGACAGTTGTTTTTGATTTTCTGGATAAAGAACGGAACGATATTAGAACACCACCAGGGTGCTCCTGTGCTTCATGGTGACTAATTTACTTACGCATGCGAGTCGACCACGGTGTGTGAAAAAAACGGACTTGAAGAGGGAAAATATTTGTGCATGAATTTCTCGGAAAATATGCAATATAGAGAAAAATGAGAAAATAGATGAATCATTTAACCTACAAAATTTTTCAGTTACAGCAATGGCCTTACCGCAAAATGCGTTTTAAAAAATATACAGTGTGTCCGCAGATGGACCTAACTATACTTGTAAACTTCTTTATTTTTCATTTTAAAAAAAGTCATTCTTTATAAAGAATTTTGCTTCTTCGGAAAAGTCCTTTGACATGGTCAAAATGGCGATGTAACGTACAGGGTGTTTGGAAAATAGAGAAAATTAGGTACCCATTTTCAGCAGTTACTCGGATGCTTTAATTTTCTTTCTATTAGTTAAGTACCTACTACTACATATACTGTTGTTTGCCATTATTTTTTAAATGTTTATAAAGCCTTTTCTATTGAAAATCAACCAAAAAATATCCCATATGGGCATTATACTAAGCAAATTCAGCAAGTAAGTACTAATACAAAAAAAAATTATAAAAACCTGCAGTATTTTTTAAATTTTGACAAGAAAGACCCTGGTTTTAAAGATTGCAGGGAATAAAAAGTACATCAATACTGAGAATGTTATGTTCGCTGTTTCTCATCAATAAAGTGCTAAAATCTTGATTTTTATTGATTTGAAATATAAAGATTAAAATAGTTGATTTTAACTTATCCTAAGTAATCTTCCTACGAAAAACAATTTCAAATGGATCACTTCAAAATTAATAGTCACTTATCAGTAAGTTCAATTTTATTCCTCAGGGTGCGCACAATCGACGGTCCCAATTTAAATTGTCAAATTGCTTACTGCATAAATTTGTTGTTATTAATAGTTATTTTACAATTAATATGGCCCGTTGGCGTTGTGTTGCTTATGATGGTAAAAATAAAAACGTCGTTCCTCTTTCTCATAAAAAATTGGATATAAAATGTAATTTGTCCAGATAGTGCGACACTCATTTCAAATAGTAAAGTTGAGATCATGATCATTTAGTCAGGCGCGGACTGATTATACTTTTTCAGGAGTGCAGATATTTCTAAGGGCCCGCAATGTAAAATTTTTAATTACTAGTCTTATGCCTCTGACATTTTTGAAAAAACCCACCCTGTATAAATCTAGAAATGCCGGAATTTTTTAATTATTAATTTCTATAGAAAGCTGGGATTTGCCATAACTTCAGGGGTCCAGAATGCTGTAGCGCTCAGCGCCCCTTGCCTTGAAGTGCTTCCGAATAACTGATGACGATGAGCTACTGAATATAGGTGATAAAAATTCACCACCCTCTACTCTCTGTGTTTCCACCAGACCTATGATTGCTTCTATTAGCCACTTTAAAATTATATCATCGACGTAATAAGCTTTTATATAAGTAATCTATACAGGGCAGGGTGTCCAAAGATAAGATGGTTATTTTGGGCGCATATTTGCAAATTTGGGCAAAATTCATTTTTACTTGTCTATAAGATAGTATACATGAGCCCCTAACTGAAAAGAAAAATTTCAAATTTTTTTATTCAAAATGGCGGCCAATAGAACGATTGTCTCATTTTGTAGTTTTTTCCTTATAACTTGGCTGGTAATTATTATTATAAAAATTTCAAAACGGCATTGTATAGCCTAAATATTTCGTCCTAAAAAAGTCGATTTTCAAAATTGTTTTAAAATTGCCTACCTTTAAGGGGCCCAAGTAGGTCAAAATTTTGATATTGATTTTCTCAAACACTAGTCCGAACATTTTTTTAATTTTTTGATATGTTATAGGCAGTGTAATTATCTATCTAACTTTAAATTGTTAAAGACTTGTATGATGTGGATTCGGAGTTATGATTTTATGAATGTCAAAATTTCAATAATCTCTAATTTCTTTTGTAATTAAAATTAAAACTTGAAATTGGATATTTGTATCAATCTCCTAAATATCTATTATTTGACACTATTTTCGGTAACCAGAACGCTTCCGGTTAAACCGTAACTTACAAAAATATCAAAATTTTTAGGAACGCTTTGTATATTTTCAATATTTTGAAAGATCGTAATATTAGCTATTACACGATACCAAATACTTTATATTTTGACTTCCGGTTTAACCGGAAATGGTGACAAATTTCTTAATTTAAATGGAACACCATGTATATTTTTAAATATTTTGAAAGCTCGTAAAATTTTCTTTCTGAACATATAAAAACAATGTATATTTTGGAGTTCAATTTATGCCAAATTGAAGTCCTAGGTTCGATCCCGGACAAAACCAATTTAAAAAAAAAATTCTTTTTTGAATTTTTTTTAATATCATGTAATTTAATTTAAGAATAAAAGCAACGGATGTAGCCATACTTTTTCCTGTCCGTCAAATATTATAATTTTTTATTTCTTTTTATTAAAATTTAATTTGATATCTTATAAATGAAATACATTAAACAACATTTTAAACTATAAACTTTTAAAGAAATGCACAAAAAAAATATATAAAATTATAATATTTGGAGGACAGGAAAAAGTTCCTCGTATGGCCACATCCGTTGTTTTATTTCTCGAATGTTACAAGATACTAAGTTTACCTCTTTCTATCAAATAAAACAACGAATGTGACCATATCTTGAGAAGGCTAATTTTACAAGCATTTAAAGTATTGAAAAATATAAAAGGTGTTCAATATTGTCATTCCTGATAGGAATATCAAAAACAACGGATGTGGCCATACGAGGAACTTTTTCATGTTGTATTTTTTTGTGCACTTCTTTAAAAGTTTATAATTTAAAATTTTCTTTAATGTATTCATTTCTAAGATATCAAATTTTTTAATAAAAAAAATATATATGTATAATATTTGAGGGACAGGAAAAAGTTCTTCGTATGGTCACACCCGTCGATTTTTTTTATTTATAAGATATTAAATGAAATTTTAATTTTAAAAACAACGGATGTGGCCATACGAGGAACTTTTTCCTGTTATATTATTTTTGTGCATTTCTTGAAAATTTTATAATTTAAATTTTTTTTAAATGTTATTTCATTTATAAGATATCAAATTAAATTTTAATAAAAAAAATATAAATTATAATATTTGACGGACAGGAAAAAGTTCTTCGTATGGCCACATCCGTTGTTTTTCGACTTATTTTGGCGAGAAGAACTACCCTGTAAAGTTTGTCGTGGCATCACTGTGTTAGTATTTAGCTATATCGCTTACTTTCCAAAAAACTTACAAAAACTAAAATTACAGTCATACATTTGAGTTGAGCTCCATGTGGTGGAAGCACGGTGGTGCACTTATATCCTATACTCAGGCGGTCATGCCACAACTCTTCAGTAGCCAAACCTTTGCTAGAGATTATTTCCTTTTTAACCTCGTTTTTTAATCTTATTATTGACACCTGAATTTACGGAGGATTCTAGTTATAAAAAATTAGCCCTTGAGCCATAAATTACTGCCTTCACTTTGGTTGTGAATAGTTATCAAATTGATGAATTTTTTTACGAAATCAGTTCAGATAGAGATCGTATCTTATACGCACTATTATGACATTATTAGCTCCTATTAGGTTTCGAAGCCTTTGATCTAGGTCTAGAATCTATAGATTACATTTATACCTATACATATAAATAAATAATTGCTGCTGAAGTTATATTACAAAATTTATAAAATAAATATTGGTCCTTGTTTAGAGTGGTTTGTAACAGATTATTAGCGCGCCACCACTGAACTAAGACTCATATCATCAAAAAGATCAAGTTCATAAAATTTTCCTCTGTACACACATTTCATAACATGAGGTGTGTTCGGAAAGTAAAGAGATTTATTTTTTAGTTTCATCTCCTTCGAAAAGTGATTGAGAACGGACTCAAGCTCCCATGGCTCCCATCAGCGCTTTTGAATTCTGCCATTCTCGGTGGCATTGCTGGACCTCTTCAACAGTGTGTTCAAAACCACTGTAGATGCTTTCCATTTGATTTTCTGAACTGTACTAGTGGTACTGTTTAGAACTGTACCCAACTGTTCCCAAAAATTAACAAAAGGGACGCTCTTTTTGTGTGAGTTTGTGGACTGGTGACATAACCTTAAAATACCATGTTTCAAATGACAAACGAAAAAGAACAGTAGAACAGGGCCCCAATTCTCGACACTTCGTGATAAAACGAATATTCGTTTATGACGTCAGTAACAATGGAATCACAATGTGTTTCTAAGTGTTTCCATCGCTATTGACGTCATAAACGAATATTCGTTTTATCACGAAGGGTCGAGAATTGGGCCCCTGTAGTCGTACCAAAAAATAGGTAGGTACGATAGGGGACAGGGGAATGTATTTCCGAACAGTTCAAAACTAGTACCAATTCAAATGGAACAGCAAAATATTCAGCAGGTACAGTAGGAACTGTTCGGAGCTGTACTTTTCAACAAATGGAAAGCACCTTGTGTCGTCACATTTTGGACGATTTACAGTTTGTGTCTCTAGTACGAATACCTCACAAGTCAAAATAGGCGATGAAAATTAATTTAGTTCCATTACTGTGTGCCATCGATAGACCTGTTCTGCCAATAAGACAGTTTTAATTTTTTTAAGAATACCCTTATTTAAGAATACCTACCCTTTTTGAAAACATTTACAAACATCGTTAAATAGGTTTAATAGCCCTATTATGACTACATCAGAGTTTTTGTTTCAATACTTTATTCAACATTGGAAATTTTCTCAAAAACTAGACTTTTTCTTGTTTTTGTATTTTATTATATTTTTTGGGTGGTGTAAAAAATTCTAGAACTCTCAAATTCTTAAGGAAACCATACTTCTTCTTTTCCAAATGAAGTAATTTACCTATTTAACCATTTAAGGTACCTACAGTTTTATCGATTGCCTTTATACATTTGAATGAATCACGTAATACCTACCTATATGAGGGTATGAGGGTTAATAATGCTAATGATCATGAATATTCAACCAAAAATGATAATAGATAATAAAACAAAAGTAAAAGTCGTAGAGAATTTCTAAAAATTTATTGGAACTATGTGTGTAATCGATATTGTTCTTTTAAGCATTGAATATTTCTGCCGGTAGTTGCACAACAATTAGGTTAATTTAAATTTTTCAAGTTACACTCGATTAAACGTGATTCGTATTATTTAATAATTTGCATATCAAAATAATAATCATTACTATTCTTTAGGAAGTTAATCGTTATAATTGTCAATGAAAGTAGTTATTGAAAGTTATATTCATCTAACTCGATAGGGAAAAAAATATTAAGTTATGGTCTAATAATGAAAGAAAATCATAATTATAGTTGACACTTTACACTGTACGGTGTCTATCAAAAGAAAAATTATAATTAAGTATCTTATTAATTAGAACTTGTTCGAAAAGATTGATGTTCTTTAAGATGAATTATTTATAGAAGCTTTAAATACATAATTATACATATTTTGCTATTATGGGTACCTATAATTATTTTCAAAAATACAAATAGAACCTTTAATTAAAGTAGGTAAATCATTAATAATTCAAAAATCAATATTAACTTACAATTAATTTAGAATGTTTTTTAACTAGTTAAGAGAAAGTTGAAAAGATTTCAATTAAAAATAATTATCGAAGGGCGAGTCTGGTGACAATTTTTTTCCTTTGATCCAGACTTTCTTTTTAAATAGACAGTTTAATTTAGCAACTTTTTTATTAGTTTCTATTATAATTATTTATGATACAAGTCTGAAAAAATGCGTATTTAATTAAAAGGCACGCGTATATGAAAGTTAACAGAATCAAAACGCACCAGCGAGTTCTGCTAGTACAAGAGCCCTAAACAACAGCATTTACACCGTTACCTATGTAAATTGCACGGCATTATGTTTTCTAATTTTTGGAAATTGGTGTTACCTTGATGCCTTTATCCACTAGGGGATGAAATTTTTGCACAGTTAATATTTTGTTTTTTCCCTTATGGGGTTGGAGTAACGCTCGACAAGTGGAACGACATTACTTTTAGATCCACAAATTTTAAGAAGAAATGTAATTTGAAATCAATTGTGAATGAGATTCCCTTTTGCCGGAAAATGTACTCGTATTAGCGGACGTATACAGGGTGATCGTGACTGGACCTCATAGGGATTTAATATGTTAATTCATACTGTGGTAATTTCCTGCTTTCCAATTTGTTTTAGAAAAGAAAGACCTATCTATTTACAGATAATTTTTTATTGTTAAAATTAGTATTTTACTTTGATATTTACCTACCCGGATTCCCTAACTTCTTATGTCGTCATGCTGGATGACACACATATAGATTTAGAGTGATTGATTGAATTTTTGAATCAATCTGAAACTGTCGAATGTTTCATCTTTAGTTCAAATTGAAATAATTGAGCTCAAGTCGTTCAGACTTATAGCAGCATCAACTCATGTAGATACTAAAGGCTCGTCCACACACACATGCTTGCCTTCCGGTTTCACCTGAAAGCTGTCCAGACTTCCAGACCGCCTGCACAGACCAAACTGAAGCGTGTGGACATCGTTCAGGCCGCCTGCACAGAGCGGCCTGAACGCGGCCTGCACAAACCGGAAGGCAAGTTTGTGTGTGTAGACGAGCCTTTAGAAAGTATTGGAAATTGATCGTTTTAAAATGAGAAGGCATATTTCGAGACTGGACCTTGATAATGTCGTTTTAAACAATACTTCCAAAGTATTGAAAAGTTCCAAACATTAAGATGCTACTAAAATAATTACAATGCACGTTTTTAAAGCAAAAAAACTTTTTTTCACTAAAAAATGTGAAACCGTGAAAACCGCACATTTTTAGCACAAATATTAACTGAGAACTGAGATATAAAGCTCTTGAGTTCGAAAATTGTGACGTCACACGAACAAGAGCTTCGTGATTTGCCCTCGTTGCTTAGTGATTTAGTTTTCGTACATTAATTTATGAACTGCTATTGGACCATATAGGGTATTTTCCAATTTTTAAAATATCGATTATTCCTGCGTTATTGCATAGCAAAGTCGATTATCAATGACTTGAGCACACTAAAAATATGTTAATCAAAAAAGTTTCATCAAAAACTGCTTTAGAAAAAGTATTAAATGGTACAGTTTCAAAGTGAAAATTAAAACGGACGTGACGTCACGAGTCATACACATCACGTTTGTTGCTTAGTTACATGTATTAAATGTCAGTTAATGTGTAATCAAGGTTATAATAAGTTGGAGCTCATTAGTTGAATATTGACGAATATTGACAGCAACGACTCGTGACGTCATGCCGCTTTTATGCGGGAAACTTTATAGTTTGAATTTCAAATATTTTTTTTGGCAAAACCTACAGTCGCAATTTTTCTTTAATGTGGTTTTGAGATTACGCTATCAATAAGGTAACTTTCTAGATACATTTTAAAAAATTGGAAAATACCCTATTGCGACTGTCGTCTATCTGACGTCACGAATTTTTACTTAAAAGTCTTAAGGCTCCTCTTCACACACAGACTTGCCTTCCGGTTTGCCTGTGCAGGCGGCCTGCACAGGCCACCTAAATGCTCCGTTTTGGACTGTGCAGGCCGCCTGAACGCTATGTCTACAATGCTCCGGTTTGGCCGCCGACTTCGTCTGTGCAGGCCGCCTGTACAGGCAAACCGGAAGGCAAGCCTGTGTGTGAAGAAGAGCCTTTATATCTTCCGAACGGTCCATCACAGCGACTTTTCAAACCGTGCGGTTTGAAAATTTGTTCTTAGAATTCCCTGTGCTACAACTTTTATTTTTGGTGTACACCCCCTTTAATTGAGCAAGTTTGCAAATGTGCCTGTTAATTATTTTTATTATTAAATTAAATCGATTATTTGATATAATGCGAAGGTATTTTGGGTTAACAAAACGCTTCCAGTTATTCCAAAAATATTCAGAAATTATATAGAATTATATGACTTTTAGGAACACTAATTTTTTAATGTTTTGATATTTTTAAATAAAATTTATTTCTTACAACATACCATCACAACAACACACTAGATAAAACGTGACTCTGAATTTATGTGATATTTTAACCAATACGCAAGTGAGGAAATCTTCAGTCACGTTGCATTTGGCGTGCTTGCCTGAATGTTCTATATCAAAATTTATATAACTAGTGCTCTGTATAAAGTAAAGCTTCCGCGGAGTTGGATTACTAATAACATATTTGTGTGAAAATTTAATAATTGGTGGATGTGGAAAATTTGCTTACAACTAAAACAAAATTCTGTATAATTCAAACGTAAGTTTGCATGAGCTCAAGTTTTACTGATGGATAACTTAACAAAAACTTTTGATTTTATCTCTTGCTACAGATACTGATTATGAAAATAATTAAAATCCAATTTTTAATTGATAAAATATTATAAACTTTTCACTACATATTTACTTTTGATAGTAATAAAATGCCAAAATTATCGGAAAATATACTTAAAATTACTTGAAATGAAAATTGTTTTTCTAAAGCTTGGAAATTTATTATTTTATCTTTAAAATAATATTCCTTTCGACCCCCCTTCCTATTAAAATTTTTGGGGTTGATTTCACTACAAATGAAAATTTGAAGTAACGATGTTCAAAGTGGGAAATAAAATTCTCCCAGTGAAAATAAAATTAATGGGGTTCAGCTTTTTTAAAAAAATATGTAGTTAGATATATGAAAACGTGCTTGTTTCGTATTCGATGGGCCATGCCATCAGCAAATGCCTATACGTACGTTACATTTTATGTAAGTCCTTAATCATAATGAACGTCAACGTGCGTAAGAACTTACGTACGTAAATCTGTGGAAATCTGTACGTATTTGTGAAAATGTGAAAATTTTCAAACCCCTCTAGGGATATCACTGGAAGAGTTTTTTTTTTTCAATTTTCCAAAAATATAAACTGATTTCCACAGATTTACGTACGTTTACGTTCATTGTGAATAAGGACTAACTATTTTTGGTAAATGTTCAAAATTATTAAAACCTTAAAACTAAAAATTTCCAAAGAGATAGTTTACTAGTAAATGGATAGCCGAATCTGATGGATCTTTTCGGGATACTTTATACATTCTACATACGCTTTAGGTAGTAATAGTCTACTAATAAAAAGCTACAGTTTTTGCTTCCCATGCTGATTCTGATGCAGGTTTAAGATTTTTTTTAAAATGCTCAATATTTCCCTTATTATGAAAGTTCTTACATATTTTGGGATAAAAGTTATTGAACTTTTTCTCTAAACTTTTGGATTTTTCCGAATATTTCAAAAAAATTTCGAGAAAAAAACAATTTTAGGTAAAAAGTTATTTGTTTTATAAGGAGACAAAGTGACGTTTTGTGTGACAAGACTGTGTTTGCCTGAAGAGCGAGCGTAGCGAGCGAGTCTGGCAATACAGGCGAGTCACACAAAACTACTTTGACTCCGTATGAAACATTATATTTTTTCTGCAAACGTAAAGCGTAAAACTGAAAATTTTGATTTTTGAAAGAGCACCATCTCTTGTCAATTACTTGTAGTTCAATTGTCAAATATTTTTTAAAATTAACTTAAATTTGTAAAAAAAGCTAATTATTAAACACAACGAACTAATTATAAAAGAAAATTTAAAAAACATTAAATTTTTCACATTACAAATGCTTAAAAACATTTTTTACGTTAAAAAATAAAAATTATGTGCGGTTAAGATTTTACTTTTCCTGCCTAGACAGTAGAAAAGTACTTTTCTGACAATTTTTCCTGCCTCGGCGGGAAAGTTAAACTTCACCGATACCTATTGAGTGACACAAAGGCAACTTTTTCTGACGTTTGAAGAAAAAAAAGTATTCTTTATAAGAAGTCATCAGGAAAGCTTTTTTCGACTGTAAAACCAAAATTTAAGAATGTCGACAATTGGGTGCATTCACCGGACGTAACAGTTGTGGAGCAGCTACCAACTACTATATCGCTAGCGCTATTGTCGTGCGGTAAGAGGGTATTTTCCAATTTTTTAAATATCGATTATTACTGCGTTATTGCATAGCAAAGTCGATTATCAATGACTTGGGCACACTAAAAATATGTTAATCAAAAAAGTTTTTTCACAAACTGCTTTAGAAAAAGCATTAAACGCTACAGTTTCAAAATCAAAAGTTAAACGGAAGTGACGTAGCTGGTCGTATAATTCACGTTTGTTGCTTAGTTACATGTGTTAAATGTCAGTTAATGTGTAATTCAGGTTATAATAAGTTGGAGCTCATGAAGTTTTTTTGGCAAAACCTATAGTCGCAATTTTTTTTAAATGTGGTTTTGGGATTACGCTATCAATAAGGTAACTTTCTAGATAAATTTTAAAAAATTGGAAAATACCCTATTTGGTTAAGTGAGCAGGTATCTAGATAGTTCAACATAACGCAAATGAATTGCGCTCGATAAAATGGCGACCGCTCCGCACACCGCTCCGTAGCTGCTCCACAACTGTTACGTTCGGTGAATGCACCCATTGAAATGATTTTCTATCTAAGCGAAGTTCCTGTACACCTACGTTAAAGGATCGTGTGGATTCCTGCATTGTTGTCCTAACAAAAAAGGAAAATCTGCCCATCAAATTATTTGTATCTTGTAAAATGAAGATAAATATTTTCCGTAGCTTAAGTGAGAAAAAAAGGGTTTTGTTCCCAAAGCTAAAACAAACCAAAGGCCATAATATACTATTAGACAGGCATTGCTTATGGGCAGAATGTGACAAAAAATCCCCGCTAAAGAAGATGTCGCTAGTCACCACAATCATATCTCAGTGAATAAGATAGCTTGTAGAGGCGGGAGCAACGAAGAAAGGGATAAATAAGTTTACCCTTCGAGGGATTTTGACCTTAAAAGCCTTTCCCATTTTTTAATAAGGATTTCAGTGGTCTCTTACTGTATGGTCTAGAGGCCTTTGAACAAAACTCAGTATTGGCAATATTTTTGACGTACTCCAAACTCTATGAATTATTTTTCTTACAATTTTGCCCTATCTGCAAGGGTTACAGAGTTTATTCAGTTTGTCACGATTAGTTCAAAAAGTTGCCAAAAGTCTGCCCAACTTTGTTTATTTAATCCATTCCATAGCTTTCCTAATAACGAAGTTTCCCACAGTACGTGCATTGAAATGAAAAATTTTTGTGCAGAAACGTTAATAATGTGAAAAAATTCATAAAGTGAGCTGTTATGGGCGCAGCAGAGTTTTCCACATTGCATATGCCATTTTTCAAGATTTTTCAACATCGTTATAAGATTGGCTTAGAAGAAAATAAAATAATAGATGACAGAATACGTTGCACACTTTTGTGTCCCTTTGAAGAAAGTATGAAAACCCTTTAATTTTTTAAAACGGGTACCTTTATTAAGTTTTTCCTAACATGAAAAGTATGAAAGTAAGAGGATTAATAGTTATCCTCATAATTATCAAACCTACTCAGACTAGACAAAAATATTATTTTTCTATCAAATTAAACTATTAATACGACTGTAATAATTTCTAATAGTAGCTAAAATACTGTTATTAATTTTCAAATACCGTTTTATAATTTTTCAGGCATAAATAAATAAAGTTTTAAATATGCATCATCATAACCGGCAACGATAAATGAATACAGGTGCTGATAAAACAAACCAAGCGTTCAAGAGGTCCGAAAAGCATGTTGTGCATTGGTTTAGAAAAGGTCTTCGATTTCACGACAATCCTGCATTGAGGGAAGGTCTTAAAGAAGCCAGCACTTTTAGATGCATCTTTATTTTGGACCCTTGGTTCGCTGGTTCTTCAAACGTTGGTATAAATAAATGGAGGTACAAAAAGAATTACTTTTTAAATGTATTCAATAAAAAATGTAAATTTTAAACAGGTTCTTGTTACAATGTTTGGAAGATTTGGATCAAAGTCTTCGAAAAATGAATTCGCGTTTGTACGTTATACGAGGACAACCTATAGATGCTCTTCCAAAATTACTTAAAGATTGGAAAACTACATTTTTAACTTTCGAAGAAGATCCAGAACCATTTGGTAGAGTCAGGGACTTTAATATCACAAAAATATGCAAAGAAATGAATATAACTGTGGTTCAAAAGAGTTCCCATACTTTATATTATCTCCAAAACATTATAGACCGAAATGGAGGAAAAGCTCCCTTAACGTATCATCAATTTCAAACAATTATAGCATCGATGGATCCACCTCCACTTACAGAACCAGCCGTAACTGTAGAAAGTTTAAACGGTGCCGTTACACCTTTAACAGACGACCACGACGATAAATACGGAGTTCCGTCTTTAGAAGAGTTGGGATTTGACATCGATGGTCTTCTACCGCCAGTTTGGAAGGGCGGTGAAAGCGAAGCATTGAATCGTCTCGAAAGACATTTGGAGCGAAAAGCGTGGGTGGCTTCTTTCGGAAGACCAAAAATGACACCTCAATCACTTTTAGCTTCTCAAACTGGATTATCGCCCTATTTACGTTTTGGTTGCTTATCGACTCGATTATTCTACTATCAATTGACCGATTTGTATAAAAAAATTAAAAAGACTTTTCCACCATTATCTTTACACGGTCAATTATTATGGAGAGAATTTTTTTATTGTGCAGCTACGAAAAATTCTAACTTTGATAAAATGTTAGGTAATCCAATCTGCGTACAAATACCGTGGGATCAAAACGCCGAAGCTTTGGCAAAATGGGCAAACGTATGATCTTTTATTCCGAGCGATCAAATTTCAGTCGATAGAGATTTTGGCTTTGTAATTATTTCTTTTAAAACGTTCTTCTTTCTACCGAAATTTTGATTGCTCGGTAAAAATTTGCTACCGGTATTTGATTTTGAATTTGTAGGGTCAAACTGGTTTTCCTTGGATTGATGCCATAATGACTCAATTGCGAGAAGAAGGGTGGATTCATCATATAGCTCGGCACGCGGTAGTTTGTTTTTTAACGCGTGGTGATCTTTGGTTGTCTTGGGAAGAAGGAATGAAGGTATTTTGGTATAATTGAACGTATGGTGACTTATAGTTTTGATCTTTTAGGTATTTGAGGAGCTTTTGTTAGATGCAGATTGGTCAATTAATGCCGGTATGTGGATGTGGTTATCTTGTTCTAGTTTCTTCCAACAATTTTTTCATTGCTACTGTCCCGTAAAATTTGGACGCAAATCAGATCCTAATGGTGATTACATAAGGTAAATAAACTAAGGGTGTGTTTAATAAATATAAAAATGTTTTATTTTAGGAAATATCTACCGATATTAAAAAATATGCCCACACAATACATTCACGAGCCGTGGACTGCTCCAAAAAGTGTTCAACTTGCATCTAAATGTAATATTGGAATCGATTATCCTTTGCCCATAGTAAATCATGCTTTAGCGAGTCGAACAAATATTCAAAGAATGAAACAAGTTTATCAACAGTTAACTAAATATCGAAATATTGATAGTCATTGCAAAATGGCCACAAAATTTAAAAATTATTTCCCAACAGGAATTTCGTCTGTTCGTTCTAACATAATTAAGAATTAAATCTTCATCTCAGATATTTGTGAATTGAATAAGTATTATAACTTAAGGATGTGCGTTTAGGGGTAGGAAGATTTATTTAAAATAAATTGGTGTAAAGCAGAAAATTGTAAAATGAAGGATTAGAACGTAAATGCTCTTATAATTATCCAATTGAATATGAATCCATAGGAGAAAATGGCATCTTTTAATGTTACCTTTAAGGTTTCAAATTTATTTTTAAGGTACGTTTATGATTTTTACCAGAACTTTTTCATTTAATGGGAAATGACCAAATGATGCGTCTTATTACTGCAGGACTATTTCTGAGCTGTATATTTTTGTGCACTTGGAGAGAATCTTCTGACTGCGATGATATGAGGTTTATTATGGTTATTTTAGCAAAGATATGTAATATGATATGTGCACAATAAACAATACAAGGGCTCACGTTAAATGGCCACTATAAGATCACCTGATAAGGAGTTTTCAAGATTAAATTCCCTACCATACAGAATTCACACTCCCGGAATTTAAACTCGGAATTTTAGAATAATAGTAGGGGAGACTGGGGCACGTTCGGACATTTATTTTTAAACACTGATGGCGTTATTATTTATAGTGATCTAGTGCCTATTTTGTATTCAACTTGTAACACCATTTGCCTACGACGCGGTATATAGAAAATACAGTAAAATAACACAGTTTTTCTGTTACAGATTTTTTTTTCAAAAGTGGCATTTGTCCGAAACTGTCCCACATCGGGGCACGTTCGGACTACATATAGGGTGTACATTCGGACAAACCTAATAAACCATTGAAACATTTCAAAAAGCTCTTTATTCACAAAACTGATAAAAAACAATGGCAGTATATACAGTGGCGTAAATTACGGACCCGAAGGGTCCGCATTGCGGGAGAACCCCCGAAAAATTCCGTAGTTTGTACTATAAAGCTAGCCTTTCATCACAACTTCTAGAATCCAGCTTTTTTTCAAACCAATAGAAGATAAACTTGGCCTATGTTAAGGGCTGAAAGCATAGAAGCTTTGGTGCAAGGCTAGCTTAAAGAGGCATTTAAAAAATGTCTGCTTTTGTAATTATAGGCATAGAAGCTGTGGTGCAAGGCTAGCTTAAAGAGACATTTAAAAAATGTCTGCTGTTGTAATTATGTATTTGAGAATTGAGAGAATTGAAAAAATAAATAGCTAAATACTTTTCTTCCCTTGTAAAGTTACACAGATGTTTCGACAATAAGCAACTAAAAGTCGGTCGGTTGTAAAAGTTTTAGAAATAGTCACAAATGAACCCTAAATTCATTGGTGTAAATAAAGGGCCCGCAGAGGGTCCCTGGGAGGGCTCCAAGATAGAAAGGGTTTCACAAACATCGTTTAGTATGAAATTTCGTTATAAAATCGAATTGTGGTTAATGATTAAATGTGGTTAAAGATGAGTAAATGATTAATAACGGGAATGGGTAGAGGCCCCACTCTGAATTTTGCGAGAGGGCCCTCAAACTCTTAGTTACGCCACTGAGTATATAAAATAAACAATATTTTTCTATTTGACGGGGTCGGAAGCCAAGGGATCTACGTAAAAAAATTGAAAAATCGAGTTAATGCAGAAACTGGAAATGGATGTATACTATCACACTATCAGAATGTGCCCCGCATAGCTTGTCCGAATGTACCCCACTTGCACGTAGTTTCATTAAAACGCCATTAATGGCAGTTACCGGATTTCAATCGCCAGTAAATTTAATTGATGGATTAAAACGGGAAAGCTTATGTTACTTTCCTCAAAAATTATTGCAAGATGTTGGAAAACAGGTTTTGTTCACTAAAAATTGTTTTTTTAACTAGACAAGTGGAACTACCGTCAACAAATACGCTTCACACTAACAACCTACTGTTACCTCCGCAGCGCGATAACACTAACTTCTGGCGGAAATTTAGCGTCCGAACGTGCCCCAGTCTCCCCTAGTTGTATTATATTTTACACCTTTTACTTTACTTTAACTTACTGCTTTACACTTGATGTAGATGTGTGTACCTGTATGTATACATTAGAACTTAGTGAATATTTTTATATCTATAGTCTGTTCCAGCCAAAAAGGTTTGTGTTGGAGGTATAGGGAACAGCGTTGCCTGATTTAATATACGAATTATTATTGTTTTTGCACAGAACGCATAGGACCGTGTGGATTTTGTAAGAGTAGGTTATTTGACACCTAATATGGGCATTTAAAACATTTTTACGCGGTATAGGCCTTTTTCATATTGAAAAAATATTAAAAATGTAAAACTTCTGAAAAAACGTTTTTTAAGCTTTACATCATCTTATCTCCAATTCTATTTGAGCTATCGACTTAATTTTTTTTTTAAATTAAAGTACTTAAATGAGCGCTTCTGGTAGTTTTTTTGCCGTTGTCAAAATATTGTTTATAACATTATTTACATTACAATTTATATCCGAACTCGCTGTAAATGCATGCATATTTTCACTAATCGACAAACTTTTTTATTTTTGGAAATTGCTATGTATATGCTGCGAAGCAATTGAAGTCCAAATAACGCAGAAGTTTTTAAAAAAAAGAAAATTGATTTACGACTTATAGTTTTTTAGTTATGAATTTTTTTGTGCCGCATTACATTGAAGCGCGTCCCACGATAACGAAGTGGCCGGCAAGAGATTTGCATTGCATGATCAAAGTACACATTTTTGTCTTAAATACCTTTGTTGGTAATCAATTTTTGATAATATGCATATTTTGCCTTTTTAAAGCTTTATTCAGTTTATTTTAAGCATTTCAATTAAATTTTTTTAATCAAGGGAACACGATTGTTTGCTTACTAGTGAATAAAAAAAGAAGCGTACGAAGCAATTTCTATATTTAAAAAAAATTAAATAATTACAATTTTTGATAAATAAATATATGTATGTATTTATTAATTGTATTAAATTAATTTTATAACGAAAAATAAATGTCTATATGGACATTGTATAAGGCGTGGTAAACTTGCACGGCATACTGGCAACGGTGAGCTAATAGTAAAGGATCGCGCTAATTAGAATACAAGTGTGCGCGACAAAGCTAGTACATTCCTATACCTCCAACACAAACCTTTTTGGCTGGAACAGACTATACTATAATTACTTATAATTTATAATATACTTGTAGATTTAATACTATAAAGTATCTCTTTGTACTTAAATCATGTTATTAATTATTGACATGTGACTTCTTGGTTCAAATATTGCATGTAGACAGTAAGTGTGTTGCTAATTTACAGCTTGTAAGAGTGCCTTAATTTTTTGGAGGCTCATTTTTTGATAAGAAAAAACTTATTAGGGCCTTCGCACATTAAGCTACTGAAAAGAAACTAAACTCATTAGGAACTAAAATCACGAACTGTAATTGGCCTAATTAGTTACCAAGACCACGATTACCACTTACAGTCGTTGATCAGTAGCTTAATGTGCGGAGGACCTTACTGTGAACAATGATGTATAGTTTAATACTGACATCAAATTATAATTACATCACTTCTTTAAGGAATATAAATAATACCTATTACAATGCTTTACTTTATATTCTAAGTAAAAAAAATCTTAATTTACACGTTACTGATACTGCAGTATTGCCTTCAACAATAAAGCAATATTTCATCAAATCATTAGTAGACAATAACACAGCTTGTCTTATATTTCTCACGGCAGTATGGGGGTCCCGCTTATTATTAAACAAACATTATTGTTTTCAAGGTTTAACTTATTAATTATCTAATTATTAAAAAATGTTTATTGAAAATGTAATTAGCTATACATATTTCATTTTGCTGAAATAATACCAACAGTAAAATATTTTAGTTTCTGTATCTTTAATAATAAGCGAGCCCCCATGCTAACATGAAAAGAAAGCATTTTAAGTAAAACCATTTTTACCTAAAACATAAACAAGAACATTTCCTTGATCCTTTTGTTCGACAATTGTACCGTCCTCTAACATGTAAGCATTTGCACCTAAATAAATAAAAATTAATTTATTACTTTAAAATATTACCATAATTACCTAACATAATTTCTTGATCAGTTTCACTTAAATCGGGCATAGATAAACAAACTTCACGATTTTCAGTTGTATTTGGTACGGCGCTAGCGGCGATATTATTATGAAAATCAATTTCGAGATCGTTCAAGTCTAAACTTCGGTCATCATTTGTGTTAGTTTTTTCCATACTCATACACTTTTCAGACAATAAATATTCTGTATTGTTGCAATCATAATCGTTCATTATATCGTCAAAATTTTTAACAATATTTTCTAAATTGCAATTTTCCAGATTTGCATTAATTTCATTATTAATCCCACTGTCGTCGTTTCCAATCACATCATCTTCAGGAAAATTTTCATTATATTCTATTCTTAAACTTTCATTGAAAGAAATTTCTTTCGATTTTATATGCAACATAACATCGTCTATATTTCTTTCTGAATGAAATTGTTTCAAATGTCGACGTAAAGAACTTCTCAGTTTTAAAAATTTATTACATAGAGGACACTCGAAATATCCAATTGCGTGATCTTTTTTATGCAATTCTAACAAACTTTCCGATTCAAATACTTTTTTACATGTATTACATTTGTTTAAATGCATAGTCTCTTTGTGTTTGCGTAGGGTAGAGGCCAAATAAAACGGTTTTAAACATATGTCGCAGGAGTAAGATTTTACTGCTGTGTGTAATCCAGTATGAATGCTTAGTGAACGCTTAGTTTTAAATTCCTTGTTGCAAATTTGACAAGCTAACTGAAAGTTGTGAAATCAGTCAATCTCAAATTTACCAAAAAGAGTAATATCTCACCTTATTTATATCGCTATGTTGAGTTTCTTGATGAATTTTGAGTACATCGCTTCTAAAAAACTTTTTATCACAAGAATCACATTCGAATTGACGTTTCATATGAACAAAACTGTGTAATTTTAAACCTTGATTTGTTGTAAATTCTTGAGCACAAATTTCGCAAATATAAGAACTTCGATCGTTTGTATCAATTTCTTTATTGAGATGCACTTTGGAATGTTTTTTATAACTTTTTTCGTTCATAAAGTTTTTGTCACACAACAAACACATAAATGTTTCCCTATTTGCGGCTAACGAACAATTATGATCTTGAAATTCTTTAGACGAATAGTAACTATTACCACACTGTTCGCACGAGAATCGTTTTTGATGAGCGGCTCTTAAATGACGTTGCATGTATTTTCTTAACATAAAACCACGTTTACAAATAGGGCACCTTGATTTAATCGATTTGGACTCTTTACAGACGTGAGAATTTAAATTTTCTTGTCGCGAAAAAATCTAAACAACATCAAATTGAATTATTATTAACACAACTTTAATTAAATTACCCTTAAGCAATGTCGACAAGTAAACCTTCCGGTGTGGCTTTTCATGTGCATTTTTAAATTGATAGCTTTAGAAAACGATTTTAGGCATATATCACATACAAATTGTTCTTGACTTTCTCCAATTTCAAAATTAAAATGATCTAGTTCTTTAACATTTCCTAGTAAGAAATTTTCAACGTTCAAACTTAAATTATCATTTTCCAACAGTGTACTTTGATTTGCAATAGTATTTGATAAATTTACATTAAATTGATTAAGTTCTAAGTTTGGAAGCACCAAATTGCTATTATCGAAACTGTCGTTTGTAGCCATCAGTGTTAAATTATTAAGTAAAGGATCTCCAACCGTGTTCTTATTTGTAATATTTTCTTGTACTATAATTGTTGGTTTCGGTTTTTTACTACTTGGAAATACTGCATTATGAACTACTCGCTGATGTTTCCTCAATAGCTACAAAATGGATTTATTATTATCATGTAATTGAGTATTTAAATTACGTACAATTTTATTGCTAAAAGACTCTTTACATATATCGCACACTTTTTTAGCAACACGACTAGTATAATGGTCTATCATATGAGATGCAAATAATGTCACATCGGTTTCTAATTTGCCACAGAATTTACAAGTCCAATTATCACGTTCTACAATATTTTGCTGCTTTTTTAAAATTTCGGTAATATCTAAAAAAACATTTTATATTTAGTGAATAAATTACTAACGCAATATTACCAATATATTGTTCGGCTGTTTCCTGTTCAATAAGGGGAGGTAATATACTTGCACCCATCAATTTTGCATAATGTGGTGCATACCACAACTTTAAATGTTCTCCTTCTAAGATATTTTTGTTTGCTAAATAAAATATTTTCGACTGATCCTTTAAATAAATCATTAAAATTAAAAAAACTAATTTGTAAGCAATTATACTTGAAAACAAATCAAATTCTGTTCTTCGCGATTTTGTGCGGTACTAACAAAAATCATCCAGTTACAATTATTTTCGTCACAAGTATCTAAATAATATTCGGACATATCTTCTACGTTACGATTAAATAATTTTAAAGGAAGTTGTGTATTTGGGTTCATGGTAAGCAAAATTTGGGCTTGTAAAGGTCCAAATATTGTTCCTTTTTCTATAAATGTGTTTGCGATTGTACACCAACTTCCATCTGCCATCGTAACTAAACTCAAACATGCTGGCAATGTTAAACGAGCTTTAGATGGAATGATAGTATCTTGAATCTACGTATAAGAAAAAATTAAAAAGGGAAACTATGTTGAAAATGAACTTACGTATTCTTTGATTTCTACTATGTTACATTTGGAATAGCTATGACTATTGCCACAAATCCCGCACGATTCTAAAATTAAATTATATTAAATCTAGAAGTTGAAAATTTGTTATACATGGCAGTACCTGGAATAGTATTTACGTAGTTATCATCCAAATTCATTGATATTGATAATATTAAATTGTAAGATGTTTTGTTACATAATTTTTGAGGTTATGTTACTTTTGACAGCTGTTTCAGGTAACTGTATTTTTCAGAATTTTCCCACAAGAAAGCAAAGAAACTTGGAAAAACTTTGTAATTCTATTAGACTTCTGGCAATCATGCACTTCTTCCCTTCTATGATAATTTACAGAATACTTTTTTATACAGTATTACTATGAAAACAAACATAAACATAGAAAACAAGCAGCTTCTACTACATGGTAAGGAATTTAGCCAAGTATTTAGATTTTGATATCAATTCCGTATAAAAATTTACTACCTCTAACTGTAATTGTTTAAAATTCATGAAATTTTTATGGACTTACACTTTTGCAAGTTCCTATAAAAAAACAACAGACGAGCAAATTTTAAAAGGTTTTTCACCACTGTTAATTTAATAATAATTATCATTTAAGACAATTAATATTAATTTGAAAATTGCTGAAAACAATAACAAATTCCAATATTTAAACTTCTTTTATAAATAGAAGAAAAATATCACAATAAAATGGCTTTTCACCACCGTGAGTTTGAGGTAAGGGTAGGCTGGAGAAGATTAGATGAACAAATGAATACCTTTCTTATCCAAATTACTTTCCTACTATGTATTTTGTAGGAATTATTTTCGATTCTATCATATCCTCAGCCTCAGACCACTGCTATTTCGCTTGCAATTATACATATTGGAAAATTCTTAGGTAAAATAGTAAATCAATGAGGCCACTTTTTGTTTCACAGAGGTGAACATTTATGGAATGTCCAGAGAACATCTGAAAGTGTATCTTTGCAGAGTCCTGGCTGCTTTCTGTTTTCATTTCTGGACTATGCAATTTGGTGGTAAGTTATCTATTACTCGATTTGCGTATTAATAATATGATAATTTATGATTCTAGAAAATTCGAAATTTCTTAAGAAAAACGGTAAATGGACGAGGTCACTTCTTCTTTCACAGAAATAAACATTTATGGAATATTCAGAATATATCTGAAAGGATATTTTTGGAGAGTCGTGGCTGCTTTTTGTTTTCATTTCTGAACTATGTAAATTGTTGGTAAGTTATAATTCGACTTGCATATTCTTGATAATATTATTAAATTGATAACGAAAGTTTTAATAATGATGATAATTCTGTTTTTAGAAAGTTGGAATATTCTTAAGGACACGTTAAATTAATGAAGTCACTTCTAGTATGCGCCTGTTATGGTGGTACCAATGATGGTGGTACCTTTATTTTTGCAATCAATTAAAAGAATTCCCTCAGAATCCCAAAAGATTGTTGTCATCACTTTTCCAGCAGAAGACGAAACTTTCTTCAAATTCAATTTTTTTGTATGATGGACCACCCTTAAAATGTCACTCCATAGACCCCTGCTTCGATTAAAATCATAAAAGTGAACCCAAGATTCATCTCCTGTGACTATTTGGTTGATAATAGAATAGGTCGAATTAAAAAAAAAGTTCGACAAAATTCAAAAATATAAAATTCAAAATTATCATTTGTTGATTGCGACTAAACTACTTGATATAATTGCATACAATTTTTAGTGTATGCTTGTAAATAAAAAAGGGAATTAATTACAAAAAAGAAATAAAAATGGCCGCCTCCTTCTGTCTCATTCCGCGAACATAAAAATCTCCCCTCGTAATACGCAAAGCAAGGAATAACAGAAATATTAATAAGATACAGAGAATATTTTAATTATTAATGAATTTTCACATGTAACTTTTTGTAAATATTTGTCATAAGCAGTTATTGAACTTTAGGGTAAGAAAACAACGACTAATCAAAATTTTGTTTTTGTATTTTAACTTTTAAATAATATAAAGAACAATTATATTTATTCAGTTTCCTGGGCGTACTAAAGTTTGTAAGCAACATCTTTTTGTAAATTTATAATTCTTGTAGTTCTCATTTTTATATGTTGAACGATAAATTGTGGGGCACCCATAAGTATTAATTAATTTTCTCATGTAACTGTTTATATTAATTATAAAATTAGTTGAATTTATAATTGTAAAATTTGAATATTTCATTGACAAATTTCAGTCCATCTATTAAAAATAATTATCTTATTAATTTATTTCCTTTTGTAACTATTTAAAATAAGTGGTTGCTGAACATAAGGGTAACAAAACAACCATTAACCAAAATTCGATTTTTGTATTTCAACTTGAAAAAGAAGCAAAGCATAATTATTTTTAAACGATTTGGTGGGCATACTGTCACATTTTATTTCTGGTGACTTGTACCAGAGGTATATGGAAAGTAATAACCCCAACGCCTATCTACAAACTAACTGCTTTCTGATTTATAGCCAACAGTTTCTCTCTATGGCTACGTAACGATTCTTTATCACTAATCATTCTCGTCAATGGTTGACTAACGATTAAAACATTAACTTGTTGAGGGATGTTTTCCCAACTCCGTTTCCCCCATGCTGACATTATGTTTGATTTAAAATCTTGATTCTACCAACTCCTAACTAGACAATTCTTCAATTTCTGCCCGTGTCAATTAAATTAGTAAATGACATCATTAAAGCAACTTAAGAACACCAATTGATGAATGTGTAGTTCTTGTTTAACATTTAATATAATCTTGAAACCCTTATTTACCAGCAGGTAGAATTATAAATTGAACCAATTTTTTAATAAATAGTAAATTCTTGTTCTGAAAAGTAATTTGCGCCCATCATATAGGCAACCCATTACTTTCATACTCGCATATTATTGGTTAATATTTCTTTAGTGGTAGGGAATGAGTAGGAGAAAGTTAATATAAGTCCGATTTTTGCCATAAGTTCAGATTCTTATCAGTAACACAGATCAGCAAATTTTAGAAAAATAAGGGTTACTCTTGTGAAAATCAACTTTCAATTTTCGATTTTTTTTTGATTGGAAGTTGTTCTTTATATTATAATAAGTATTTCTACCAAGTATTAATTAATTTACTTTAATATTAAGAGTAAAAATTTAAATATCCTGATCAACAATTATTTTGTAATTCAAATTAATTGATAAGCTTATTAGTGATTATAATTTTAATTATAACTCACTTACATTAATATTAATAACTTAATATGGTGTATTGCATTTATTAATATTCTTTTATGTAAAAAAATAATTTAAATTCCTTTATTAATTAAAGGTGGTATAAATTAATCTTTTGCGTTTTATTTGTGTTATAACTTTTGTTTATATGTATTTCTTAACCCCCAGGAGGTGGTGCACGTTACACAAACTTCCAGTACTTAAGTGATTAAATTTTTTGTAGAAAAAAGTCTGGGTAATAATATGATAATAAACCGCATATAAAACCGTTTAGTTTATAAAAAAGTATATATTTTGAGTATACTCAAAATTGCCAATTGTAAGGCCGCTCCCCAAAATTTTGAGTAATGAAAAATTAAAGAGCATAATTAGTTTAGGGTTGCTGGTTCCTCAAAATTTAAAACAGTTACCTTTGTTATTATTGGGAACAATTTCTAATTTTATGGACCGTTTTCCCAAAATTTCGAGATTTATATAACAAATTTTTAATCAAAAAGGATGCATAAAAATCTCAGCTCATAAAAAATCAAAGTGTATAAAAAACTTCATAACAAATAATGTCTTCGTCTATAAAAAAATGTTGTGTTGTAAATTATCTCAGGTTCAGAAAAATATATTATAAGAAATTAATATCCTTCAATTGCAGTAAAACAATTACATAACTAAATTTATACCTTTATTATAATTAATTATTAAATAATTACAAGTATAGAGAATTTTTCAAATATAACTTAAATACTACATACTTACACATCAAACTTAATTAATTAGGTATTCAAATTTAAAATAAAAAATTATTTGTTATTAAAATAATATTAATAACATAGCATAACTTAATTAAAAATAATTATTGATCACAATACTTAAATTTCTACCCATAATATTGAAGTAAATTAATTAATACTTGGTAGAAATACTTATTTTAATGTAAAGAACAACTTCCAATTAAAAAATATTCGAAAATTGAAAGTTGATTTTCAACAAGAGTAACCCTTATTTTTCTAAAATTTGCTGATCTGTGTTACTGATAAGAATCTGAACTTATGGCGAAACTCGCACTTATATTAACTTTCTCCTACCAGTTCCCTACCACTAAAGAAATATCAACCAATAATATGCGAGTATCAAAGCAAAGGATGGCCTATGTGTTAGGCGGAAATTTAAATTACATTTGCATTATTTAATTTATTTCTGAAGATTATTTATAAACAAAATTAAATAAATTAATATTTAGGCAATTAATAAAATAACAGTAATTTTAAATTAGAACATTATTTTTTTATCCTGCCAAGTTTTTAGTAACAATAAATAGTTAACTTTTACAAGTATAAAAGTACATATTTCGTTACATAATAATTGTTGTGTAAATCTGAAGTTTAAATTTACAAAGGCACAACAATTGATAAAGTATTTGATGATTCACTCTATGTCATTTATAGTAAAACTTCGTAATTTGTTTTAGTTTCGTTTGAACTTCTGAGTCGAAAGTATCGTTCCTGAAGTGCCAGTGCGTTTAACAACAGAACCTAGGAATTAACAGAAAATGAACAGAGACACGGACAACAATTCCAAGTGTTGGAATTGTGGAAAGAAAGCTGCCAGTTGCATTCTCAATAAAACGAGTGAAAAAATTTTGTAAGTAAGATTTTATTATGATATTTATAACTTTTGTCTAGCTAACTAATTATTAAATAAATTTAAAGCGTTTTAATTCACTGTTTTGAATTGTTATAAAAATTAAAAAACATTTTTAATTAGGTTGTGCTTTAAATACGTAGGCCATTAATTTACATAAACATAAGAATCGAGTCAAAATAATCAGTAATTCGTATGTAGGTAATTAATGCAATTACCCGGTAATTGAGTCGGTCATTCATTAACTCTCTAAAATAAGAAAAAGACTAGGATTACTTTCATTAAATTAATTTTAACAAAAAATACAATTAATTATTAATGTTCAAATCAACCAATAGCATTATTCAATTATTTTTAAGGGTGTATTTGTAAGAAATTTTTGGCAAGTAATATTTTTGAGTTGATTAATTAAGTTGAGTTTTGCCCTAATTTCAAAATAGGCTTTAGGTAAAATATCTCTTAACAATTAGCATTAAACTAATTTAAATTATCATGTAAACGCATAGTAATCTGATGTTTGAGATTCTATTCTCTTCAACGTCCTGTATAATGTGGCGATAAGCATAAGAATAAATTTCGTGAAAGTAAAAAAAATAAAAAATAGATAAGAACATTGAATTTGTGATGATTCACTTTGTGTCTATCATAGTAAACATTTCGTAATTTGTTTCAGATTTCATTCAACTTTTGAACTAGAAAGATCGTTCGTTAAGTGCTCTCTATACGAGAATAATTCCAAAGACCAATGGACCTAGGATTACAAGAAAATTAACAACGATTAATGTAAGTATACTTTTCGTCTTTTTAGGGATATGTAAAGTATAAGAGAAAGAGCTATTTTGCAAATACATTTAGTAAGCTTATTATAGGTAATAAACTTCTTTCTATGTAAAATATCTCATAACAATTAAACATTTAACTAATTTAAATTATTATGTAAATCCATAGTACCTATACTTACTCCGATACTTTATTTCTTCAAAAATTTTTAGGTAACTTCCCTTAACTAATTAAATTACTTTACTAAATAGCAATAAATATTCCCGAAAATGCTTTCCTTCTTCTGGTTCCTTTAAATATTTAAAGTGAAACTTGGTGAAAAAATCGTATGTTCATTTAATTTAATTTGCAAATTAAAAATTCATTACTTAATTGAAAATAATCATTGGTTGACTATGCCTAATATATACTAAAATGTTTCTTATTTCAGTTTCCGTTCAAATCTTCGACTTTGAAAGATGGTCTTGTAACTAACAGTTCTTCATTTTGCCGAACAACGAGAGGATTGCAAGAAAACTTAATGCACCAAGTTGAAGTTATTTTACTTAAGTTTATTTACTTTCGAGCTATTTGGGATCAAAATATGTTTAATTATTAGTTACTAAAAGTTAATTAATTCGAAATAATCATTGGGCGATAATTACTAAAATTTAAGTAAGTAATTTTAAATAGAGAAGATACCCTAGAAGTTGTTTGCTTTTTGCTATGCTGCATGCTGCATGTATTTTACTTAATCGAAACATATACTAAAACATATCTTATTTCAGTTTCCGTTCTATCGTCCTTTGGTCCACATCAAAAGGATTTTTAGAAAACCTAATGGAACAAGTTAAAATTATTTTACCTAAGTTTATTTTCTCACAGCGCTTTCGAGATATTTTGAATCAAAATATTTGTAATTATTGGTTAATTAATTGGAAATAATCATTGGGCGATAACTACTAAAATTAAAGTAAGTACCTAATTTTAAGTAGAGAACTCACCCTCCTAGAACTTTATTGAAGCACTTTGCTTACACCTTGTATTTTTAATTAGGTAATCGACACATGCCTATTACATACTAAAACGTTTCTTATTTCAGTTTTCGTTCAAATCTTCGACTTTGAAAGATGGTCTTGTGACTAACAGTGCTTTATTTTGCCTAACATCAAGAGGATTACAAGAAAACTTAATGGACCAAGTTGAAGTTACTTTATCTAAGTTTATTTACTGACAGCGCTTTCGAGATATTTTGGGCCCAATTATGTTTAATTATTGGTTATTAAAAGTTAATTAATTGGAAATGATCATTGGACGAAAATTACTAAAATTTAAGTAAGTTATTTTAATTAATTTTAAATATAGAATATACTCTAGAAGTTTGTTTGCTTTTTGTTATGCTGAATCCTGCATGTATTTTTATTTAATGTTTATTGCAAATTAAAAATTAATTACTTAATCGAAACATGCCTAAAATACATACTAAAACACATCTTATTTTAGTTTCCGCTCAATCGTCGACAGTAAGAGTGCCTTTTAGTCCACATCAAGAGGATTTTTAGAAAACTTAATGGACCAAGTTGAAGTTATTTTATCTAAGTTGATTTTCTCACAGCGCTTTCAGGATATTTTGAATCAAAATATTTTTAATTATTGGTTACTAAAAATTAATTAATTGGAAGTAATGATTGAGCGATAACTACGAAACTTTAAGAAGCAAAAGTCCTTTTAACGATTCAGCTTGTGTCCAAAATGGGTACATCAGACTAACATCTCAATTAGTTTCAGATTACATTCCACCTTTGATTCGAAAAGATGTTAATTTTTATCAAGCCGACAGTGTCTTCTGGGTTTGGACCCAACATGAGGATTAGGAGATTTAATGGACCAAGATTAATTTATTTTGGATTGTATTTAAGTAGAAGGGTAGCTACACCTCTCGATTAGTTTTTTTTAATTAATTTTTTCAATTTAAGTTCATTGCTTGCTTAGAAGGGTAGCTACCCCTATTTACTGGTCATCGCTAGCGAAGACGTAGCAGCTAGGTAAGTTGCTTCCAACAGCTCTTCTCCACGTTAAAGAGAGCGCGAGGGGAAGCAACCTCTAAGACCACTGCGAGTTGTCCTCGAATTGGTCGGAGGTTGTTCCTCTTTCGTAGTCTTTGATGTGGCGATGGGCGTGGACTCCATGTTGGAATGTGGGTGTGCGTTGGCGCCGGGCGGGGAGGGGTAGGTGGGAGGGGGGTCGGCGGTCCCCTCCCCCCTACCCCTCCCCGCCCGGCGCCAACGCACATGCGCACTCCTACACGGAGTCCACGCGCATGCGCATTAGAGACTAAGGAGGAGGAGCAACAACCGACAATTTCGAGGACAACCCCCAGTGGTGGACGGGGGTGCCACCCCTCGTACTCTCTCGGACAAGGTGCAGGGTTGAAGCGACGCCACCTACCAAGCAGCTACCCGATAAGCAGCCATTACCAGTTTTAATATTAATTAATATTTTGTAATTATTTATTGTTTTAATTATGTATTGTGTCTTGTGGGCCACCCCTTGATGAGCCGAACTCCTCAAGCGATGACTCCTCAAGCTTTATTTGTTACAGTTATTTCTTTCCAAATCTAACGAGGGGTGGACTTGTTGCAGCCCATGCCCTGGGCTGCAACCTTTAATCTTTTTTTTAATGGTATAGCTATTTTTACATTTTTTAATTTCTGCTGCATACATCGATTAGGACACAAGACTGAATCGTTAAAGGGACTTTTATGTCTCTTGAATCTCGCTTGGGTGATTTACTAAGCGTTGTCCCATCAATCAATAATAAATTGTTTACAAATAATTAGTTTTAAATTTGTATAATTAATTACTTAATTAATAGTATATTATTATTATTTTCTTGTGTACATAATTATATTAAATATATGTTTTATTATATACTTTTGTGTATTTTTCATTTTAATAAATAGTAAGTAAGCTGATGTAAATCTTGACATTTTTCCCAAGAAAACAGTACTCTTGGAGTCGATAAGACTCTTCTCTCCATACTCTTCTTAATTTTCAATTAACTTTGGATTTTAAAAGCAAAAAGTAAATTTGTTGAAGACAAATGAAGTCTTAATACATAAGACAATAAATTCCAGCTGGCTAAATCTGTAATACAAAGAGTTCTTTTTACTTGTGTGAAATGAGATGACAGAGGCAGAGGAGATTGCTATATGAGATTAAATAACGGATGAGTATGACAGCTGATATTAAAAGAGAGAGCTATAGAGGGAGAAACAGATATAAAGATAGAAAAATAGAGGAAGTTAGAGATAGATAAAGAGACTGATGAAATGAGCTAAATAGACTGATGAAATGAGCTAAAAACATAGTAAAATAGAGGGAGTTTAGATATAGATAAAGAGACTGATGAAATGAGCTAAATAGACTGATGAAATGAGCTAAAAACATAGTAACATAGAGGGAGTTTAGATATAGATAAAGAGACTGATGAAATGAGCTAAATAGACTGATGAAATGAGCTAAAAACATAGTAAAATAGAGGGAGTTTAGATATAGCTACAGAGATAAGGAGATAGATAAAGAGACCGATGAAATGAGCTAAAAACATAGTAAAATAGAGGGAGTTTAGAGATAGATACAGAGATAAGGAGATAGATAAAGAGACTGATGAAATGAGCTAAATAGACTGATGAAATGAGCTAAAAACATAGTAAAATAGAGGGAGTTTAGATATAGATACAGAGATAAGGAGATAGATAAAGAGACTGATGAAATGAGATAAAAACAGTTAAATAGAGGGAGTTTAGATATAGATACAGAGATAAGGTGATAGATACAGAGATAAGGAAATAGATAAAGAGACTGATGAAATGAGAGAAAAACGGTAAAATAGAGGGAGTTTAAATATAGCTACAGAGATAAGGAGATAGATAAAGAGACTGATGAAATAAGAGAAATACATAGTAAAATAAAAAGAGTTAGAGATTAATACAGAGAGAGAGATAAAGAGACAGAAACAGAGATAAAGAGAGAGAAACAGAGATAAAGAGAAAGTCACGGAGATAGAGAGATTGAGAAATAAAAGTCCCCTGGGCTTTTCCCTGAGGCTTCTTTCTCTCTGTATCTTCTTCCCATTCTTTGTCTTTCTCTTTATCTCTGTTTCTGTCTCTTTATCTCTGTTCCTGTCTCTTTATCTCTCTCTCTCTGTATCAATCTCTAACTCTTTTTATTTTACTATGTATTTCTCTTATTTCAACAGTCTCTTTATCTATCTCCTTATCTCTGTAGCTATATCTAAACTCCCTCTATTTTACTATGTTTTTAGCTCATTTCATCAGTCTCTTTAACTATCTCCTTATCTCTGTATCTATATCTAAACTCCCTCTATTTTACTATGTTTTTAGCTCATTTCATCAGTCTATTTAGCTCATTTCATCAGTCTCTTTATCTATCTCCTTATCTCTGTATCTATCTCTAAACTCCCTCTATTTTACTATGTTTTTATCTCATTTCATCAGTCTCTTTATCTATTTCCTTATCTCTGTCTCTGTATGTATCTCTAACTCCCTCTATTTTACTATGTTT